>JAVXUP010000379.1:0-505010 GCA_033070095.1 Escallonia herrerae | reverse complement strand
TTAGGGCGTCAAAATTACGTTTTGACAAATCGGGGTATTACATTCGAAAAATTCCAAAATAGCGATTTTTTAGGGCGTCAGAAATAGAATTTTTCACGAATTTATAAAAAATAGCTAGAGCTAGATTTTGCCAAAGTACGAAACAGAGACCCTAGTTATTTTCAAAAGATCTGTATCAGGTAAAAATTTCAGATTTTTCCAAAGACTGGAAAGGGGTTAACTGATACACGCAACCTTGTAACTTTGCAGTGTAATTTAAAATATCAAGCCAGCGCGATTTCGCGCGAAACTTTTATGAGAACCCTAGGGTGTTGGGAAGTTCCATTCCCCAGGAATTCGGGCCATTCCGAAGCCGTTAGCTAATTTTTTGGCCGAACGGGCTTTTAAGCGCTCGATCCGGACACCGGTTCGGATTTTTAGGCGAAAAATCCGTAAAATACTTTTTAGATCAAGAATGAACTCAGGAAGCTTAAAATAGCATTTTAAAGCACTTTTGATATTTTCTGAAGCCAGGGGGTATTTTGGTAATTTGCCACCCCGAGAGGGGTATTTTGGTAATTTTCCCGAAAAAGTTTTTCAACGGACTTTTAAGTCCAGAAATGTAAGTAAAACGCCTGAAATGTTGTTTTGCAGCTGATTGCGGGGCGTAATTGTCGCTAAAGGTGAAAACTTAATTAGACAGTTTTTTCACGAATTTATAAAAAATAGCTAGAGCTAGATTTTGCCAAAATACAAAACAGAGACCCTAGTTATTTTCAAAAGATCTGTATCAGGTAAAAATTTCAGATTTTTTCAAAGACTAGAAAGGGGTTAACTGATACGCGCAACCTTGTAACTTTGCAGTGTAATTTAAAATATCAAGACAGCGCGATTTCGTGCGAAACTTTTATGAGAACCCTAGGGTGTTGGGAAGTTCCATTCCCCAGGAATTCGGGCCATTCCGAAGCCGTTAGCTAATTTTTTGGCCGAACGGGCTTTTAAGCGCTCGATCCGGACACCGGTTCGGGATTTTTAGGCGAAAAATCCGTAAAATACGTTTTAGATCAAGAATGAACTCAGGAAGCTTAAAATAGCTTTTTAAAGCACTTTTGATATTTTCTGAAGCCAGGGGGCATTTTGGTAATTTGCCCCCCGCGAGGGGTGTTTTGGTAATTTTCCCGAAAAAAAGTTTTTCGGTCCAGAAATGTAAGTAAAACACCTGAAAGGTTGTTTTGAAGCTGGTTTGATGGGCGTTAGGGTGACAATGAACCCCCGGGGGCTATTTTGCTAATTTTACATTACACAAATTTGTGCTTAAAATAACTTTTAGTTCAGGAAAGGGTGTGAGACACCTGAAAAGTTATTTTAAAGAGTGAATTCAGGAAGCTTAAAATCCCATTTCAAAGCACTTTTCAGATTTTTTTTGTCAGGGGGCATTTTGGTAATTCGCATCCCCGATAGGGGTATTTTCGTAAATTTGCAGCGTTAAGTTTTTCAAAGGATTTCTTAGTCCAGAAATGTAAGCAAAGCACCTGAAAGGTTGTTTTGAAGCTGATTTGGGGCGTTAGGGTGATAATGAACCCCCGGAGGCATTTCGGTAATTTGCCGCTCATCGGGGGCTATTTTGCTAATTTTACATTATACCAAATTTCCCGAAAGACGGTGGTTTAAATAAATTTTATTCTTCTTTTATTTAAATCTATGACTTGTTGAGAATGATATAATTTTTATTTTTTAGATTCCAGTATAAATATGGATGCAACTGGAGGAAATAATTTTTGTGAAGGTTCTGATCCACCTTACGTTGGTCAAGTTTTTCAAGCACTGGACGAAGTTGAAGCATACTATAGAGCATATTCGAAAACGATAGGTTTCGGTATTAGAACTAAGACGACTAGAAAACGGGCGAATACAGATCAAATTTGTGCAAGACTATTTGAGTGTCATAGAGGAGCACCGCATGTAACTCCGGTCGTTCGGATCAGTGACGAAGGGACAACAAGACAAAGAAAACGGGACACATTTCCGGGTACCGGCTGCAAGGCCCATGTGTATGCAGTACACCGAAAAAATGAAAACCATTGGGTTGTCACAGGAGTGGAGTTGAGCCATAATCATCAGTTGATGACCCCCAGTAAGATTGGTCAAATTCATCAACACCGAGAAATAAGCGCGGCACACAGACAACTAATTTTTACAATGGCCGAGGCTAAAATTCCACCTTCTAAGATGATGGGGGTTTTCTCAAGCCAGGCTGGGGGGATTGACAAGTTGAGTTTCAACGAAGTAGACCTTCGAAATGAACTTCGTGCTCAGAGGAGAGAGTCTTTCGGTAAGAGTGATTCTCAAACTACACTTGATCTCTTCAGGTCCCTTCAGAGTGAGAATTCTGGATTTTTTTACAGTCTCCAACTGGATGATGAGAACCGCATTAGTACTATATTTTGGGCGGACCCCCGTTCTAGAGCTGCTTACCAAAATTTTGGGGATGTTGTGACGTTTGACACCACATACCGCACCAATAAGTACTCTATGCCTTTTGCTCCGTTCACCGGGGTGAACCACCACTATCAGTCAATCTCGTTTGGCTTTGCCCTGCTTAGGGATGAGACGGAGGAGTCATTTACGTGGTTATTTGAAACGTGGCTTCAAGCAATGTATCATATTCCTCCAAAGACCATCATCACCGACCAAGATCTGGCAATGAAAAATGCAATCGCTAAGGTCCTTCCAGATACTCACCATGGCCTGTGCACATGGCACATAAGCAACAAATATCCCGAACGGCTTCACCATGTATATGCAAACCATCCGTCATTCAAGACTGACTTTAATACATGTGTGAAGAAATCGTTGACGGTAGACGTGTTCGAGGAGAGGTGGGCCACGTTAATGGATACTTACTATTTGCACAATCACGAATGGTTACAATCGTTGTATGAGATCAAGACACAGTGGGTCGGTGCCTACACCAAGAAGTTTTTTGCAGCCGGAATGACTACGACCTCGAGAAGCGAAGCTATGAATTCATTCTTTGATGGGTACGTAGGCCAGTCTTCAAGTATAGCGGAGTTCGTACTAGAGATGCAGAAAGCCGTTGACAGGCAATTGTACCGTGAGAGAGAAGCCGACGCGGCTACAGTTTGCAAAGAAAGAGCTATACTACTTTATTCACCTTTAGAGGCTCATGCGGCTCAAGTCTATACCAAGGAAATGTTTCGACAGTTTCAAGAGGAACTACTAAAGTCGAATCAATATGGCATGACAAAGTTGCACGAGTATTCCACCAGAGATATCAAGGTTTATGCTTTGACAAATGTGACGAACTTCGCCAATCCGTGCTCTTCGTCGGCTCCGAGGACCAGACGACATTTTACCGTAGCAGTTTGTAAGGACACCGGGTTGGTTAATTGCAACTGTCAACTGTTTGAGCATAAAGGTATACTTTGTCGACACGCGTTGAGGGTTTTGAGCGCCAAGAATGCTAGTGAAATCCCTCCACCGTATATCTTGGAACGGTGGACGAAGGAAGCCAACAGAGTCCACGGTCACATTCCTTACGTGCCCAATGTTTCAGTTGATTTCGAGCAATCTGAGACGCTGCGATATAATCACCTTTGTAACATCATGCACGGTTTATCAATGGATGCAGCGTCGACATTTGATGGGTACAGGTATCAAGTTGAAGCAGCCGCACGGGATAAGGCTAAGCATGCACAGTTTAGGATGGCATTACCAGAAACTGTGGACACTCCGACTACTCGGACAACTCCAGGCGGTAGATTCAATCGAGCCAAACAGCCAGTCATTGACGGCACTGACCTACAAGGTGAGGAGGACGACATTTTTGATCCAATTATTTCTCAAACAAAAGGGCGAAAACGAGCAATACGCATGAAGAATCCGATTGAAGAAGCAACGGGTCAAAAAAAATTACGAAAGTGTGCGTTGTGTAATAAGATGACTGATCATGACAAGAGAAACCATTATAAAGTGTTAGGTATCGAACCTGGCAGTATGGTCGAGGAGGACGATGATGAGGAAGAGTGTTAGGGTTAATGTTTCAGTTGTATAAATTGAACTTATATAATGTTTAAATTTGTGATTTGGTTTGTGCAATCTTTAATTTGTGATTTGGTTTGTGGATTATTGATAGTTTTGGTAACTCCGTTTTCGGGCACACTTTAGGCCCCATTTGATAGCTTCCGAAAAAAGTTGTAATTTTTTTTGTCACTTTTTTTTCGCTCATTGCACTTCAGGCACGCTAGTTAGCCCATTTGTAAGACTTTCGGCGAAAAACGAGACACATTAATTTTTGAGTTTTCCTAGGAAGGGCCTATTCGGGCACACTTTAGGCCCCATTTGATAGCTTCCGAAAAAAGTTGTAATTTTTTTGTCACTTTTTTTCCGCTCATTGCACTTCAGGCACGCTAGTTAGCCCATTTGTAAGACTTTCGGCGAAAAACGAGACACATTAATTTTTGAGTTTTCCTAGGAAGGGCCTATTCGGGCACACTTTAGGCCCCATTTGATAGCTTCCGAAAAAAGTTGTAATTTTTTTTGTCACTTTTTTTCCGCTCATTGCACTTCAGGCACGCTAGTTAGCCCATTTGTAAGACTTTCGGCGAAAAACGAGACACATTAATTTTTGAGTTTTCCTAGGAAGGGCCTATTCGGGCACACTTTAGGCCCCATTTGATAGCTTCTGAAAAAAGTTGTAATTTTTTTTGTCACTTTTTTTCGAATGCCGTCATATGAAAGGTATATTCGCGCACATTTTAGCGCCAAATTCATAGCATGCGAAAAATTATGTACATTTCTTTTTGGTACAGTTTTTTGTAACATCACAGCAGCTAGCCACGCACGTCAGGATAATGGTAATGAAGGCGTCTAGCTTCATTCTTTTTCAGCTCCCAGGCTATCCTATACCTAAACGTCAAGGCATCCTTCCTAGTCCACGAGGAGTGTTTGAGCACTTCCGAGCGAGCAATGTAGTCCATGTACTTGAGGACGTAAATCCCGCAATCGTGACCGTTATATTGCTTTGGTCGGTCCTTTATCATCACGACCGTCCAAGGGTCACCCTGTGGCCGTCCGCATGCTAGCGAGAGGACAGTAGTCTGCATCCAACAATAAAAACGAGAATCAAGCCTATGAGACAAGAACAATATACTATGAGCCAAGGTCAAAAAATAAATACTAACCACTAAAGTGATGTACTCGTTGTACATCTGTGCCAGCAGCTGTCCAGGCTCGTCCTCCCTTAGGCTATCGTATATGTGAACCGTTCTGAACGCTGGATGGAGAAGTAATAGGAACCAGTGGTTTGCATGATGACAGGGTATCATGATAAGGTTCGCATCAGCAGCGGGACATTGATAGTCTGCGTTCATCATGCCTAACACGTTTCGACCTGGTTTCCACTTACTCCTGCCGCCCCCTCGCCTCCATTCTGTGAATTCTCTCACCGTTAATTCCACAAAATGAGTGGGATACATGTTAAGCTTCAAATATTCAGAACGGTTAAAACGTTGCTCTCTAATCCGGAGCAGTTCTATGTAAGCGTTCATGACAAAATTTGAAAGATCTGTCTCCGGCGCCAACGTTCTGATATCCTCATGACCTAGGAATGTCGCAAGGGGAAAGTCTGCTGAATTGACAGGCTCATGCCCGAAGTAGTGCCGGTCGATCCAAGCCATCTTGTCCGACCTCAATGGCTTCGTCGCTTGTCCTTTGTCCGACTGAAAGCTTGGGCGCGAGGCCTGGATTCCTACTTGGGGAAGCTGACTCTGGCACTGAGAGTCGTATGCGTTTGGAGGCAAGCGACTATATGGCTCCCATACCTGACTCTGGGGCTGATAGTCGTACGCGTCAGGAGGAGGGCGACCAGACGGCTCCCACACCTGACTCTGGGGCTGATAGTTGTACGCGTCAGGAAGAGGGCGACCGGACGACTCCCACACCTGACTCTGGGGCTGATAGTCGTACGCTTCAGGACGAGGGCGACTAGACGGCTCCCCTTCGTAACCCCGGTACGCAAGACTAAAGTTTTGAACTTCAGTCTTGTACTTCTCAATGGACCTCTTAAGATTGTCAGGAGCCTGCGCGACAAACCAGTCAAACGACTCCAGCTGCTTGAACACCTCAATGCCCTGGTCAACCTAAAAAACATGCATAGAAAATATGGCTAATCATATTTGACAAATGGTCGATAAGGTGCGCAAATAAATTATCAAACAACACTAGCATGACTTACAATGGCCAATGCCCAGAACTGGTCATAGACCTCACGTGGCGCGTACGATGTCTTCTTCACCTGGGAAGGGCGATTCACCCTCGTGCGCGTCACCCTGAGAAACCACTGTAAGTATTCCTCAGTACTAATGCCGTCGTGCTTCAGCGATACAAGGCTATCATACGTTTCCTGCCAGGTATTCCACTGGTGCACCTCGTCACCCAACAAAATCAAGGCATCAGCCACCTCGAAGTTCGGCCCTCGACCACCCCTGTATGGCCGCATGTCTACAGCGGGTTTTGGTATCCCTTGTGGACAGCCAGCTTGCTTCATAGCTCGATCGGGCATCTGAAACTCACATTCTTCGAAGTGAATGAGCGGCACCCGAACCAAACCTGCCAGCACGTACGACACCGGAAGTTGCCAACACCACTCATCCAACAGATGCATCACCTTGCCATATGGCTGCCACGTCACCTGGGATGCATCTAGTATCTCTAGTTCCCCCCGATAGAACTTTAGATGGTGGTGAGGGTCTACCCGTCTCCTCCTCCGGTTGGTCGTAGGCCCCCAGGCCCACACCCTAGGCCACGTCTCATCGGAATCTACCAACGGTTGTGGACGACCCATGGGTAGCCTCTCGTAAGACCAAACCTGTGAATGCAAACATTATATGGAATTAGTAATTAATCCCGAATATATTGACTAAGGATCCTACCAAGAAAATAAATGCTCATACCTGTAATAGAGTCAGGCAGGCGGCAATGGACTTGGCACCGTTTCTCGTAGCCTTATGCAGTGCTCGATATAGGTGCGCAAGGACAGCTGAACCCCACGAATAGGAGTATACCTCCTCAAGATCCTCCAAGAACACCATATACTTCGGATGCACCGTGTTTTTCGAATGCGTCGGAAGTAATATAGCTCCAATAATATACAGAAGGAATGCCTTCGTATACGTCACGAAATCTTGAGGAGTGTATTCATCCGGTAGCACGCCGTACTGCTCTCTCAGCCATTTAAGCTTGACGCCGTTTGTTGTAAGCGCTGCCCTTGGAATTCCCGGAAAATACTGCATAGCCATATTCGCTATGGATGCAGACGGCACGTTCAAAGTAACGGGTCTGCCGTGACATGGGATTCCAAGTATAAATCCGACGTCCTCTAACGTAACAGTCATTTCACCAAACCGGAAGTGAAATGAGTTCGTCTCGCTCCTCCATCGTTCAACTAGAGCGGATATAAGGCAATCGTCGTGTCGAGACCATTTCCCGGGATCGGTGAACAGGGTTAAATTTTGACGGTGTAATAGCTGTATTTGTTCCTCGTTTAGTACCCACTCTTCAAGGTGCCTTGTGCTTTGAATTGTTTCCAAAACACCCCTATCGACACCGTCAAATACGTGCCTCGCGACGTGGTCATCGTCATCGTATAGGATTGATGTATCATGAGGTCCAGAGCTGAAATTCATACCTTTAAGAACAAAATATAATTATAAACCAACTTAGCGTCCATAATATCCATAATATTTACATTCCAAAACTATAACTGGATCTTTAACCTAGCTTACCAACACATTAGCAATAGTCATTATTTCAATGTATTAAAACAAATCCTCAATTCCCACCACTCCGAACGCTTAATTACGCTAGTTCCCACTGAATTTAGCGCCAACGTGGTTATATAGCAATATATAGCCCGATGGCCCCTACACCTCCAACACCTCAAAACCGCTTTAAAGTCAAGTTTTTAAATGTATTACGTCAATTATATACCAAATATATCAGGAAAAATTTTAAAGGGGGCAAGTTACCAAAACACCCGCTACTTATGCAAAATATCCCCTGGCAGTCATCGCCGGTGCGTCACAAGGTTCAGAACATCTGGAACAAAATAAGTTTTCGGGTGTCTCACACCCTTTCCTGAACTAAAAGTTATTTTAAGGTATGAATTTTAAGCTGGATCCTTCCTAGCAAAATAGCCCCCGATCAGCGGCAAATTACCGAAATGCCCCTGAGCGTTCACTATCACCCCAACGCCCCCGAACCAGCTTCAAAACAACATTTCAGGTGGTTTACTTACATTTCTGGACTAAAAAGTCGTTTGAAAAACTTGGCACGGGAAAATTACCAAAACACCCCTTGGCGCGGGAAAATTACCAAAACACCCCTACGCGCGCCACGTCAGCTTCAAAACAACATTTCAGGTTTTGTAATTATATTTCTGGACTAAAAAGTCCGTCAAAAAACTTAGCACTGTAAAATTACCGAAATACCCCTCTCGGGGCGGCGAATTACCGAAATGCCCCCTGGCATAAAAAAATATCAAAAGTGCTTCGAAATGCTACTTGAGGCTTCCTGAATTCATTCTTGACATAAAAAGTATTTTACGGAGGTTTCGCCCAAAAATCGCGAACCGGTGTCCGGATCAAGCGCTTAAAGGGCCGTTCGGCCAAAAAAATAGGTAACGGCTTCGGAATGGCCCGAATTCCTGGGGAATGGAACTTCCCAACATCCTAGGATTCTCATAAAAGTTTCGCGCGAAATCGCGCTAGCTTGATATTTTAAAATACACTGCAGAGTTACAAGGTTCCCCGTATCAGTTAACCCCTTTCCAGTCTTTGGAAAAATCTGAAATTTTTACCTGAGACAGATCCTTTAAGAATAACTAGGGTCTCTTTTTTGCATTTTGGCAAAATCTAGCTCTAGCTATTTTTTATAAATTCGTGAAAAACTGTCTATATTTGGCACCCTAAAAAATCGCTGTTTTGGAATCTATAAATGTAATACGCTGATTTGTATAAACCTAACATTGAATTATAAGGAAATTCAAAATACTTACTTGTTGTGACTTGATGTATTTAAGGAAAAAACTACCGATCTTCTAGCGGTTATCCACCGATCTTCTAGCGTAAAATTTTTTGATTTGTATTGTTATGGAGATTATGTAGGTGAGATATGAAGTACGAAGGAAGTTGGTAAAAGATGCAGAAGAAGGGTTCGGGGGAGGGGATTATAAAGAGAGAAGCGAGGAAGAGAGAAGAAAAAAGACAGAAAAAAGTGAGGAAGGGTGGGTGTTTATGCGGTCAAAGGCTGCTGCAAAAAAAAATTTTCGGCAGAAGGACACCACGTTGGGCATCACGGGGGAGGGAAGGACGACACGTGGCATCGTGGGGAAGGACACCAGGTGGGGCATCACGCGGGGGGGGGGCGCCACGTGGCAGGGGAGGGGGAGGGACCAACCGCGGGTTGTAGGAGCGGTTGGGCCCTGCGGATGAGGGGAGGGGACGCCACGTGGCAGAGGGAGGGGACCAACCGCGGGTTGTAGGAGCGGTTGGGCCACGTGGCAGGGGGAGGGGACGCCACGTGGCAGAGGGAGGGGACCAACCGCGGGTGGTACCAGCGGTTGGGCCACGTGGCAGGGGGAGGGGACGCCACGTGGCAGAAGGAGGGGACCGACCGCGGGTTGTAGGAGCGGTTGGGCCACGTGGCAGGGGGAGACGACGCCACGTGGCAGAGGGGAGGGGACCAACCGCGGGTGGTACCAGCGGTTGGGCCACGTGGCAGGGGGAGGGGACGCCACGTGGCAGGGCGGGAGACCAACCGCTGGTACCACCAGCGGTTGGGCCACGTGGCAGGGGGAGGGGATGCCACGTGGCAGGGCCATCGCCAATACCGCCGGTTGGCCATTCTGGTGGGCCACGTGGCAGGGGGAGGGGACGCCACGTGGCAGGGGCCATGGGGTTGGGCCACGTGGCAGGGGTGGGGGACGGCACGTGGCAGGCATATTAATGCCAACCGCTGGTTGTGCATGCGGTTGGTGTCCTTTTTCTCTCTCTCGCCATTTTCTCACCATTTATCGTGCCATTTCTCGTGCCTTTTTTGCCATTAATGCAGTGGCCGTACACCTTTTTCGTCCTTTTTGCGCCACCTGGCCAACCGCTGCTCTTACCTGCGGTTCGGTGGAGAAATTGTTATTTCTCCACCGGTGGGTGTATATATATATATATATATATATATATATATATATCCGTTGCTAGCGCAATTTTTTTTTTCCAATTCAAACCATAATGATGTACCTGTAAGGTTGACCTTAATAACTCGCTCAAAGTCTGATGCATCGTTGTCAATGATACTAGGTTTTGGTTGATCTAAGATGCCAGCGTTGTTGACCATAACATCTAACTTTCCGTGCTTATCGACAGTGGCGTTGACGGCATTTTCGATATAAGATTCGACTGATACATCACAGTGAATGAAGGAAGCCACTTCAAGACACATGTCCTCGCAAACTGACTGCCCCAAGTCATCCAGGATGTCTGCAATAACCACTTTAGCCCCATGTTTTGCAAACTGCCTTGCAATTGACTCTCCAAGGCCACGAGCTCCACCGGTGATAAGCGCCACTTTGCCTTCTAATCTGAAGTGTTCAAACAATTAGTACATACTTGTATGCAAAGATGAATATATTCTTACTACAGGAGAAATATTTTAAGAAATTAATTAACAATGCATATATGCTTTGCAATTCAATTAAGAGGGAAAAAGTGGAAGCAATGAAGTGCAAACATCCTCCCTCATTCTAGTGCATCAAGATTAACTAGTTGATGTCTACCTCAATTAATCCATTTTGTGAAGCCAAACTAAGCCTTAACCCACACAACTATTTCACGAAATTAATAAAATTAGTGGGGAGACCCAAACGACTTAAGGTGATAGGCGACCAAGAAAGAAAAGCACCTGCAAGTCTAATACAGTGGCCAAGTTGCAATGATGAGAAGTAGAGATGTCAAACGGGCCGGGCTTGGGCCGCCCGGCCAGGGCCCATCGGGCTTGAAGCGAAACCGGGTCGGGGCCGGACCAGGGCCGCAGCCATCCGGGCCGGGCCAGGCCAGGCCGACTGAGGAGAAATGCTAGGCCCGGTCCAGGCCCTAGGCCCAATTTCTAGGGCCGGGCTTGGGCCGGCCCGGGCCCTTTTTTTTTAATTTTTTTTTAAATTTTCTTGTTATTCAATTTTAAATTTCATCTTTAGGCATGTCCAATTTTCAAATTTTGAGAAATCTAATTTTTTTCATTTTATTTCATTATATGTAATATTCATATATATGTATGTATGTATAGATATATTTATTTGTCTCTCATTTTATTTTTTGCTATATGTTAAATTTTTTCTTACTCTTCTTGGTGATCTTTATTAATAAAATCTGAACACATAACTAGCCGTTATATTGCTGTTGGGGGGGTAAGTGGAATTTTGGGGGAATATATCCGTTGGAGGAAAAGGGGGAAAGAAAGGGGGGGAAAAACAAAAAAATTCAAACAGGTGGGGCCGGAACCGGGCCGGGCCGGGCCCGGGCTTTTCCCCAGAATTTTTCGGCCTGGTCCAAGCCCAGGCCCTAAGCCCAATTCCTCCGGGCCAGCCCTGTTCATGAACGGGCCGGGCCGGGCTTTTTCGGGCTGGGCCGGGCCGCGGGCCGCCCGCGCCCGTTTGACATCTCTAATGAGAAGTCGTCGATAAAGCAAATTAACGTCACTTTTGATAGTTCATTTAGTGACAGAGTTGTAACTAAAAGTTTGCAAATACAAGAATTCAGATGGCTGAGGAATTGGCAAAACATTGGCAACGATGTTTGAGCATAAAAGAGTAGATATACCTTGGAACCATTGCAGAAACCGCTGAGATGGTTGCCATGTGGTGGGTAGAGTTAAATGGAAAACAGATCTCACTCTTAAAAAAATTCTGCTTCTGGCAGAGACCTTCGCAGTTTGTTAATCCACCCACCTTATGGATTTATAAACCCTGTGAAAGTATTGCTCTCCTTTAGGATCTGGTTCGCCTGCTGCAGCGAAGGTTAGAGTAGGCACGCAATAATTTCAGTTACAGCCGTCCCACCAAATTAGGTGGGAGACGACGGTGCAGATGAAACCATGTCATGCACTATTTACTCTGCCCATTTTACACACTGCCGACAATACTTCTCTCTCCAACCCCACACTCTCTCTCTCTCTCTACCCCTCCCCACCTTCCGGCGACGGCACGTCCACGGTCCACCTCCTCCACTTCCCGGCGACGCGATCTACCCTCCCTCTCTCTCCTCCGAAAATCGAAGCGGCCAGCGCTGCCATGGAAGAGCCATCATTCACCGGCGACGACATAGCCGGACGGCGCATCTTCTGAACCCCGAATTACCAGCGTCGATACCTCCACCTTTCGCCAGCGACATAGCGGCGTCATTCTCGCTGTACACCGTTCACCAGCGACGACGCCTCGTGCCTGCCCCACCTTCCGGTGACGACACCTCGTGCTCTATCTCGGTCAGTCAATATGCCTTTGAAAATCTATTTCTTTCTCGCTGCTCGTACTTCAATGCGAACAAACGGAATTAAAGGATTGATTGTTGGCTGAACTTATTGATATTACCTCGGATTCCTTTGTATGGTTCGACAGAATGGCTGTAAAGCCGATACATCGGTCATCCTTTCCAGCATCCTGCCAGTCGGGGTAGGGTTAGGGTTTTCTACATCTAGAACTCTGAACTGGCCGGATTTCTCGCCGGCAATCTCCAGTCACTTTCCTCTGAGGATCTTAGACCGCGTGACTTGTGTTAAATATAATGATACTTGCGAGATGCATATAAAGTCGTTTATTCTGGCTAACCCAACTTTTATAACCCAAATTTTATATGAGTAATAGTCACTTCTTTTTTGTTGTTGTTCCTATCTTTATATTTTGAGGCGAATATGTTTAGTTCCGTTCATTTCTGGTTCGCTTGACATAATTAGTTCGATTTTAGTGTAACTTGAAAAAACAAAATAGACCCATTAATATTTTTTGCACGCGCTGTATGATTGTAGGGTGTATCAATGACGTGCATAAAGTAACAACACATGGAAGGCCAAAGGCCAATAATCAATCTAATAATGCCAATAAGACTACCCAGAAATTATTGGCGTATTTACTATCACCCACCTTTTCTTTTCCTGAAATATAGTACAAGAATATTGAGCTAGAACGAATTGTTGGCTTGATGATTTACATACTTGAAAAGTCTTAGGTCTCCTATCTTTTCTTTTCTTTTTTCTTTTTCAGCATCGGTCCTCGAATCTTATTAAATCTGAAATTGGTCAAATTTGAATTAGCAATTGTGTCACTTGTTGAAAATATTTGGTAAAATTTGATTAAAGGACAATTAATAATTAAATTAAAGGATAATTTTTTTACTTTGATAAGACCTGATGACCGACAAAATGACTATATAAGCATATATGAGATTTTGAAAAGAAATCACACATATCTTGGAAGGAAAAAAAAAAGGAGGTGCAATCATATAAAATAATTTTTAATTACTATATTTGAGAACATTTAAAAACCTTTAAGATGCAAAAATATGATATCACTATTGTATCCTTAAAACCACTCTGTAATATTAATATATAAATTTATATATCTAAAAAAATAAAAATAATATTATCTTGAATGAGATCTTTATTTCTTGATAAGTTAATTTGCATATCAGTAAGCGTATAATTGAAAATTTAATTTTAAACGTTCTAAAACTCTAACTAATTAATAAACTAACTTATTAAGACTTAATTTTAACTATTGTATCCTTAAAACCATTTTATAATATGAATATGAAAAATCATATATCTAAAAAATAAAAATAACATATTAGATTTAAAAGAGAGAAAAAATGATATTACAATTGAGATTGAAGTAACAAAAATAATGTAACAATTATTTCATATTTATTTTATTTTAATATATGTTTATTGTATCAATGTAAAGATTTATCAATATAACATATATATATATATATATATATATATATATATAGTATAATCATTGCAAACAATTATCAATGTAATATATATAATCAATAAACGAATTATAGGACAATTTTTGCTTTTATAACACAGTAGAATAATCAAAGTGGCTACATTGCATATATGAAATTTTGAAAAGAAATCACGTGTATTAGAAAAAGAAAAAGTACAATTAAATCAAATAATTCTTAACTACTATATGTGAAAATATTTAAAACCTTTTTAAAATGCAAAATATACATCTATCTAATTCTATACAACAAACAATTAACCAGTTTATTTTTGCATTAGGCCTTACAATCAATGAAAAGACTTTTTTTTATTTACATTTAATTAATTTTTCATGAAAAAAATACATGAGTGCACTTAGTAGATATAAAAACTATAGTTTGGTAACAAGTTATTGAAGATGTAGAAAATAATTACAACACTTTAGACAAGGACACGTCATATTAATCAATCTAATTCAATCATTATTAGCATTTTACAAGAATTAAAGAAAAACACGCGCGCGCACACAATATATATATATATATATATATATATATATATATATATATATATATATATATATATATATATATATATATATATATATATATATATATATATATATATATATATATATATATATATGACATACACACCCGTGCGCACATACATACATATATATTGGATATTATGTTGCCGTTCTGTCAAATTTATTTTTGCAGACAATAATAACTTATTTGAAAGTAATAAGGTACATACATGTAATACCTTAAAAAATTCGAAAAACATGTAACACCTCAAAAACTTTTGAAGTTAAAGAATTATACTTATATATAACACCTACAATTCGAAAAGAATACGTCATAACCTCGATCACCACTTTTTAATCTCAACTACAATCTTATTCATTATTTAATTGTATGTGCTATCTGTATGAGTGCACTTATAAGTGTTAAGCCAATGTTCATTTGAAATAGTACTTGACAACTTAAAGTAAAAATTTAAAGAAGACAACTATCTAGCAGCTCTACCGTGTCGGTATCTATTCTTTATAGCTAAATAAGATATTTTTTTAATAATATTATTGTTTTTTTTGTCTCACGTGGTACATAGTAATACATAATATAAGACTTTATGGTATATTATATTTTATAAACCGACCCGAGTTTAGCTCGAGTTACTGGACTAGTTGCTTATTAAAAATGTTAAGTGCGTCGAAACTCACTCATTTGATTATAAGCAATATGAAAACTAGTACAACCTAACCTTACTACTTGTCAAATCGTAAATGCACCTTCCTAACTAAAATGATGTTTTAAAACTCATTTCTAAGGAATCATTTGCGAAAAACCAAACTCTGTACTGTTGAGGTCTTGGATTCAAACAAATTTACCATTTGAAACGCAAAAATATTTGAATGGTGAAGGTTGATAGCGTGTTCGAGTTGGGGGTAAAGTGGGGGGTAAACCTCGAGCAAGAGCCCGTTTGGAACTGATTAAAAAAAGTAGATTCTGCTTAAATCTTAATCAATTTTCAAAATCTGATTTAATTAAAATCAGTTTGCTGTTTGGTAAAAGTAGTTATAAATTAGATTAAATCTATAAAAAGTGTTGGGATAAAAAATACTTAAATTAGTTTCACTATGACAAATGACCATAGAGGACACTCAACAAATAATTTTCTAATATCCAAACCACATTAACATAACTATTTTCACGCACCTGCATAACTATTTTCAATAAATAACTATAACACCCACCTACAAAAATTGTTACTTTTATTTTAAATTAAAATTACAAGCAATCTCACGTTATTGCTTTTAGTATGATAACATCCATTAATTACAAATAAAGTTTATCTTAAGAATATACACACACACACACACACGTTGGAATTTTTAGTTTATACATTAAAAAAATCCATTTTGTTATTAATAGACTAGGAGGGGAAAAAGAATAACTGAAAGAAAGAAAGAAAATCAATCAGTTATTTGTCAAAGTTTCATTTATTCAATGACCAGAATTAGACAGGGATATATAGCTCGGAGATGTAGAACAAAATTTTGTTTATTTGCATCAAGCTTTCGAGGGGCTCATTCAAGACTTACTCGAACTATATATATATATATATATATATATATATATATATATATATATATATATATATATATATATATATATATATATATATATATTAGGGAGCCGATCCCTGTCGACCGGTGGATAAATACTTATTTCTCCAACAAACTGCTACTCTTTGCAGCGGTTGCAACTATTCCTCAAGCAACCCAATAGCAACAAATTTTTCTTTCATAGCTTTGACTGCTCACTCACGGATTTTTTTTCTCTGTCTTATTTCTTCTTTCTCCTTCACTTTTTTTCTCTTTATAATCCCTCCTCCCCGAACCCTTTCTTCCACTCTCCATCATCTTTACCAATTGTCTTTATACTCCATATCTCACCTACATAGTCTCCACAACAATATTAAAAAAAAAATTATGCTAGAAGATCGGTGGATAACCGCTAAAAGATCGGTGGATTTTTCTTTAAATATTTCAAGTCAAAACAAGTATTTTGAATTTTCTTATAATTCAATGTTAATTTCAAAGTTCAAAAATAGTCATTATAGACTCAAATTGAAGATAACAAAAATAAAAATTGAAGGAAACAAATATCAGATCAATCGGAGATCGAATGAGTGGTATTACATTTATAGATTCCAAAATGGCGATTTTTTAGGGCGTCAAAATTAGAAATTTTCACGAATTTATAAAAAATAGCTAGAGCTAGATTTTGCCAAAGTGTAAAACAAAGACCCTAGTTATTTTTAAAAGATCTATATCAGGAACAAATTTCAGATGTTTCCAAAGATTGGAAAGGGGTTAACTGATATGGGAAACCTTGTAACTTTGCAGTGTAATTTAAAATATCAAGCCAGAGCGATTTTGCCCAAAACTTTTATGAGAACTCTAGGATGTTGGGAAGTTCCATCCCCCAGGAATTTGAGCCATTCCGAAGTCATCAGCTATTTTTTGGCCGAACGGGCTTTTAAGTGCTCCATCCAGACACCGGTTCGAAATTTTTGGGCGAAAAGTCCGTAGAATACTTTTTAGATCAAGAATGAATTTGGGAAGCTTAAAATAGCATTTCAAAGCACTTTTGAGATTGTTCTGATGCCAGGGGCATTTTGGTAATTTGCCACCCCATTTTGGTAATTTGCCACCCCGAGGGGTATTTTGGTAATTTTACGGTGTTAAATTTTTCAAAGGACTTTTTAGTCCAGAAATGTAAGTAAAACACCTGAAAGGTTATTTTGAAGCTGGTTTGGGGCGTTAGGGTGATAATGAACCCCCGGGGGCATTTCGGTAATTTGCCGCTCATCAGGGGTATTTTGGTAATTGAACATTGTAACACAACTGGATGAAAGAGTAGGGGTGTAAGACACCCGAAAAGTTATTTTAAAGTTATTCTGAGATGTTTGTTGGGTCGATGGCTGCCAAAGGGTATTTTGCATAAGTTGGGGGTGTTTTGGTAATTCATCCCCTTTAAAATTTGATAAAAGAAATATTTTGTATATAATTAATGTAATACATTTAAAAAGTGGTTTTAAAGCAGTTTTAAGGTGTTGGGGCTGTAGCGGCCATCAGGGAGTATATTGCTAAATAACTACGTTGGCGCTAAATTTTAGGGAACTAGCGTAATTAAGCGTTCGGAGTGGTGAGAAGTGAGGAATTGTTTTAATACATTGAAATAATGAGATAATGACTATTGCTAATGTGTTGGTAAGCTAGGTTAAAGATCCATATAGTTTTGGAATGTAAATATTATGGATGCTAAGTTGGTTTACGATTATATTTTGTTCTTAGATATATGGATTTCAACGCCGGACCTCATGATACATCAATCCTATACGATGACGATGACCACGTCGCGAGGCACGTATTTGACGGTGTCGATAGGGGTGTTTTGGAAACAATTCAAAGCACAAGTCACCACGATGAGTGGGTACTAAACGAGGAACAAATACAACTATTACACCGTCAAAATTTATCTATGTTCACCGATCCCGGGATTTGGTCTCGACACGACGATTGCCTTATATCCGCTCTAGTTGAACGATGGAGGAGCGAGACGAACTCATTTCACTTCCGGTTTGGTGAAATGACTATTACATTAGAGGACGTCGGATTTATACTTGGAATCCCATGTCACGGCAAACCCATTACTTCGAGCAAAACGTCTGCATCCATAGCGAAGATGGCTAGGCAGTATTTCCCAGGAATTTTGAGGGAAGCTCTTACAATGAACGGAATCAAACTTAAATGGCTGAGAGAGCAGTATGGCGTGCTACCGGATGAATACACTCCTCACGATTTCGTGACGTATACGAAAACATTCCTTCTGTATATTATTGGAAGCATATTACTTCCGACGCATTCGAAAAACACGGTGCATCCGAAGTATATGGTGTTCTTGGAGGATCTTGAGGAGGTATACTCGTATTCGTGGGGTTCAGCTGTCCTTGCGCACCTATATCGAGCACTGCACAAAGCTACGAGAAAGGGTGCCAAGTCCATTGCCGCCTGCCTCACTCTATTACAGGTTTGAGCATTTATTTTCTTGGTTGACGTGTCAATATATTCATGCATTAATGTGCTAATTCCAGATAATGTTTGCATTCACAGGTTTGGTCTTACGAGAGGCTACCCACGGGTCGTCCACAACCGCGGGAATATTCCGATGAGACGTGGCCTAGGGTGTGGGCCTGGGGGCCTACGACCAACCGGAGGAGACGGGTAGACCCGCACCACCATCTAAAGTTCTATCGGGGGGAACTAGAGATACTCAATGCATCCCAGGTGACGTGGCAGCCATATAGCAAGGTGATGCATCGTTGGATGAGTGGTGTTGGCAACTTCCGGTGTCGTACGTGCTGGCAGGTTTGGTTCGGGTGCCGCTTATTCACTTCGAAGTATGTGAGTTTCAGATGCCCGATCGAGCTATGAGGCAAGCTGGCTGTCTACAAGGGATACCAAAACCCGCTGTAGACATGCGGCCATACAGGAGTGGTCGAGGGCCGAACTTCGAGGTGCCTGATGCCTTGAATTTGTTGAGCGACGAGGTGCAACAGTGGAATACCTGGCAAGAAACATATGATAGCCTTGTATCGCTGAAGGCCGACGGCATTAGCATTGAGGAGTACCTGCAATGGTTTCTCAAGGTGACGCGCACGAGGGTGAATCGCCCTTCCCAGGCGAGGAAGACATCGTATGCGCCACGTGAGATCTATGACCAGTTCTGGGCATTGAACATTGTAAGTCATGCTAGTGTTGTTTCAATTTTTATTTGCGCACCTTATCTACCATGCCTGAAATGATTAGCCATATTTTGTATGCATGTTTTTTAGGTTGACCAGGGCACTGAGGTGTTCAAGCAGCTGGAGGGGTTTGACTGGTTTGTCGCGCAGGCTCCTGACAATCTCAAGAGGTCCATTGAGAGGTACAAGACTGAAGTTCAAAACTTTAGTCTTGCGTACCGGGGTTACCAAGGGGAGTCGTCTAGTCACTTGTCTCCTGACGCGTACGACTATCAGCCCCAGAGTCAGGTGTGGGAGCCGTCTAGTGGCTTGCCTCCTGACGCGTACGACTATCAGCCCCAGAGTCAGGTGTGGGAGCCGTCTATTCGCTTGCCTCCTGACGCGTACGACTCTCAGCCCCAGATTCAGGTGACCCAAGTAGGAATCCAGGCATCGCGCCCAAGCATCCGGTCGGATAAAGGACAACCGACGAAGCCATTGAGTCTGGCCAAAAGGGATTGGATCGACCGGCACTACTTTGGGCATGAGCCAATCGCTACAGCAGACTTTCCTATTGCTTCATTCCTAGCTCACTCTGATCTAAGACTGTTGGCGCCGAACACAGATATTTTGAATTTTCTCATTGACGCTTATATAGATCTGCTCCGTGTTAGAGAGCTAAATTATAACCCCTGCCAAACTTTGAAGCTCAACATGTATGCCTCTTTTGTTATCCCCTTCATGGTGAATAGCATGAAGGAGTTCACAGAATGGAGGAGGAAGCGAGGGACAAGCAAGGGTGAATGGCGACCATCTGCAAACGTGCTTTCTTACTTGAACGCGGACTATCAATGTCACGCAGCTGAGGCGAACCTAATCATGCTACCTGATCTTCATGCAAGCCACTTCTTCCTATTAGTTCTCTTTCCAGAGAATAAAGTGGTCCACATATACGATAGCCTAAGGGAAGACGGACCTGGTCGGCAGCTGGCGCAGATGTACTCCACGTACATCAATGCGGTGGTTAGTTTATATCTTGACCTTCGCTCATAGTCTATTCTTCTTGTTACATAGGCTTGATAACCTTTTTTATTGTTGGATGCAGACTACTATCATTTCACTAGCGTGTCGACATTTTAAGGGGGAAGCCATCACGAGCAAAACAATGATAGATCCTTGGACGGTCGTGACGATAGAAAACCGACCAAAGCAATATAACAGTCATGATTGCGGGATTTACGTCCTCAAGTACATGGACTACATAGCTCGCTCAGATGTGCTCGAATATGATACGTGGTCTCGAAATGATGCCTTGACGTTTAGATATAGGATAGCCTGGGAGCTGAAAAAGGGTGTAGCTAGACGCCTTGCTTACCATTATCCTGAGATGTAATAGATGTTCGTATGTTTTATTATTACTATTGTTGGATTTTAGATATTAAGGTTTGAAATTGAATTAGCCTTATTATTACTATTGTTCGATTTTGGACAATGGGCTAACTAGCGTGCCTAAGGTGCAATGAGAAAAAAAAAATGACAAAAAAAATTACGTAATTTTTCGGAAGTTATGAATTGAGCCCTAAAGTGTGCCCGAACAGGCCCTTCATAGGAAAACTCAAAAAATAATGTGTCTCATTTTTTTCCGAAATTGATACAAATGGGCTAACTAGCGTGCCTAAGGTTCAATGAGAAAAAAAAAAGTGACAAAAAAAATTACGTAATTTTTCGGAAGTTATGAATTGGGCCCTAAAGTGTGCACCCTTCATAGGAAAACCCAAAAAATATTGTGTCTCGTTTTTTTCCGAAATTAATACAAATGGGCTAACTAGCGTGCCTAAGGTTCAATGAGCAAAAAAAAAGTGACAAAAAAAATTACAAACTATAGCGTGCCTAAGGTTCAATGAGCAAAAAAAAAGTGACAAAAAAAATTACGTAATTTTTCGGAAGTTATGAATTGGGTCCTAAAGTGTGCACGCTCTTCATAGGAAAACTCAAAAAATAATGTGTCTCGTTTTTTTTCCGAAATTGATACAAATGGGCTAACTAGCGTGCCTAAGGTTCAATGAGCAAAAAAAAGTGACAAAAAAATTACGTAATTTTTCGAAAGTTATGAATTGGGCCCTAAAGTGTGCCTGAACAGGCCCTTCATAGGAAAATCCAAAAAATAATGTGTCGTTTTTTTTTCAAAATTGATACAAATGGGCTAACTAGCGTGCCTAAGGTTCAATGAGCAAAAAAAAAGTGACAAAAAAATTACGTAATTTTTCAGAAGCTATGATTCCACAAACCAAATCACAAATTTAAACATTATAAAAGTTCAATTTATACAACTGAAACATTAACCCTAACACTCATCATCATCATCGTCCTCCTCGACCATACTGCCAGGTTCGATACCTAACACTTTATAATGGTTTCTCTTGTCATGATCAGTCATCTTATTACACAACGCACACTTTCGTAATTTTTTTTGACCCGTTGCTTCTTCAATCGGATTCTTCATGCGTATTGCTCGTTTTCGCCCTTTTGTTTGAGAAATAATCGGATCAAAAATGTCGTCCTCCTCACCTTGCAGGCTAGTGCCGTCAATGACTGGCTGTGAAGCTCGATTGAATCTACCGGCTGGAGTCGTCCGAGTAGTCGGAGTGTCCCATCTTTCTGGTAATGCCATCCTAAACTGTGCAAGGTTAGCCTTATCCCGTGCGGCTGCTTCAACTTGATACCTGTACCCATCAAATGTTGACGCTGCATCCAATGATAAACCGTGCATGATGTTACAAAGGTGATTATATCGCAGCGTCTCAGATTGCTCGAAATCAACTGAAACATTGGGCACGTAAGGAATGTGACCGTGGACTCTATTGGCTTCCTTCGTCCACCGTTCCAAGATATACTGTGGAGGGATTTCACGAGCATTCTTGGCGCTAAAAACCCTCAACGCGTGTCGACAAAGTATACCTTTATGCTCAAACAGTTGACAGTTGCAATTAACCAACCCGGTGTCCATACAAATTGCTACGGTAAAATGTCTTCTGCTCCTCGGAGCCGACGAAGAGCACGGATTGGCGAAATTCGTCACATTTGTCAAAGCATAAACCTTGATCACTCTGGTGGAATACTCGTGCAACTTTGTCATGCTATATTGATTCGACTTTAGTAGTTCCTCTTGAAACTGTCTAAACATTTCCTTGGTATAGACTTGAGCCGCATGAGCCTCCAAAGGTGAAAAAACTACTATGGCTCTTTCTCTGTAAACTGTAGCCGCGTCGGCTTCTCTCTCAAGGAAAAATTGCTTGTCAAGGGCTTTCTGCATCTCTAGTACGAACTCTGTTATACTTGAAGAATGGCCTACGTACCCATCAAAGAATGCATTCATACCTTCGCTTCTCGAGGTCGTAGTCATTCCGGCTGCAAAAAACTTCTTGGTGTAGGCACCGACCCACTGTGTCTTGATCTCATACAACGATTGTAACCATTCATGATTGTGCAAATAGTAGTCATCCATTAACTTGGCCCACCTCTCCTCGAACACGTCTACCGTCAACGATTTCTTCACACATGTATTAAAGTCAGTCTTGAATGTCGGATGGTTTGCATATACATTGTGAAGCCGTTCGGGATATTTGTTGCTTATGTGCCATGTGCACAGGCCATGGTGAGTATCTGGAAGGACCTTAGCGATTGCATTTTTCATTGCCAGATCTTGGTCGGTGATGATGGTCTTTGGAGGAATATGATACATTGCTTTAAGCCACGTTTCAAATAACCACGTAAATGACTCCTCCGTCTCATCCCTAAGCAGGGCAAAGCCAAACAAGATTGACTGATAGTGGTGGTTCACCCCGGTGAACGGAGCAAAAGGCATAGAGTACTTATTTGTGCGGTATGTGGTGTCAAACGTCACAACATCCCCAAAATTTTGGTAAGCAGCTCTAGAACGGGCATCCGCCCAAAATATAGTACTAATGCGGTTCTCATCATCCAGTTGGAGACTATAGAAAAAGCCAGAATTCTCACTCTGAAGGTGCCTGAAGATATCAAGTGTAGCTTGAGAATCACTCTTACCGAAAGACTCTCTCCTCTGAGCACGAAGTTCATTTCGAAGGTCTACTTCGTTGAAACTCAACTTGTCAATCCCCCCAGCCTGGCTTGAGAAAACCCCCATCATTCTAGAAGGTGGAATTTTAGCCTCGGCCATTGTAAATATCAGTTGTCTGTGTGCCGCGCTTATTTCTCGGTGTTGATGAATTTGACCAATCTTACTAGGGGTCATCAACTGATGATTATGGCTCAACTCCACTCCCGTCACAACCCAATGGTTTTCATTTTTTCGGTGTACTGCATACACATGGGCCTTGCAGCCAGTACCCGAAAATGTGTCGCGTTTTCTTTGTCTTGATGGCCCTTCGTCACTGATCCGAACAACCGGGGTACATACGGTGCTCCTCTATGACACTCAAATAGTCTTCCACAAATTTGATCTGTATTCGCCCGTTTTCTAGTAGTCTTAGTTCTAATACCAAAACCTATCGTTTTCGAATATGCTCTATAGTATGCTTCAACTTCGTCCAGTGTTTGAAAAACTTGACCCAAGTAAGGTGGATCAGAATCTTCACAAAAAGTATTTCCTCCAGTTGCATCCATATTTATACTGAAATCTAAAAAATAAAAATTATATCATTCTCAACAAGTCATAGAATTAAATAAAATAAAAACAAAGACTCTTTCCTCCAGTTGCGAAAAATTTCACAATGTTCAATTACCAAAATACCCCCGATGAGCGGCAAATTACCGAAATGCCCCCGGGGGTTCATTATCACCCTAACGTCCCAAACCAGCTTCAAAACAACCTTTCAGGTGTTTTACTTACATTTCTAGACTAAAAAGTCCTTTGAAAAACTTAACACCGTAAAATTACCAAAATACCCTCTAAGGGTGGCAAATTACCAAAATGCCCCTGGCATCAGAACAATCTCAAAAGTGTTTTGAAATACTATTTTAAGCTTTCCGAATTCATTCTTGATCTAAAAAGTATCCTACGGACTTTTTGCCCAAAAATCCTGAACCGGTGTCCGGATCGAGCGCTTAAAAGCCCGTTCGGCCAAAAAATAGCTGACGACTTCGAAATGGCTCAAATTCCTAGGGGATGGAACGTCCCAACATCCTAGGGTTCTCATAAAATTTTCCCATGAAATCGCGCTGGCTTGATATTTTAAATTACACTGCAAAGTTACAAGGTTCCCCGTATTGGTTAACCCCTTTTCGGTCTTTGGAAAAATCTAACATTTTTCCTTGATATATATCTTTTTAAAATAACTAGGGTCTCTTTTTCGCACTTTGGCAAAATCTAGCTCTAGCTATTTTTTATAAATTCGTGAAAAATCCTAATTTTAACGCCCTAAAAAATCGCTATTTTGGAATCTATAAATATAATACCGCTCATCCGATCTCCGATTGATCTGATTTTTTGTTTCCTTCAATTTGTATTTTCGTTATCTTTGATTTGAGTCTACAATGACTATTTTTGAACTTTGAAATTAACATTGAATTATAAGAAAATTTAAAATACTTACTTGTTTTGACTTGATATATTTAAAGAAAAATTCACCGATCTTCTAGCGTAAAATTTTTTTGTTTGTATTGTTGTGGAGAGTAGGTAGGTGAGATATGGAGTATGAAGACAGTTGGTAAAGATGATGGAGAGTGGAAGAAAGGGTTCGGGGAGGAGGGATTATAAAGAGAAAAGAGTGAGGGAGAGAGAAGAAAGAAGAAAGAAGACAGAGAAAAAAATATCCGTGAGTGAGCAGTCAAAGGCTGTGAAAGAAAAAAAATGGCAGAAGACTCTAACAACAATCTTCTTCCTGGTCAAGATCGAAACCCTTACAACACTTGGTGATATCCCCACACCAAGCACAAGCCTTGAATCCACAAAGCTCACCCAAGACTTGACAAACCCAAGCCTTGATCACAATCCTTTTTACAAAGATCAATGGTGTACAAAGAAACCTTCTTGAAAGGAAATGAGTACAAATGAAGCTCTAGTATAATAGAGAGATGAGAGAATTGATGACTTGAAGTATGCTCACTCTCAATCAAAGAAATGCTCACAAAGATGCTCTCTTTAATGATGTAAAATCATGAAGATGAAGAGAGAAAAGTTTAATCTATGAGCCTTGATGTTTCTCTAATGAATGGAGGCTTAGAATGTGGTTTCCATGGTGTATGATGAAGCCCCAAATCATTTATATAGAGAGCAAATGAAATATAGCGGTTAGAGGCTTAAAGTTAGCAAAACTGCCATTGCAGTCGACTATAATCCCTCTAAAATAGCCGTTGGAGTTTTGTCCTTGAAAATAGCCGTTGGAGCTGAATTTTGACCAATGCAGTCGACCGTATTAGAATGCAGTCGACTGGATTCAAATACAGTCGACTGTATTACCTTATTGCCTATTAGCTGCCTCACGGAACCCCCTTTCCTATTTTGGGCATAACTTTCTCTAAAAAAATCCGATTGAGGTGCCGTTTTTTGCGTTGGAAAGCTAATGAAAAGTTTTATCAAGATATGAAAAGATTGGCACCAAAATAGGTTTTGAGAAAATCTGAGTGAGCTCCAAAGTTCACTCATTTTTAAGAACCACACTTGTGTGAAAGGTTATGAACTCACATGCAATGCACAAGGTGTCCTAAGGTCTTTTTAGGTCATAGTCATCAATACAACCATCAAACCAAGACTAGTTACATAATAGTAAAGACCAATCATAATCTTAGTAACTTAGCCTTTGCATTCTTTCTTGCTCTTTGACATAGGATTTGATGAAGCTTCCATAGTATGTCCACTATAACTTTAAGCTTCTTTGACTTTAATCCAACTTCTCAAATGTGTCTTCATGAGTTTCATGTATATATCTACTAAGAATCCACTCAAAGCACACATTAGAACATAATCAATGTGTAGTTATCATCAAAACAAGATGTAAGCCTAGGTTATCCAACCATAGGGCTAACAATCTCCCCCTTTTTGATGACAAACATTGATTCTATATAGGGTAAAATGTATCATATGATAGTCAGTTAAGCACAAAAATCTCACATAGAATATTCAATCATTTCTTGTATACTCATATAGCAATGAAGCTCGTAGTTATATGTCAATTTATCTCATATATCAATTAAGCTCGTAGCTAGCTTCCCTAGCTAAAACAAGATATGCTCTTCCTCTAATGTTCTCTTAAAATACACAATCACATAACACATAAACTCAAGATTATTTCTCCCCCTTTGTCATCAACAAAAAGGCAAGGGTATGTGTGTGTAAAGAGATAATTATAAGCAAGATAATGTCATGAGGTGCATATAACTCATGAACTTATACGGATGACATCAAGAGTTCCTTCATGATCCAAAGAAAGATATTCAATGTAGCTCAATAATTTCATTTACTTCATGCATTTTTCAAGAGTAACAAGATAGTATGTGATTGAAGCATGTAAGCTTCTATCAAGTTATCATATGCATATTTCATCCTAATATATGCTTCCCCTCAATCAATGCCAACAATATCCAACGAACACAACTAAAAGTTTAACCGAGTCATGCTTTCCCTTTGGCATTACCAAAATGTGTGTGTGTAGGAATGGCAATGTGAAGCATTAAGATGACATAATCTCAACATGAAATTTCTATAAACCCAATAATAGTCATCAACAATCAATATTACCAATATAAGTGCAAGAGGACCATACATCGTCATCGAAATCCTATAGACATCCAAGATTATAACATAGAGTAGTAAATAATCAAGGACTCACAATTTAGACCATAGTTCGCATGAATTCTCAACAAGCAAGTTATTTTATAGATTTGGCAATTTAAGCATACTTGATAACATATAAGTTTAGCACGTAGCACAATGTTGAGAAGATCATTAAGTTTTACCCTCTTGGTGAATTACCAAGAAATTGAGCTCATAAGTGATCATTCTTGAAGTCCATTTTCTTAACAAGCTTTGAGGCTCTCCTCATTTGAAGTAACATGTCCAATCTTGGAATGCTTACTCCCCCTTAATATTTAGCTTGTTGCTCCTTCTTCTCAAAATTTTCTTGAAGCCTTCCCCTTGTTGCTATTTGCCTTTGCTTTGAACAACTTACAATCACAATTTAGGTCTAACTTTTGGTACCCACATTTTCTTGGGTCCATAAGTGTTAGTCTTAGCAACATTAAGAAACTCTTTAACAACCCACATTTTCTTGACACCTCCAACATGAACAATTCCAATAACTAGTCGTATGCCCATTCTTGTTGCACCAACCACAATGTGTAAATGGTGTGCAATAGTTCTTTGGTTATCTTGGAGGAATATTCAACTTAGCTTGTTGTTGAAAATTTTTAGGAGGGAAGGCCAATGGATCTAATCCGAGACCACCTTTGTTTAGGCCAATTCTTTGGCGTCCAAGCATGACATCCAAATTGTTTTGACCATCAACAAATTTTTCAAGACAATTTTTTAAATCACAAATCTCAAGTTTCAAATCT
The DNA here is from genome assembly GCA_033070095.1 of Escallonia herrerae. Classification (NCBI taxonomy): domain Eukaryota; kingdom Viridiplantae; phylum Streptophyta; class Magnoliopsida; order Escalloniales; family Escalloniaceae; genus Escallonia; species Escallonia herrerae. The sequence continues at coordinate 477,152 of JAVXUP010000379.1, read as the reverse complement.
TCATTTTGTTTTTCTAAAGCCAAAGTTTTGCAAGAGATTTGTTTTGAGCTAGGAGTGTTAACAATTAATTCAACCAAGTCATTATTCACATGTTCCACATATAATTGGTTGGAAATACATTCATTCTTGGCATGCAACTCATTATTTTTCATTTTCAACTTCTCTATTTGCTTATTAACCTCAAGGAATTTTTTAGACAAAATAATGTTTTTCTTAAAGATTTTCTTGGATTCCTCATAAAGGCTAACATAAGCATCTTTAAAGCTTTCACTATGACTATCACTATCGGAAGAAGAGCTTACCTCATCATTTGCCATGAAGCACACATTTGCTTGTTCATTCTTCTCATTGTCTCCATCACTTGATTCAAAGTCACTCCATGTTGGAGTATGTTTGGCATTCATTGCTTTTTCCTTCTCCTTGTTCTCTTTCTTAGAGAGTTGTCTTCTTTTAACTCTTTCCCATACATCTCTTCTTTCTTTCTTCTCCTTTTTTGTATATGGGACAATCCATCTTCATGTGTTCCAGCTTATGGCATTTGTAGAAAATCATCTCTTCATTGCTAGCATTTTGTTGTCTTCTCCCACCATTCCTTCTAAACCTTAAGAACTTCTTGAAGTTCTTTGCAATCATTGCAACATTCTCTTCGTCAAATTCTTCATCATCATCACTTGACTCATTGTTTGAAAATGAAGCTTTAAAAGCAATTGATGTAGGCTTCTTCTTGACGTCTTCTTGATCAAAGGTCTTGAGTTGCATTTCGTATGTCATAAGTGAGCACATCAATTCATCAAGAGGAAAGATATTAAGATTCTTTGATTCTTGGATGGTGGTGATCTTTGCATCCCAAGCCTTAGTAAGGACCTAATCACCTTTCTTACAAGATCACCATTAGTGAATTCCTTACCCAATTGCTTCAAAGGGTTTTCAATGTTAGTGAAACGAGTATTCATATTCGTAACAGATTTATTTGGAAGCATTTGGAATAACTCATAATCTCTAAACAATAAGTTCATTTTGGAATCTCTTAGAAGTGAAGTTCCTTCATGCGTAAGTTGTAGAGTATCCCAAATACTCTTTGCGGAATTACACATAATGACTCTATTGAGCTCATTAGTGTTTAAAGCACAAATAAGACAATTTTTTTGCTCTAGCATTCATACAAATCATCTTCTTATCATGATCACTATACTCCGATTTGGATTTAGGCACCTCAATCTTGTCAACCACCTTTATTGGAACGAATGGGCCATTCTCAATAATATCCCACATCTCATAGTCTTGAGATTCTAACAAGATTTTCATCCTAACTTTCTACACACTATAATTGGTCCCATTAAACAATGGAGGCCTAGTGGTAGAACTACCCTCCATTCCCCCAATGTAAGCCATGATCGATTAACTCTCTTGGCGTTACCTAATATAACAAGAGTCGAGGCTCTGATACCACTTGAAACCAATAAAACAACCCTAGAGGAGGGTGAATAGGGTTTTTGAAAATTAATGGGGAACTTAAACAAAACACAATCATGAAACTTAATCAAGCCAAGTAATATTTCAATGAAGATGCTAACTACACAATCTCAAGCAATTATAGAGCAATAAGTAAAGAGATTGAGTTAGAGATACTTGACAAGGAGATTTAAATGGTTCGGCTTAAACTACACTCAAGCCTACATCCACCTCTTCAAGGAAGTCCCTTGCAAGAGCACTAGAATCCACTAGCAACAATCTTCTTCCGGGTCAAGATCAAAACCCTTACAACACTTGGTGATATCCCCACACCAAGCACAAGCCTTGAATCCACAAAGCTCACCCAAGACTTGACAAACCCAAGCCTTGATCACAATCCTTTTACAAAGATCAATGGTGTACAAAGAAACCTTCTTGAAAGGAAATGAGTACAAATGAAGCTCTAGTATAATAGAGAGATGAGAGAATTGATGACTTGATGTATGCTCACTCTCAATCAAAGAAATGCTCACAAAGATGCTCTCTTTAATGATGTAAAATCATGAAGATGAAGAGAGAAAAGTTTAATCTATGAGCCTTGATGTTTCTCTAATGAATGGAGGCTTTGAATGTGGTTTCCATGGTGTATGATGAAGCCCCAAATCATTTATATAGAGAGCAAATGAAATATAGCCGTTAGAGACTTAAAGTGAGCAAAACTGCCATTACAGTCGACTGTATTACCAATGCAGTCGACTGTAATCCCTCTAAAATAGCCGTTGGAGTTTTGTCCTTGAAAATAACCGTTGGAGCTGAATTTTGACCAATGCAATCGACCGCATTGGAATGAAGTCGACTGGATTCAAATACAGTCGACTGTATTACCCTACTGCCTATCAGCTGCCTCACGGAACCCCCTTTCCTATTTTGGGCATAACTTTCTTTTAAAAATCGGATTGAGGTGCCGTTTTTTGCGTTGAAAAGATAATGAAAATTTTTATCAAGATATGAAAAGGTTGGCACCAAAATAGTTTTTGAGAAAATCTGAGTGAGCTCCAAAGTTCACTCATTTTCAAGAACCACACTTGTGTGAAAGGTTATGAACTCACATGCAATGCACAAGGTGTCCTAAGGTCATTTTAGGTCATAGTCATCAATCCAACCATAAAACCAAGACTAGTTACATAATAGTAAAGACCAATCATAATCTTAGTAACTTAGCCTTTGCATTCTTTCTTACTCTTTGACATAGGACTTGATGAAGCTTCCATAGTATGTCCACTATAACTTTAAGCTTCTTTGGCTTTAATCCATCTATCCAACTTCTCAAATGTGTCTTCATGAGTGTCATGTATATATCTACTAAGAATCCACTCAAAGCACACATTTGAACATAATCAATATGTAGTTATCATCAAATTAAGATGTAAGCCTAGGTTATCCAACCATAGGGCTAACAATATATATATGTATGTATGTATGTATGTATGTATGTATGTATATGTGTGTATGTATAAATGTGTGTGTGTACACACACATACATATATATAGAGATGGGGGGAGATTTTCTTTTCAGTTAATTTGTAGAGTTCTTTTATAATTAAAATAAAGTCTTAATATGTTGGTATATTACTGATTTAGAACTTTAAAATGTTGAAAATTGAATTAATAGTAAAATAATAGCACCCTAAAAAAGGATTGGTTTAGTTTTTCTTCCGGATAAAGTTTATTTAGTTCAATTCATGTTTTATCTACTATATGTGTAGAACATGTAAATTAATATTGGTAGAATGATGAGCGTATTTATCAATCTACACCCCTATTTGCTCGTTTACATTTTACACCTTCTTTATGAGCTAAAAGATAAACAAAATTATGCTATTACCTTTTCATGTAAGTACGATGTATAAGAAAAACTTTTCTAAATTGATTTTGAAACATTATAAGTTTTTTAAAAATACATGCTATTTTTAAAAATAGTTAACAATTTATTCTTCTATTATAAAACTCAGATGTGGTTCTTTTTTTATTGTTTTAAATATGCAGGTTTTTGTTTTCATGAACAATCTAGGTTATTATATTGGATTGACTGTGCTTTGAATGTTAATGAATGATAAAATTAAGAATCTTGTAAGAGAATGATTTGTCTATAGCCCATATACCATAACATTATAAAGTTCAATATAAATTTAAAATAGTACCTCATTTTTCTTCTTAAATCTCTCAAGTAATATCGTTTTACAGGTGATTATTTCATATTAAAGAGCTTTTTTGATATATAATATTAACTACAATGACCACTCATAGTTATAAACAACTGTAATATAGTCAAAATTAAGTTTCAAAACTTATATTTAGTCTAAAATCCACTAATTGGTCCTATATTCTTGTAAACTTAATCAACTACAAAAATTATAAATTTTTGTTAGTTATTACGGTCTTATTAAAAATAAAATGTTAGTCTGTAGTCTATTACGATAAGCTTTGTAAAATTACTTAAAACAAATTTATTTTAAGCGATATATTTTCTCAGATATACTAAGGGTTAATGAATCTTATATATATTTTTTTCAAATATCATATTGATTTGTTTTCTAGATCCTTACATATGGGACAGTTTGGTGATCGTGAAGTCTTATTTAAAAATGATGACTTATAATTCATGTATTAAATCTATATATCACATTATTCATTCTTACGATGACTATCTTGTGTGTGTGTGTGTGTGTGTGTATATATATATAATGATAGTACGTATAACTCAATTAGAAAATTATTTTTTTCTTCTAAATCTAATATGTTATTTTTATTTTTCCGATATATGAGTTTTATATTCACATTAAAGAGTGATTTTACAATAGTCAAAATTAAGTCATAATAAGCTAGTGTTGATTAGGTTGAGTTCTAAAATATTTAGAATTATATTTTAAATTATAAAACCCTCATTATTCTTGCGAATTAATCACATTTACAAATGAGGAACCTATAAAAATTGAAATCAATTGTTAGATCACTTTTTTGAAGTCTCATAAGTTGTTTAATCATAATTGTATTTTTCTTCTAAATCGAAAGTATTATTTTAGTATATATATATATATATATATATATATATATATATATGTATATATGTATATGTGTGTGTGCTTTATATTCATATTATTGAGTGATTTTAAAGATACAATTCTCAATTTAAGTCCTAATAAGTTAGTATAATGATTATGTTAAGTTTTAGAATGATTACATGAAACCCTAAATACTCCTGCAAAATTAATTAGATATAAAAATAAGGATCCTATCAAAATTTAAATTAATTATTAGATCACGTTCTTTCTAGATCTAATAAGGGTCTATGGATTTTAATTTTCATATTAGAAACACTTTTAAGTGATTGTCAAAATAAAATCTTAATAGATTTGCAAGTTTTAGAATTATTAAAATTAGTTTTTAAATTAAATTTTTTCTAGATGGAAATTATTATTTTCGTTTTTTGTATATATGAGTTTTTATATTCATATTAGAAAATACTTTTGAAGACACAATAGTCAATATTAAGTTCTAAGAAGTTAGTATAATGATTCAAGTTAGTGTAAATATTAGGTTGAGTTTTGGAATGATTAGAATTAGTTTTTGACTTTTACGGACATAATTGTCAAAAATGAATCTTAATAGATTAGTATATTGATTATGTAGGATTTTAGAATAACTAAAAGTAGTTTTATATTAAATAAGACTTACTAAGAATTTAATTAATTTTAAAATAATGATCTGATGACGTGTCATGTTAAGAAGTGTTATTAGATCACGTTCTTATTCTAAATCTCATACGTTATTTTTTTGGTTCTATGGAATTCAATTTTTCATATTAGAAATACTTTTAAGTAATTGTCAAAATAAAGTCTTAATTGATTTGTATATTGATTAGGTAGAGTTTTAGAATGACTAGAATTAGTTTTGAAATTAATTTGTTATCAAAAATATTATTTTCGTTTTTATATATATGAGTTTTATATTCATATTGGAGAGTATTTTTTAAGACACAATATTTAATATTAAGTTCTAATAAGCTAGTATAATGATTAGGTTGAGTTTTAAAATGATTATAATTAGTTTTTGAATTTTAAGGACATAATTGTCAATAAGAAGTTAATAGATTAGTATATTCACTATGTAGAGTTTTAGAATGATTAGAAGTAGGTTTCAAAATAAATAAGACTTAGTAAGAAGTTAGTTCATCTTAAAATAAGGATGAGATGACGTGTCATGTAAAGAAACGATGATATGTCGCGCAAAAAAATTATCAATATCTTTCTCGCTTCGCTATATATATATATATATATATATATATATATATATATATATATATATATATATATATATATATATATATATATATATATATATATATATATATATATATATGGGAGCTGATCCATTGATAGCGCTAGCAAAATAGGACATCTTTCTAGCGCGATCTGGCCGTCCATCCTGAAAGATTTACGGCCCAGATCGCGCCTTTTTCGAATACTGTCAGTCGTCCGCGACATAGTGTCGCGGACGGACTTTTTTACATTTTTGCCCCTCCGCCAGTCCGCTACATTGTATCGCGGACTGTCCAAATCTTTTTTTTACGTTTTTTTTAAGTTCGTCCGCTACATAATGTAGCGGACTATTTTTTGACAAAAATACCCTCTAGCTTTCGTCCGCTACATTATGTAGCGGAATAATCTTATGACTTTTTCCTCTTTCTCTCTCATTTTCCTCATTTAATGTTCTGACATTTTTCCTTTCTCTCTCCTCTCTCTCATCATCATTTTCTCTTTCTCTAATTAACTCTCTGACTCTCTCTCTCTCGTCCATGCCAGAAACCGAAAGGAAGAGGAAGGGGTGCCAAGAGGAAGGCAGCTCCGCTTCCGGCGACGACCGAGGAAAGCAGCTCCGCTTCCGGCGACGACAGAGGGAGGCAGCTCCGCTTTCGGCGACGACCGAGGAAAGCAGCTCCGCTTCCGGCGACGACAGAGGGAGGCAGCTCCGCTTCCGGCGACGACCGAGGAAAGCAGCTCCGCTTCCGACGACGACCGAGGAAGGCAGCTCCGCTTCCGGCAGCAATCCACCTGCTGTGGCAACCCCATTTTGGGTGGTAAAACTGACCCAATTAAAATTTTGAGAATTTTGAGACCCAATTGAAACCCAGATCATTTTTTATGATCTGGGTTTTGTTGGTGGCCGCTGTAGGCCGTGGGTCTGCGATTGACCGATTGACGGAGGTGTGGTCGTGGGTGAGCGACTGGCAAACGTGATGGTGCGATTGGATGAGTTTCACTGTGCGATTGGTCGTGTGAATGGTGGTAAATGTGCGATTTGTGGTTTGGATGTTGTAGTGGTCGTCGCTACGGGGAGGCAGCGGCACGACAACGTGGGTCTGTCATGGGTAGTTAATTGGGGACCTTTGGAAAGATGGGTGCTGATAATGATGGTTCAGAATGCGCAACAGAAGAAAAAAAATAGTGTTGCCTACTCCTCCGCTACATAATGTAGCGGATGGAACGTGACTGTATTTTTGTCAAAAAATAGTCCGCTACATTATGTAGCGGACGAACTTAAAAAAAACGTAAAAAAAAGATTTGGACAGTCCGCGATACAATGTAGTGGACGGGCGGAGGGGCAAAAATGTAAAAAAGTCCGTCCGCGACACTATGTCGCAGACGACTGACAGTATTCGAAAAAGGCGCGATCTGGGCCGTAAATCTTTCAGGATGGACGGTCAGATCGCACTAGCAAGATGTCCTATTTTGCTAGCGCTATCAATGGATCAACTCCCATATATATATATATATATATATATATATATATATAACTTTATTTTATATTAAAAACATAATGTGATGATGTGTCGTGTATATAAGTTATCACTTTCGTTCTCTCTTTACTTGTTATATATTATTATTTTATAGATAAATAGATTGGTCGTTATGCAAGATTAGTCAAATTGGTCATTTTGTAATTTACATGCCGCAGTTCAGGGGCAAAAAAGTCATTTCACGCCCCCAAAAGTCTCACCCTCTCTTGGTCTCTCTGCACACCCATAATCCCTAACCCCTTCCTCGACCCACAGCTAGCACCACCAGTATGACCTCATCCAGCCTGTGGAGATACAGTTAGATGGCTTTCACGTACGCTTCTGGTAAATCAGCTTGCTATATAGACTCGAGCCAAAAAGTTGGATTGTCAATTTGTCATAAATGTTTTGCCTGCCACCACCAGATAAACATGCTTTTACATCATGGATGGTTTTCACAAATAAGCCAACGACTCTATCCAGCCAGGCTGCTGAAATGGGGTAGAGAGCGCTAATTGTGTGTTTTTTGCCATACGGCTTCTCCCCACAGATCTGCGCAAGATGGAAAAGTGGGTCTCTCATCTCTGTGACGTTACACTCGATTGTTTTCAACATAGTAGACAGGCATCTTTCGAGAGGTTTTGTTGCTTCTAAATTCCACATTTGGCTTCCGAGATATCATCTTCTGTTCAGAAGCTCTCTGCAGACTGCTATGGTGGTCTTTGTGTAAGCTACATTGTACGTTGGAGTTCAACTGAGAGAGTATGTTAATTTTTATGTATGGAAGACAACCAGATCTGTCAAGCCTGGTGCTTAGGATAGGAAGGGGGGGAATAAGGTACACACACACACACACATACATATATATATATATATATATATATATATATATATATATATATATATATATATATATATATATATATATATATATATATATATATATATATATATATATATATATATATATATATATAGGGAGCTGATCCATTGATAGCGCTAGCAAATGGAGTTAAGTTGCTAGCGCGATCTGACCGTCCATCCTGAAAGATGGACGGTCCAGATCGCGCCTTTTTCCAAAACTGATCCCCGTCCGCCATACTGTCTCGCGGACGGGAGTTTTACCTTTTTGCCCTCCTCCCATGTCCGCGAGACTGTCTCGCGGACGCCTTTCTGTTCCTGACATGTGTCAGGAAAAAGGCGTCCGCCATACTGTATGGCGGACGATCTCTAGGCTGACACATGTCAGGGCCTGTCCCCTCGGTCGCCTATAAAGTCTCGGGCGTGAGCCCCGAGAACTGTCCCCTGGTATCCTAGAATCTATCCCTACTCGGCTCTTTCAGCAAAATTTATGCGGGGCTTTCAGATTCACTTGCTTCCATTTTCAGCACCCTTCAAGCTTTTCTTGGAGTAACACACTTTTGGTTCAAGCATCACTCAAGCAAGGTAAAGTTTGTGATCTTGCTACCGTTTATCTTAGTAATTTTAATTTGTTATGTTCAGTAAATATATAATTAGCAAAATAGGAGACACTTTTGAGATTATGTATATGGTATCCTAAATCGGTCTAATCGTCAAGATAATTTTGAGATAATAAGCGTATTCTATTTCTACATAGGTCTTTTTCACAATGTCTGATTTCGTATCGAGCTCCAGCACCCCCGTAGATGCTAGTGATCCGTATCTAGGACGAACCTTTCAAACGTTGGAAGAAGCTGGAGAATGTTTTCGAGCTTATTCATTGAGGGTTGGTTTTGGCATTAGAATAAAAACTACAAGAACAAGCAGCGTATCGAAAAGGATATGCTCTCGCTTATACGAGTGTCATAGGGGCAGAAACCCAGTGCAAAATGAGACACGCGTAGGCAACGATGACAGTGATGATGACGAAATAGGGTATGCGCGGAGAAGACGGGATTGCTTTGCGCGCACGAATTGCCAGGTCAAGATGTTCGTAAGCTATAAAGCCAAACAAGATCATTGGCTTATTACCAGCCTGGAACTGGCACACAATCACCCGTTAGTAACCCCTTCTAAGGTGAGTCAGATGCATCAACACAAGAAGATGGGTAAGGTCGCGAGGAGCCTAATTCACACAATGAGCGATGCGCGGCTAGGACCTACCGACATGATTAATGTTCTTGCTGAACAGGCTGGGGGAATTCAAAATTTAAACTTTAACACGACAGACGTTCGGAACGCGGTCCGAACCCATAGACGAGCCGCGTATGACCTCAATGATGCGCAAGCGACAATGAGCCTATTGAAACGGATGCAGATGGAGGACCCGCAGTTTACCTTCGACTATAAACTTGACGACGAGCATCGAGTTAGCACAATTTTTTGGGTCGACGGTCGTTCGAGGCTAGCTTATAAGCATTTTGGGGATGTCGTGACTTTCGACACCACATACCGTACCAACAAGTACTCGATGCCGTTCGCTCCTTTCACGGGCGTCAATCATCATTATCACTCCATCCTGTTCGGGTTCGCCTTGTTAAGGGACGAGAGCGAGAGTTCTTTTGAATGGTTGTTTAGGGTGTGGCTGGAAGCAATGAACTTCAAAGCACCGACTGTTATCATCACCGATCAAGATTTGGCAATGAAGAAGGCTATTGCTACCGTCTTCCCAGATACTCGACACAACTTGTGCACTTGGCACATAAGCAACAAATACCCTGAACGTCTGCATCACATGTACGCAAGGTATCCAGACTTTAAACAGGATTTTGACAAATGCGTCCTCAAGTCATTAACGATTGAGGAATTCGAGGAGAGGTGGGAAAAGCTTGTTCGGGATTACTCATTGCAAGACAACGAGTGGCTCCAGCACTTGTACGGGCTCAAAGAGCAATGGATTGGTGTTTACACGAGAAGTCATTTTTCTGCGGGCATGAAAACGACGGGCAGGAGTGAATCTATGAATGCCACGTTCGATAATTATGTGGGTACAGCTACCAATTTGAAGAGTTTCGTCACATCAGCACAAAAAGCGGTTGCGTCGTTGTTCGTGAAAGAAAGGGCTGCAGACTTTGCAACCACGTACAAGCAAAGGAGAAGGTTGCTTGAGACCCCGCTGGAGCTGAACGGTGCCAAAGTCTATACGAAGGAGATCTTCCTGCTATACCAAGTAGAGCTGCAAAAATCGGGCCGATACAGTATATATAAGGTGGCAGAAAAGTCGTCGCGTGAGTACAAGGTTTATTCGCTCGTGAATGACCTCGTCCCTGAGAAGCTGCGCAGAATTTATACGGTGACCCACGACACATTGACGGACTCGGTGACATGTGTTTGTAAGAAGTTTGAGTTCCATGGCATCCTGTGTAGACACATTCTGCGGTTTTTCACACAGAAGAATATCAGGACAATCCCCGATAAATACGTCCTGCCACGTTGGACGAAAGGTGCAAACAGGTTGCACGGTACCATTTCCTTTCCGGAGCACCCGTATACTGACTTTGAAGAATCAGAGACGTTGCGGTATAATCATCTGGTGACGATGTTCACCCGTTTGTCCGTAAAGGGTGCTGCTACAATGGTCGGATATAAACATCTCCTCGAGGTAGCTCAGCAGCAAGAGCCCATCGTCGACCAATTGGAAGCAGCTTCAGTCAGCAATGCGGTTGACACCGAGCCTACGACGGGATCAGAAGATGACGAGCCGGGGGAGGGAGCCGACAATGATATCCGGCCTTCGGATCCAATTATATCGCAAACGAAAGGCCGCAAGAGATCTACGCGGATGAAAAGCTCTATTGAGACGGCAAGTCAACCAAAAAAGCTAAGAAGGTGTGCATTGTGCAACAAAATGACAGACCACGACAAGCGGAACCATTACAAGGCACTGGGGATAAGTCCAGTGCCTTTGCAAGACGGGGAAGAAGATGATGCCGAGGATGAGGACGAACAAGCTGCAGTGGAACTTTAGTGTACTGAATATTTTGTAATAATCTTTTATGAGCCATCAAAAGTGTCGGACATTTTGTAATAATATTTTAGTAATGACTCGTTTGTAATAACCTTTACAATCATTTTTTTATACGTGATTTCTTACACTGTCCGCTACACTGCGCAGCACAACATTAGAAACCTAAGGTATTAAAGAATACCCCCCCTACAACACTTAGTTTTTTTTGGTTTTGGTTCACTTCTCTGCGTCCGCTATACTATGTAGCGGACGGCCCCGCAGAATACCCCCCCTACAACACTTAGTTTTTTTTTGGTTTTGGTTCACTTCTCTGCGTCCGCTATACTATGTAGCGGACGGCCCCGCAGAATACCCCCCTACAACACTTAGTTTTTTTTTGGTTTTGGTTCACTTCTCTGCGTCCGCTATACTATGTAGCGGACGGCCCCCCCTACAACACTTAGTTTTGTTTTTTTTTGGTTTTGGATCGCTTCTCTGCGTCCGCTATACTATGTAGCGGACGGCCCCCCCCTACAACACTTAGTTTTTTTTTTGGTTTTGGATCGCTTCTCTGCGTCCGCTATACTATGTAGCGGACGGCCCCGCAGACCCCAACACTTAGTTTTTTTTTTTTTTGGTTTTGGTTCACTTCTCTGCGTCCGCTATACTATGTAGCGGACGGCCCCGCAGATACACATATTATCGATCACTTTGTTATTTTTTGAACACTTGCCCTGCAGATAGACAGATATCCAACACTTGGTTTCCCACCGTTAAATCACATTGGTCAATAAAATCAATCGCATTCAATAAATTTTTTGGGTTAAAAAAGTGTTGTAACGTTACAATGTGAATTGGGGAACATCATCTCTCGCAGGAATTATGTTCCTTACACGGATTTACAATAAACCTAATAGCTCTAGGCCGGCCATTTATAATTTGCCAAGCAATCCTATACCTAAAGTCTTGTATGCATTCTTCGCTCCAGACAGTCTTCTTGAGGCTCTCAGACCGGCAAATGTAATCCATGTACATGCAGAGGAAGACGCCGCAGTCCGAGGAATTATGTTGCTTGGGCCTACTCCTCTTTAATCGGAAAATGAGGACCGGCCTGCGCGATACCTTCTCCCGACGCCTACCATTGACCAGGGCAGCAAAAAGATTCTGCGAGAACCATAATAAGCATTAAACATAGCTAGCAAAATAAGATTAATCAGTTTTATAATATGCAAGTTACAACAAGAAGGAAACAGGATCTTACCATGGCATCCAACTGGCCTATGCCTCGGTACATATCAATCACAGGCATCACGTCGGTATCGTCGTAGAGACTGTCGACGACTGAAACCGTGCTCTGTAATGGTTCGTAGCAAACCAAGTACCAGTGCGCATTCCCTAAAAAGGGGATTAGAAACACGTCGGCAACACTTGCGCTCACTGGACTATCCCTAGCAAGATATGCTTGTAGGTTAGGGGACGGTTTCCACTGGGCCATGCCTCTCCCCTTCCTTGCATTGCCCCAGTCGTGCCACTCTTGTACTAGGAGCTGATGGAAAAAAGCATCCAAGATAAACACGCGCAGACCGATGTCTGGATGCTCCCGACACCTTCGCCTCAGAATTTGCACGTAGTGCGAGATGACACCGCTGTCTAACCAAGATCCCGGCGCCAGCGAGGCGATCTCTGTCCAAGAGGCATTGTAATCCAAGCCCTCGGGGTGATCCACGTCATACGACGCTCCGTCTTGGGGGGCCCCGCTAAAATAACGGGCTCGGATTATATCGCATTTATGCGGCTTTAGGGGCCTGGCTGGATGCCCTTTCGGATATTGCCCTCGGGGGTCGATCGGGGGATATTGGCCTCCAATTCCTTCTTCGGCCGGCTGATATTCCCCTTCGGGGCCGCCAACTGGTCCCGCCCACGGGACAATGGGCAGTGCCTCGGAGAAACCGTAGTTTCCGAAAGGAAAGTCTTGCGTGACTTGAGAGAGGGGTTCCGGGAACAAATTGAAGGAGGGGCCGCTGTAATCGCCCCACGACGCTTGAGCCTGTCCCATCCCCGCTTCAGAGGTACCAACAACTCCCTGACTCACCCCTGAAGCCTGTCCAGAGGGATCACCGTATCCCTGGCTGACGCCCGTATAACCCATTCCCGGGCTTACTCCCGAAGACTGGCCCGATGCTTGGCGCAAAAAATTCCCGCAGCCTAAAGCCAATGTCGCAGCCTGTTGGCAAAGATCCTCGCCCATTGCGCTCACCAGATCCCTCCGCTCACTCAACTTCTGGAAGAATGCAAGCGAGGCATTAACCTACATCCAAAGAGATAAAAAATTAAGTAACTTCAATCAGACATTTATATTCAACTAATTTGGTTCAAGTCAGACTTGTTGGGCAACTTACGAGATTGTATGCCATACGCTCATCGATCTGACCCCTAGGCGCATACCTCTCCCCACGTTCAAAGTTTACAGGGGCTACTCTCCTCCGCGTGATGCGGTAGTACCACTCATCGTACTGATCGATGCTGATAACGGGGTCTGGCTCCGAGACGATGGCCGCCAGTGTGTCCTGCCAAGAAGTCCAAAGCTCTATTTCGGCCGCGCACAATTCGTACGCATTGGCGGTGCCAAACACTCCGACATCCGGTGGGTTCCTGTTAACCCTCATATCCGGGGCATCGACTGGCAAACCCTGCTCCAACTCAAAATGGCGCATTGCTCGGTCGGGCAGCTGCCACTCTGCGAGCTCGAAATGGATCAGGGGTGTGCGCTGCAACCCGGAGAGCGTGAAGACGAACGACTCTCCCACCCGTCGCGCCAAACGTATGTACGGTGCCCAACGCATTTGGCCCGGAGATAGACGGTCGAACTCCCCTCGATAGTACGTAATGTTGTGATGGGGATCGACTCTCCTCTTGTAGTGGCTAGCCCTCCGGCTGTACTCCCAAGCACACAACCGAGGCCAGACTTTGTCGGTTCCATCCCTACGCGTTGGTGCACCGGGAGCAAGGTGTTCGTAAGACCACACCTGAGAACATCAAAAAATTATATTTATATCGTCGATTCAACAAAAATAAAACACAATAACGAAGACATGATTTATATGATATACCTGCAATAGCGAGAGACATGCACATATGGCTTTGGAGTTGGGCCTCGTTGCCTTGTGCAATGCTCGGTACAGATACGAAAGAACCGCTGCACCCCAGGCATAATCCCCAACCTCCGACAGGTTACCCAACAACGGTAAATATTTCACGCTGACCGTGTTCTTCGACGTCGTTGGGAATAAAATTGCTCCCATCACCCACAAGAGGAAGGCCTTTGTGTACACCACAAGCTCACGGCCCGTATAGTTTTCCGGCAAAACCCCGTAGGTATCTACCAACCACTTCAACTTTATACCACCAGTGCTAAATTGATCCTGGGGTATCGAAGTGAAGAAGTCTCGCGCTGTTCTCTTATTCGTTGCGTCTGACGGAGGAGCAATTACCGGCCGCCCCGTCACCGGCAACCCCAAGATGAACCCTACATCTTCTAGGGTAATCGTCATCTCTCCGATCGGGAAGTGAAACGTATTCGTTTCACTTCTCCACCTCTCAACAAGGGCACCTATCAAGGCCCGGTCAAGCTGTTGAAAGATCTGCCCATGCGTGAAAATCCCAAACCCAATTCCACGCAGTATGCTTTTCTGGGAATTGTTCAAGGTCCATCTCGTGAACTCGCGAGATACTTCTACGGTGGTGAGAAGTTCTCTTTCCTACGAATTATTAATAAATACAATTTGAGCAAAATGAACGGTAAAACAACGTTCGTAATAATAAGAAAGTTGATAAATAATGTATCTTACTCCACCATCCCATATGAGCGTACTGATATGGTTGGCTTGGTCGTATAACACGGATGGATCTTCTGGTCCAGGGATAAATTCCATTTTTTGCAACTGAAACTATGGAATCGGATTTTACAAACGCTAGCACATGAACAAATACATACATATATAAATCCTCATCACCGCTAGCACATGCTCAATGCATAATCAAAACCACGCATAAAACGCAATATTGATCACAACTATAGATTAGAAACATGTAAAGGATTGATTTTGTGAACTTACGTGATCTATTAGGGGGGGATTAAAGCTGCTCTTATGAAGAAATTGCGCAGATCTGCTTGCCAACGCCGCTGGGAATATTTGTGAGTAGGAAGAACACGGGGAGAAGAAGAGTGTAGAAGTTATAGGGGGACTTTCTTTTGGGTTTGAATATATATATTTGCTGTCCGCTGGACAATATATATTTGCCGTCCGCTATATAGTATCGCGGGTCTGTTCCTTGTCCGCTATATAGTATCGCGGACGCTAGACTTTTGGTAGTTTTCTCTACGTCCGCTATACTATGTAGCGGACGACACATCTTCTCTACGTCCGCTACATAGTATAGCGGACGGCCCCGCAGAATGTTTTTGGTTGTGTTCTCTACGTCCGCTACTTAGAATACCACTACTTAGTTTTTTCTTCTACACTTTGTTCCACCTCTCCAAAACTTCGTTTTTTCTACACTTTTTTCAGTTTTTAAAACTGAAAAAAGAGGGAAAAAAAATTTGTCAAACGGGGCCTTAGTTTTTTCTTCTACACTTAGTTTTTTCTTCTACACTTACTTCCACCTCTCCAACACTTAGTTTTTTCTACACTTAGTCCAAACTGTCCGCTATATAGTATCGCGGATATACTTACCGCAGAAAATGGTTGGCACGGACCAGACATTTTTTTTCAGTTTTTAAAACTGAAAAAAGAGGGAAAAATTTTTTGTCAAACGGGGCCTTAGTTCCCGACCTTCCCGAACCCGGCCTAAGCGGAGGGCCCCTTATATCCGCTATATATATAGAACTATACAATGTGGCGTAATGTAATAAATTGGAATAAATTGGCGCCCGTAATGCAGTTTTAATAAATTGAAATAAATTGGCCCGAAGACTTGTTTTAGCGACATAGTACGTTAATGCTATTTTAATAAACTGACGCCCAAAGACTTGTTTTAGCGACGGAATCAACAATCTCAATTTTTCCAAAAAATAATGTACAATTCATAATCAACGATCTCAATATATCAATATATCGAGGCAACAAAAAAAGGCACAATTAACCAAGAAAAAATTTGAAAACATAATAAACAAGAACATAAATATTTTTATTATAATAAACTATGGTTCACAAATGGGGTACGAAAGCTTTTCACAAGCGCTCCGTTCAAAGATTACAACTTGAAAATCCCACCACCCAAGGTGTTCGAACACTACAAAGTCCCCGAGTTCGAGGCCATGCTGGCGCACGAAGACGTTCCAACCCTCTGCGAATTCCTTTTTTTGGGATCGGCCGGGCTTCAGCTTGATTTCAACCTGCCATGCCCCCTTGCGGCTATATAATCTTGCACTATCATGAATTGTTGTAAATTGATTGGTAAATGCTTCCGGTATGTCCTACCAAACACAAAATACAAAAAATAGGTTAGTTTTGGTTAAGAAAAACAAAAGATCAAACTTTTAACACACGAAAATACAGAGAAAGAGAAAGAGGGATAGCCTACAAGTTCATGCTCAAATCCCGGCATCATGACTTTGAAAAAGTGTTTGCCTACCAGGTGCAAGTTGCCAATATAATCGTAGGCGTAGGTGGTCTCCGATCCAGAAGCCATCGAGATCGTCGTTGAGGTGAGGACGGTGGTGTCGGCGGGGAGATGTGGGTGACCGGAGATGTGAGTCGCCGTAGATGGGGTAGCGGCTTTAGGTTAGATGTTCGAGAGAGGGGACGCCGTCCGCTACAATAATATATATACCCCGATCTGATTAAATATTTATAGCAGGAGAGAGTTGACGCCATACAGATACCAGGGGACAGTTCTCGGGGCTCACGCCCGAGACTTTATAGGCGACCGAGGGGACAGGCCCTGACATGTGTCAGCCTAGAGATCGTCCGCCATACAGTATGGCGGACGCCTTTTTCCTGACACATGTCAGGAACAGAAAGGCGTCCGCGAGACAGTCTCGCGGACATGGGAGGAGGGCAAAAAGGTAAAACTCCCGTCCGCGAGACAGTATGGCGGACGGGGATCAGTTTTGGAAAAGGCGCGATCTGGACCGTCCATCTTTCAGGATGGACGGTCAGATCGCGCTAGCAACTTAACTCCATTTGCTAGCGCTATCAATGGATCAGCTCCCATATATATATATATATATATATATATATATATATATATATATATATATATATATATATATATATATATATATAAGAAAAGTGAAAAAAGATGAAGGTGTAGAGCATAATTTCTGCTACTCATTTATTTAAATAATAATTGACATCTCCAGATTGGAATTTTGATCCTCAATATGACCTTACAAGCCAACATCACATGAGCCACTACACCCATGTAATGGATCGAGATGTTTGAACCAAGTCACATATTTGTGCCCTCTGAATATGTCACCGGTGTCTTTAGTAGCAGCATACTTTTAAAGGTGATCACCAGCATTCGCACCTGCCATTTGTACAAAATGGCCAGTATTGGAGACAGAAATCCACGCAATCAGCAACGGTCTTGCACCGTGGTCGATGGCCCCCTAATTGTGCGGATACCTTCGGCATCAACAAGCCTGCCATTTTTATGTTGTGTTAGTCAACATCTTCTAGTAGTAGGATGATGCATGCCAATTTTTCAAAAGAAAGGAAATTATGACGACTGGTTCTAAATCTTTGTAGTTACTATTTAAGCATCTAACTTTTATTTTTTGTAATTTATCAATTTAACCGTTTGCTGGTCAAACCATCCCATAAAATTTTCAGACCATATGCTAGTGATCCTAAAAAGAATTTCCTTAAAGAACCACTTGATTGTAAAGAATTAGAGTTTGGTTTGGCCTTTTTAAAGATATTTGCAAGTTTTCTCTCGTATTGACCGACGAATGGTTGAAAATATAAAACAATGGGCTACTTTATGAACAAAAGTTAAGATGGAAGATGAAAGTAAAGAATTTGAAAACAGAAGAGCCATTGAGAGCTAACGCAAACATCAATGACTTACGATTCTCATTAAACTTGAAAGAAATGCAGGTAACGAAACTCAGTTAGTATGTCCAATTGGATATGCCACTGGTACGATGCCATATGCAACATGAATGAAAAACATGTCTACTCTTACATCTAAAATGCTTACATAATACTTCATCCGTCCCATAAAAATTGGTTGTTTTCAAGATTAAGAAAGATTTTGTAAGTATTTTTATATATTTATATTTTTTATTCTATTTATCTCTATATATAACTCTCAACCAACTTATTTTCTCTCTCCTGACCTATTTTCTTACAATTTTTATTTTATTTTCCTCTCTACTATCTCATTTTTATCGCCTGACCCACTTTCTTGATCTAAAAGAGAGAATGAAAAACAAACAATTTATGACTGAAATTCCTAATTCGAATACAAAAAAATATGGTCAATTTATCCTAGACGGAGAGAGTACATTACAACGTGATATAACTCTTGATACTAATTAGCTTTTTTTTTTTGTGTTACTGGACAAACTCACTATCGATTTGTGTCCCGCCGACACAATCGATTAAAAGTGTGTGATCTTTTTTGTCCCGGGTCTGGCGACTTATCTGAAAACGGAAAATGAAGACGAAATGTAAAAAGTAAAAAGATTGCGCTCCAATAAAAGTCAAAGAGAGTTTTCGATTGATTGCAAATGTTTACACATGAATGTTTTCAAGCCTAGAAACTAAATTTCCTATCGATGGCAACAAAAGCCTCTAAATTAAAGAAAAAAAAAGAGATAAATTATCAACTTAAAAAATAACCACATACTAATAAGTAACCAACCACACTTATCTCTTATCAATAGGACACATTTTCAGAGGTTAGTTTCTTTCACTTCTTGAATCTTCCATTATCGGTTCAGAAATAATAAAAAGTAAAATGACATTTACTCAAAGTAAATTTATTAGCGGTGCAAACAGCTTTCTTGCAAGTAAATCATATACCTGTCATTGACACATAAGATCGGATATAATCTGATCACAATCCAACACGGGGGCAAATTAAGGTATTATCAGATCAAAATTTTTAGTTTTTGAAGAAAACGGATCAGTATCTGGTCTGACTCCGCTCCATTGATTGGCTTACTTGCGTATGTCCCCTCACGAAGAGTTACTTTGACAAGATTGAATTTTTATAAACTGATTCACTTTTAGAG
The DNA here is from genome assembly GCA_033070095.1 of Escallonia herrerae. Classification (NCBI taxonomy): domain Eukaryota; kingdom Viridiplantae; phylum Streptophyta; class Magnoliopsida; order Escalloniales; family Escalloniaceae; genus Escallonia; species Escallonia herrerae. Next base: position 457,709 of record JAVXUP010000379.1, on the reverse strand, counting down.
GGTGCTCTGAACTCAAAACAAAAGAGAACATAGTATCTTAAATGTTTACATGGAGGACAAAGGGAAGGGGACGGAGAAGAGAGGGGACCAGGGATACTAACTGGATACGAAGAGCAATAGGGCTACTGAGAACACCAGCTTTCCGAAGGCAGCTTTCTCCATGTCTTCTTTAGTGGCCTGGTATGTAACTGAGCACAGGAGTGTGGAGCTGCACTAGGCACTATATATGGTGTGGGAGATATCTAATTTGAACTCCTGAAGAGAGATTCAGAAAATCAAAAGGTTTGAAATCAAAAGATAAAATCAGATTTTCTAAATGTCATATCAAAGTAAATTGAGATCCAGAAAACCAGAAGGTTAGATTTGAGATTTAGAAAATCTGATTTTGAGATTCAACCAGATTTGAACATTCAAATTCAGAAATATATATATATATATTCAGATCCAGAAAATCATAAGGTTAGATTTGACATTTGGAAAATCTGATTTTGGGATTTAACCAGATTTGAACATTCAAATTCAGTAATGCATGTGAATGCTTTAAGGTAAGGTTTATGTCTCCTCACTCATTTCTAACCCTTCTAACAATAAACTTCTGCATCTTTATTTATTTGTCATCTGACCAATAGACTTCCTCTGTCCCTGATCAATGATCGTGTTTCACTTACACATTTATTCAGGATATGAGTAATATTTTATAAATTTTGCTTTCTACACAAGAGAGACGGAAGGAAGAAAGTGAGCCAAGAGCGATAAAAATGGTCGGTAGAGTATTAAATGTGTATTGAAAAATAAAATTTAAAAAAAGTGTAAGAAAGGTTATTGGTCAAATTTTACTTTGAAAGTTTGAAAGTGGAGAGAGAAAAATGGCTATGAAACCTTTCGTAAAATAAAATTGTGACCAATTTTTTAGGATAACTTTAAAATGAAAATATGATAAATTTTTATAGACAGATAGAATAGTATTTTATGGTCATTGGCATCATTTCACGAATCTCAAAACAATTTTTCTACGTTTTTAAATCAGGAATGTCTTACTCTTTACCAATAGAAATACAGTCTTGCAGAGCTTCACGGTGTTATCTAGTAATGCATCTATTAATCACATTTATGCTAAATAAATATTGACTCGAATCTATAATATATATAATATGATTCGATTGATAGGCTCATTGAATAACAAACTCCCAATGCTATTTTCTGAAAATTTTTGAATTAATTTTATACCAACATAATTATGTCAAGAGTTCATTGTCTAGAAAAATAACTTTTAAATATTAAGTTTTTACAAAACCCACATTTTAAGGTCACAGTAACCATGCAACTTCCACCACATCGCCCACGTCTCCCACTCCACTATCTCTTACCTCTTCACCGCCTTTCCATTCCTACCTCTTCACCACCTTTGCTACAAATTGAAACATAAGCAAGCAAAAGAATTTCTGGTGGGTACTCCATTTGCTTTCTCACGTCTCCCATCATTTGCTTTACTGGGTGGTTGATCTTCACACTTTTATGCCATTTATTTTTTCATAACATTTGCTTCTCTATTCTGGGTATTTAACGTTACAAGAAAATAAGTTTTTAACGACAGAATTTAACTCTGTCACAGAAATTCCGTCACCCAACTAACCAATGTTAAGCTGTGACAATAAAGTTAAGTTTAGTGACCAAATCATCTGTCGCTAGAAGTTTTAGCGACGAATTTTTAAAAAAAAAATTATTTTGAGTTTTAGAAAAAGAATTTAACACTAGAATAATTACTGTTTTTTTTTTCTTTTATTCCCCTCTAGAGCATAGCTCTCACCGCCGCCCCCTCCCCCCCCCCCCCCCCCCCCCCCGAGCTCTCACGGCCGGCGCCTTCAAGAACTTCGTTCCCTCCATATGCATCGATCAATTTCACTATCCCAACCAAAAAAGACTCGAACATTAGTTGCATTGCACAAGAGAGTGGCAGCCATTTGTTCCTTTTCTGACAGTTTTTATATGAATCATAGACTAGCATTTGTAGTTTCAGTTTTGATGGAAAGACTTCTCCAAAAATTTATGCAATCGGTTTTGTAGTAGAAGTTGCCATTTAATATATACTATAAAATAAAAAAAACATATGAGATTTAGAAGGTAAAAACTATGTTATAGTTTTCTGTACATAGAATTCATTGATTAAAAGTCTACTGTTCATGTATGTATGTGTGTTTGTGTGTGTGTGTGTACATCAGGCTGAGGTACATATTCATGTATGTGTGTGCGTGGAAGGGATTGTGGGTGGGTTCTATCACGGTGGTAATTGAAATAATGAGGTTGCTAAAAGAATGACTTAAGATATGAATTTTTAGTACTTGTTAGTTAAATTTATCTTTTATGTGATTGTGCAGCCGTCCAGAAATACTGAGGATGATGATGTCATGGATGATTTGGATGCCAACGAGGAGTATGACCTTGATGATGATGGAAATTAAGTGACCAAGTAATCCCCTCTTTGTAATTTGATATTTTCAAACATTAACCTACTTTCATGTTTAAGGATGATCGTTACTTTGTGACAGTTTGGGATTTATGTTTGACTTGGTATTTTATGTATTTGTCGTGTTTATGTTAATGGAATTTGTAGAACTTGATGTGGTAATGGGTTTTGAGTGCTTGATGGGTTGATGGATTTGTTGTGTAAAGGTTCGAAAAAAAATGGGAATTGAAAAAAAGAGGCAGAACTATACTTTTTTTGTTTTATAATTTTAGCAACGATTATGATGTCGCTAAATGCATAAAACATTGAAAAAATTTGCAAATCAAAAGTAGTGGCGAAATTTATTGTAAAAAAGGAATTACTTAAGGAATATTTACCTTTTCTATGATGGAATTTTCCGTCACCAATTATTTATACAAAATTTTTTAAAGAAAAAAATAATGTTTTTTGAAATATAAAATACCTTTAGTGACGGAAATTTTCCATCACTAAATGTCTCCATTCCGTCGCTTGTTGAGTGACAGAAACATTACTTTCCATCACTTAACTTTTTAGTGACGAGGTTTTACGCTACAAAATCGTGTGATGGAATTTTCCGTCACTAAAACTTTTTTGTGACTGAAATTGAATTTTTAGTGACGGAAATTTCCGTCACCAAAAACCTATTTTCTTATAGTGATAATTAAGTTTCTTTCCGTCACTAAAAACCTATTTTCTTGTAGTGTAATTAAGTTTCTACTTTCCATATGCTTGCAGTTGTAGGGAGTCGCAAAAGAAAATTCTGGGTATTTCAATTGCTCTTCACACTTTCATGCCATTTCCATTTGCTTCTCTATTCTGGGTATATTTAACTAGGTTTCTACTTTCTATAGAATTGCAGTTGAAGGGAGTTGCAAACAAAAATTTGCTCTTCACACTTTCATGTATGTTTTTTTTGTGTGCGCGCGTGTGTTCCGGCCGTCCTCACGTGGTTTTGGTCACACCTGGGACTTAATACTAATTGATCAGCAGGGCGGAGTTGGGGGTTGTATGGCTAGACTAGGAACTTGGTTAACACCATACCTGTAGGCTGGCTTTATTGTTCAACAATGTACACCATGGTGTGGAATAGGCCGTTTGGCCTTACTACAATTGGCTGGATCCTGAACCATGTTCAAGTTACAATTGGCTGGATCCTCTTTATGTATCTTACATGGGCACAGGCTTGAATTATGATGTTTTAACCTAAGCAAAAACAAGATTCGGAAGAGAAACATAGAGTTTTAAGTGCTAATTATTTCTGCCTCTATCAGCACAGCGGGAAAGTTTGTGATAAATGTCTTTATCTGTGGAATTTCAGTAATGGAGTTTGAGTTCAAAGGGCAGGTGCATCTGGGGGAATTTTTGTAGCAAAGATGGCAGATTTAGATCCAGTCCTCTACTCCTTTCCAAGCCTGGTTCTAAAAATTGGTTCCGGGACCAAAGTTAAAGATTACGCAACAGGAGCAACGAAAGCTACAGTGAAAAGCATGAGGTTCGCGATAACTCGGTTGGGCACAAAGCATGCACCTCAAGTAGCCGAATTCTCCTCAAGAGGACCTAATCCAGTTACCCCTGGCATTTTAAAGTCAGACATTCTTGCTCCAGGAGTAGATATCGTGGCCGCCTATGTGCCCAACAAGCCATTCATGGAAGAAGGAGCCTACAAGCTGTCAACAGATTACACACTCTCGTCGGGAACTTCAATGGCTGCTCCCCACGTCGCAGTAGCTGCTGCGTTGCTAAGGGCTGTTCACCGTGACTGGACTCCTGCCGCAATTCGCTCAGCTCTGATGACTACTGCATATGTCGTCGACAATTCACACACCCCACTTGAAGACCAGGGGACTGGGCTTCCTGCCACACCACTCGATTTTGGAGCAGGTCATATCGATCCCAACAAGGCTATGGAACCTGGGTTGATCTATGACATCAATATGCATGGCTACGTGGATTTCTTGTGCGGCCTAAATTACACCAAAAAGCAGTTGCGTTCAGTACTTAGGCGAGATACATGGAGGTGCAGGGAAAACCGTACGGACCTCAACTACCCCTCTTTTGTTGCTGAAGTTCCCAAACGACTCCGCTCGCTGACGGGGAAGAACTTCAGCAGGGTCGTGACCTACGTGGGAAAAGATGCAGCTTTCTACCATGCTGTTTCAGTCGTTCCTCCGGGAATGAAAATCACAATAGAGCCCCGCACTCTGGCATTCACTGGGCAATATCAGAGCAGGAGCTTTATGGTGCATGTAGTGGTTGAAAAACAGGCTCCACCTGACTTCATTTTAGGGTACAGTTTTCTTAAATGCTACTTTTATATCCGGTTCCTTGCAAGAATGTTTTCAAAATGCTATTGTATATCCAGTTTCATACAAGAAATAAATATTGATCGTGACATTTTTTTTGTGTAAAAATGTATTTACTAATTTTTTCCATTACGCTGTACAACTAATTTTGAAGGTTTAAGGTGGGCATTATGGTGATTACAAAATAAATGTGCATGCAAATGATTACGAAAAGGGGGGAATGGGCGGTGGAGGACGGGTGGGTGGTTGGACGTATGTTGGTGGAACTTCTGGGTCTGTGTTGCGGGGGTCGTGGGAAGTGGGTGGCGGGGTGGTGGGTACTGTAACTGTCGTCCTTGCTGTGGGGGTGGTGGGGGGTGTTGTCCGTTTTGGTAGGGCTATATGCGTGTTGTTAGGAGGTCGTGGGGTGTATGCAAGTAGTGGTGGGGGGTGGTGTCCATGTTCTTAGTGGCACGTGGGTTATGGGTAGCGATGGTGGATGGGTGGGTGTTTTGTTGTCCGAGTTGTTAGGGGGTCCTGGGTAGGGGATGGGTTGTGGGTATGTGTTTGTTATTGTGTTTGTGTTTGACAGAGGGGGTGGAGGGTGGTGGGCTATGCCTGTGTTGCCAAAACTTAGGGGTAGCGGGGGTGGGGTTGTGGCGGGTTAGTGCGTTCGTAGATGGACTGGGGGGAATGTTTCGGTATGTGGGTAGCACCTGGGGGTGGTGTGTGTTGTGTTACTGCATATGTGTGTGTTGTGTGTGTGAGGGGGGGGGGGGGGGGGGTTGTGATGTTGCTGAGTCTTAGGGGTAGCGGGTGGTGGGTGGGTTATTGCGGGGATCTTGGGGTGGGTACAGAGTCGTGGGGCTGCTGGGAGTTCTTCTGCATTGTTGTTGGGGGTCTGGGTAAAAGGTAGCAGGTGGGTCACTGATGGTGAGGGGCGGGGGAAGTGGGGGTTGATTAGTAGCGGGTTGTAGCAACCGGCGGGGGACTGATTGCGTGGGGAGAGGGTTTGGGGTGGTGGGTAGTAGGGTGTTGGGGGTGGAGTGTTCTGCTTGGCCATTTGCTTAAGCTTGCAACGCCATAAAGGGTATTTTAAAAGAAACCTGGTGAAGATATTGATCGTACGTACTGTGTCCCTGAAATACATGAAGTTAAAGAGTAATGAAAAAGAGTCATGCTACTCAAACAATTTAAAGTTCAATTTAAATTGCATACAGGTATAATTTAGTTTTTGACACGGTTAGGTTTCTTTCTTTTGGGATTTCATTTTCGAACAGCGACATTTATTCGAATATTGTGAGTTCGATTTAAATGACGAAAGAAATATGTGTTCTAATCGCCACAAGTTAATATAATTAACTCATCTATACTACTTGTAATGAGAAGACATTTTTTTGTGTCTTACCCTTTTGGTGTTATATTGAGAATGAATAAGGTGCTGACAAGTGTCCATTTTGAGGAGAAAAAGGTAAATTAATTATTTCTCACTCACCATATCTTCAGTTACCTAAAAACTCTCCCACTTCCTCATATTACGTAACTGCAAGTTTCTGCATCTCTATCTCCATCTCCATTCAAAAATTACATTACATGTGTCCATCTCCATCTCCATCTCCATTCAAAAATTACATTACATGTGTCCATCTCCAGACTTACTTCGTAATAACTGCTCTGTCTCTCTTCCTTCCATCTCCATTGCAGAGATCCCACAATTTGTATTTTCAACACCCCAATGGTTAATGATCACTCTCGCTTTGTATTTTTTTGGTATTTTTTTTTGTGACGGACGGTAATGTTGTGCATATTTTTTTCATGCATCTCTCATTTTCTGTTTGTTCTTTACATTTTCCCTTCCCCATCTCTGCATTTCCGCTTCCCCGTCCCCATGGTTGTGTGATTGCGATTGATTGGTGGCGGTTGGGCGTCTGATGGGGGGGGGGGGGGCACGACGGCCATGGATGGGCCGATTGATGAGTTGTCGCCGTGTCGGCCTGGATGGGCGACGGGTAGTGGTGGCGATCCGATGGGATGTTGATCGGGTCATGGGCAGTTAGTTGGTGGCTGTGGGTGCCCTTACCTGCTGATGTGTGGGTGTGTTGTGTGGCCCTAGGGAACCGGGATCGGTGGCTGTTGGGTGTTGTCGGCATGGTCGTGGGGATAACGGTGGCTCTAGTGCAGGGAAAGTTGGGTGTTGTCGGCATGGTCGCCGGAGGGTGTCGCGGCGTTTTTGGTCGCGGGTGGGTGGTTTTCGTGGGAAGATGGAGGCCAACGTGGTGGGTCGTGCCGTCGTGGTAATGGGGAGAGCGGTAGCAGGGGCAGTGGGTGATGCTGGCGGGTGGCTCGCGGGTCGCCGGAGGTTGTTGACACAGCTGGATGCTGCTGACGGCGGTGTCGTGGGTGGGTGGTTTTCGTGGGGAGGTGGAGGCCGCCGTGGTGGGTCGCGGTGATCGGGATAGCGGTGGCAGGGGCAGTGGATGATGCTGGCGTGGTCGCCGGAGGTTGTTGCCGGCAGTGTCGCCAAAGGGTGCTGTCGTCGGGGTGGCCGGTGGATGTCGCCGGCGGTGGTGGATGGTGACGTGAGAAATGAGCAGCCCTGTTTGTTCCAGCATTATTGGTTGTACACTGTTAATTGTTGGTTGTACAATATGCATCGTTGGTTATACAATGTCATTCTTGGTTGTAATAATCAAACTCTGAAATGTTATTTGAATCTTTAGCCATTCTATTAAATTCAATGTCCACCATTTTATATAGTTTTTTCTTTATCCATGAAAATTCAATCTTCAACTTTCATATATATGCTTAAATAGTAAACAAGTTCCCGTAAACATGCAAAACGTATGCGAGTGTGATGATAATTTTGTAAAAAATTACTTTTAAGAAAAATTATTTAATAGTACGAGACCAAACAGAGTCTATTTAGATTGACTCGAACTAAATTTTCAATCCAATTAGACTCTCTATGGTGCTTAAACTATTTTTTTCAATTCAAATGGACTCTCTTTGATACCGTAATGTTAATAATTTTTTTAATATTATTTTTTCATAAAATTAAATGTCATACTCGCACACGCATCGCGGGTGCATTGCAGCTCGTATTATTAATGCGCCATTCTAATCGCCGATAACATAAACAACTTTTACACTAATAATTGGTATAATATATTGTATACATATATTATGACTATTGGCTCGTGCATAGTACGGGGTTTTAACTGGTATCCATGAAGCGGTTAGCGTAAATTAGTGGTTTATTCTCACGATGATGAGGCATTCTCTTCCGGTTTACGTACTTTCTCTTTCTTCAAGCAAGCACTTTTACTCTCAAATCACATACAAACATAGAAGAACTCACCCAGCAATGGGAGTTGGTAGAAGTGGCGGCTTCCTTTTGGTTATGGCAATGGGCCTGGGAATTTGGAAGGACCAGAGAGAATGAGCGATTTGCTTCGTTTTGTTTCTGCTTTTCCATTTCCAACCCTCTTTATAGTCATACTTGGAACAGTTCGGCATTTCTTTTCAGGAAATGGATGGAAAAGGTTAAATGCGGATTTGGTGGATCGTAAGTATACTAAAAAGAGCCTTTAAACAATTTATACTAGAGGTAAGCATTCTTCCTTTATCAGAAAATGGGAGAGGAGGTTGACTAGGAAGATGAAAGTGGTATTTGAATTCTTGTAATCGTATTCATTCTTAGTTTCCTTGGGGACCTTAAGCAACAAAATTGGTTTGCAGGATTTGGTTGAAACTATATCATCATCTTGCATTACTCGTGGGAAGGGTTGCATTGGATGCTGAAGATTGTAATCATGGCAATAACATGCACAACTTTTGTGTATACAGTTCTACAGTTACCGTGTACAAGAGTGGGAATTCAGATAGCTTCATAGGCCGAGAAGAGATGAGGGAAGAATTAAGCGGGGAAGACCAATATTACTCCGGAGGACCAATTAGGCATTAGGGCATGGGAGCAATACAATACGTGAAAGATGTGCTTGTTTATGGTAGCATATCCAGCTGTTCGCTTGAGGAGCAGTCTAACGATTGGGTGTGCATCATAGATAAACCTATTGGGCCGTGTTGCTTGGAGTACCTTCGTTGTGTATCCATTTCAAATGAAGGGACAGATTAACCACGAAATGTGGTAAACGAGTTTGAAATCCTTGATAAGGATACACTTGTAGATCGTACTTCATTATTTGGGTTCAAAATCAGGGATGGATCCAGGAAATTCAATTGGGGGACCAAAAAGATTAACATAAAAGAATTCGCGTCACTATTGAATAGGTTACATGCAAAATAGATTGTTCAATTTGACTAATAATCATATAATATCACTATTCGTAATGATTTATTTACTTTAGTAAAGTTAATTAACAACAAATTACTAATTCATCACATAGGCAATGCACGGAAGGACCAATTGGTGCACATAAATACAGTTAGAGGATTAGTGGTAAACAAATAAAAAATGAGGGGACATTTTAAAACTAGGGCCAAAGATAAATGACGAAAAATGCAATTTACCCAGGTTAAAATGGTAGAAAATAAAAGTTCATTGTTTTTGAAAAAAAAAAACATACCCCGAAACCTAGGGTGCATATGATAGCAGAACTAAAGATTACACGAAAATTGAGAGGTCACGGTTTTAATCTATGTCCATTAATGATAAAAACAACTTTCCATTATTAGCAGAGTGATATGGTATGCTGATCTTCTTCTTGTGGTTCAGAAAAACAAACAAAAAAAAGAAAGATCATCCCTGCTTTTAGGTAAAAGAGTTAAGCAAAGCATGTTCGCACGTCCGAACGGACTTGGGACGGCTAGATACGTGGGTGTTAATTAATTTGGACCATGAGGTCATTTTTAGTTTTGCAATATGCATAAAAAACGAGACGAGAAGTCTCAAAGTTGCATTTTGGACCCCAAATTTTATAGAATAAAAGTTTGTCTAATCCGAGGATAAAACAATTTGATCTCAAAATTAGCGCTCCAGACGACACATTCTCCTCTCAAGAGTCTGGGCACGATTTCCCTCTCTCCAACCTCTTCTAGATTATGATCAACAAAAACAAAACCACCATTACAATACTAGTTTTTGTTGCAAAGCGAGAGGCAAGGTAGTCTTTTTCATAATTAAAGCACTCGTTCTCACGTAACAAACGGGAGGTTAATTAGAAACCTTTTTGCAAGATGCTTCGACTTTGAAACCGTAAGAGCAATTTCATCAAAGTGCTCAAGTACAACCTTACAAAATGCTTGACTTTGAGATGAAAGAAAATGGTATATCCTCGGGAAGAACTGCAAAAAGTAGCTTGTGCTTTGCCTCAGATGCAAAATGCATCTCTAGTTTCAATTTTTGTAAATGGCACTATGTGGTGTTTATTATGTTGCATCTGTTAAACATTATAACAAATTAGAACAAATGTCTGAATTACCCCTTGTAAATGTGACTTTCTCAATTCCTTCAACCATTGTTTTCCGTCTTACACAAGATTGAATGAAATATGTTCACGTGAGTAGTGGTACTGGATAGGGCTGGGTTGGTGGTGGGTGGGCGAGGCTTCGTTGATGCACTCGTTGTTGTGGTGGCGGCGGGGACTGCGGCGTAACGGGGTTAGGCTATGGGTGTTGGATAGGACGGCCGACGAGCTTGGCTGGTGGTGATCGAGTGGACGAGGCTCGGTTAGTGGGAGCGTTATGATGGTGGCAGTGGCTATGGGTTGATGAGGCTAGGAAAAGGGTGTTGGACGAGGCTGGGGCTGGTGGTGATGGACAAAGGTGGTGGTGGTGGATAAGGCTGGGTTGGTGGGGTAACAACTAAGATTAGTTTTAGTTGTAGTGGAGAACAAAAGAGGAAATTAGTGGGAGTGGAATAGAAATGAAAGGTGGGGTAACAACTAAGATTTGACAGAGAAACCGAAAAGAGAAAGATGTCAGAAGTGGAGGTTCAGTTTCCTTTCTCTTTTCGGTTTCTCTGTCAAAGCAGAGAAGGAAACTGAACCTCCACTTCTTCTTCATCCTTTGTTGCTGTGGTTGAGGAAGAACAGGAAAATGAGGACAGTGAGAGAAACGAGAGAGAGAGAGAAGGAAAAGAAAGAGAAATGACATTGAGCGAAAAGAGAGAGATGTCAGAACAATGAGAGAAAGGACAGTGAAAGAAAAAAAAAGTAGTCTGTCTACTCGTCTGCTACATAATGTAGCAGACGGAGCTGAAGGGTATTTTTGTCAAAAATTTGTCCGCTACATTATGTAGCGGACGGACTTAAAAAAAACGTAAAAGAAAGATCTGGACCGTCCACAGATCGCCCGTGGACGGCTAGATCGCGTTTGCAACTTATCCTATTTTGCTAGCGCTATCAATGGATCACGACCCTATATATATATATATATATATATATATATAGTTACTATAAAAAAATATTTGATGCTTATCAGATCTTGGTGCTATAAAGTTTTTATTCAATCTCGTTGGGTATCAGACTCTAATATAGCCCTGTCACCTCAAATTCATTATATTTGTGGGGAGATTGATGAAATAGCAATGGCAAACGGCGACAACCAACTGACTGCTAGCTGTGTGTGTAGGTGTTTGGGCGGAGGGGGTGATAGGGGATGGCATTGGGCGCAACTATGTGTGGATGGGGCCTTGAAGGGGATTTGGGGGGGCGGGAGGGGGGGTGTTGGGGTTGTGTAACGGACAATAAAGTGTTAGGGAGGGGGTTTGGCGAATGTGTGCGCATGAAGGGTATGTGGTGGATTGGGGGTGCGGACCATGGTGGTTTTCTTCTTTATTTCAAGAGGTTTGTCAATGGGTGCATATATCTGACGCTTCATGTATCCTTCAGTGACCCGCGCTTAATATCTTATTATATGAACAATGAATGTTAGGTGTGTGTCATCTGTGTGTGAATGTCTGCAAGTCTGGTGGTAGGTGATTAGGGGTGGGGTTAAGGGTGGATCAGAGACCATGGTGTGTGTGAGTTTATATGTGTCATGTATGTGTTTGTGTGCGTGCCTGAGATGAGGTGGTAATTTTAGTTTGTTGGCCGTGGAAGGGGGCAGTGCACATGCATGGCAGTGTTGGATTTGGTGGTTGGCAGTGTTGGGTTGGGCTTAATGTGGCAAATTGAGTTGTAGCGCTTGGTGGCTCAGAAAAAAGGGGTGGCCGGTAGGGTAGGAGGAAAAAATTAGTTTCATGTCCAAATTACAAGAAAATAGACGTCTTGTCCGAGACCGTTTAGGAGTAAAGTGAAGAATTTGAACGAAAGTACTTAGTGCCTAAATTATTTTTCTGCAAGACGTACGCCCGCTGGGATCACTAAACCTGTACAAATAAGCCCTCGCCTTGAACCAACCGATTAGAAAATGGAAAAGTGGCTCATGATTAATCGGTACTGCCTAAATGCATTTTAAAGACAAAAGTAGCCCTAGTTTGACCTTTTTTCATGAAGATTTTACTACTTTTCTGCACGTGCCTTCTTCATATAGAAATTTCCAGTGTAGCTCTTTGTTGTATTCTTATTGGGTGTGATACTTACATTTTGGAGAATGAGGTTCAGTTGTAACTTGAATAATAAGGGGGGATCTGGTTTTTTATACAGGAAACAATTCCTAGTTGTGGATGCTACATTAGACGTTGGCGTTCGATTGGGGGTTGTTTATGAATCTTGTTCAAGCACGAGAGACCACCAGATCTGACAAGTCTGGTGCTTAGGATAGGAAGGGGGAAATAAAGTACACATACATAAGAAAACTGGAAAAAAGATGAAGCTGTAGAGTAATAATTTCTGCTACTCATTTATTTAAATAATTGACACCTCCAGATTGAAATTTTTATTCTCATGCGACCTTACAAGCCAACATCACCAGAGCCACTGCACCCATGCAGTGGATCGAGATACTTGAATGAAGTCGCGTACTTGTACCCTCTGAATATGTCACCGGTGACTTTAGTAGCAGCATAATTTTAGAAGCGATCACCAACATGCGCACTTGCCATCTGTACAAAGTGCTAAGTACCTGCCGCAGAACTTGGAGCAATCATCTGCGTTCTTACAGGGTGGTCGATTGGGCCCAAATTGTGCTGATACCTTTGGCATCAACAAGCCTGCCATGTTCACGGCCGTTAGTCAACATCTTCTTAGTATTATGATGCATGGCAATTTTTACAAAAGAGAGGAAACTATGACGATTGGTCCTATATCTTTAATTTGCAGTCAGTATTTAAGCATCTTCCTCTGATTTTTTGTAATTTTTTCATCATCAGTCCGTTGTAAATGTGATGCTATCTACAATTTTAACCGTTTGCTGGTCAAATCAAGTCATAAAATTGTCAGACTATAGACAAGTGTTCCTTCACACTGACTGACGAATGGCTGAAAATAAGATACAATGGACCACTTTATGAACAAAAGTGAAGATGGAAGACGAAAGTGAAGATGGAAGACGAAAGTGAAGAAGACGAAAGCACAAAGACCATTTGAGAGCTAACCCTAACTCTAACATCAATGACCTACGATTCTCATTTAATCGAAAGAAATGTAGGAAATGAAACTCAATTAATATTTCCAATCGGATCTACTCTTGGTACGATGCCATATGTAACGTGAATGAAAAACATGTGTACTTTTATATCAAAGATGCCTACATGATATTCCCTCAACCCATGAAAATTAATGATTTTTTTTTGTCGTCTCACAAAAATTGCGCAATTTTCAAATTAAGAAAGATTTTGTATGTAGTTTATATATTTATGCTTTTTTATTCTATTTCTCTCTATATTTAACTTTCTACTAACTCATTTTTCACTAACACATTCTCTCTCTCCTGACCCACTTTCTTTCCCCGCTCCCTCTAAAGGGAAGAATGGGAAATACACAATTTTTAGCTTAATTTGCATGTAAAAAAAATGTGATCAATTTATGTGTGATGGAGGGAGAATATTACAACATAATCTAACTCTTATACTAATTAGTTTTCTTGCAAGTAAATCATTTACCTTTCAGTGAGAAAAGATATATCAGTCAATGTTTTGTATGTTCTTCTTCCGTCTAGAATACAATCGGATAAAATCTGATCACAATCCAACTCCGGGGCAAATTGAGGTATGGATTGGAAGGTTGACAGTCATTTGAAAATCATAACAAATTTTGAGTTTTTTTGTGGAAAATGGATTAGTATCTGGTCTAACTCCGCTCCATTGACTGTCCTACTTGCGTAGGTCCATTGATGAAGAGTTACTTTGACAAGACTGAGTTTTCATAAACTGATTCAGTTTTAATGGGTGCTCTGAACACAAAACAAAAGAAAAAAATAGTATCCAGGGAGGACAAGGGAAAGGGGGCAGAGAAGACAGGGGGACGATGGCGGATACTAACTGGATACGATGAGCAATAAGGCGACTGAGAACACCAGCTTTCTGAAGGCAGCTCCACACTTCTCCATGTCTTCTTTGGTGGCCTGGTTGCTAGCAGCAAAAGTATACTATGTAACTTACTGTGTACAGAAGTGTGGAGCTGTACTAGGCAATATTTATGGTGTGGGAGATATCTAATTTGAACTCCTGAAGTGAGATTCAGAAAATCAAAAGGTTTGAAATAAAATCAGAAAATCTGATTTTCTAAATGTCAAATCAAATTAAATTCTAATTCTAATTCAAATTCAATTGAGATCCAGAAAAACAGAAGCTTAGATTTGAGATGTAGAAAATCTGATTATGAGATTCAACTCGATTTAAACATTCGTATTAAGTATTATATATGGATGCTTAAGGTAAGGTTTATGTCATCCCAGTTATTTCTAACCTTCCTGACTTTAAACTTAATCTGGATCACAATTTGAACTCCTCAAGTGAGATTCAGAAAATCAGATTTTCTTAATGTCAAATCAAATTCAATTCTGATTCAAATTCAATTGAAATTCAGAAAATCAGTAGGTTAGATTTGACATTTGGAGAATCTGATTTTGAGATTCAACCAGAGTTGAGCATTCAAATTCAGTAATGTATCGGAGTGCTTAAGGTAGGGTTTATGCCTCCTCACGTGTATCTAACCCCCCTAACAATAAACTTAATTTGGATTTCAATTTATTTGAGATCGACACATACACTTCCTCCATTCCTAATTACTAATCCTAATTACTAATCGAGAGGGAAGAAAGTGAGCCCAAAGAGAGAGGGGAAGAAAGTGGGTCAGGAAAAAGAGAAATAAATTGGTGGAGTATTAAATGTGAAGAGAGAAATATAATTAAAAAAGTGTAATAAAGGTAATTAGTCAATTTTTTAATTGAAAATCTGAAGGTGGAGAGAGAAAAACGACTTGAAACCTTTCTTAATTTGAAATTTTGACCTTTTTTTATGGGACAACCAAAGAAAAAATATGATTAATTTTTTTGAGACGGGGGAAGTAGTAATTAGGGTCACTAGTGATTCTAAAATGCAGGAATTATAATATGACGGGATTCTAAACTTTGTGGTACTTTGAAAACTTTCATCCAAATACTTTCTACTTGCCAAAATTAAATTTCATTTAAAAAAGAAAAGTGAGCCCAGAGTTAAAACAAGAAGTTACACCTTTTGTCAGTTATCTTTGACTCTAGTTCCTAAATGGTTTCGAGTTTCAATTTGTTTGCCACTAGTCCTCTAAATTTATTTATGTGAATCAATTGGACATTCCTTCTAATAAGTCTTCCTTGAACAATGACATGGGCAAAAGTTGAAATTTAGGTGTCCATTGATGACATTGTTGTGACTTAGACGCCATCAAGACGCCGCAGAACACCTATGTAGCAAACTAGAGGTGTTTGAAGAAATTGATGAGATGGTGTTCTCAGAGAGGTGAGATTATACGAGGGAGGGAGATGAGGTTTTGGAGTATAAGGTGGCCACCATAGCAAGAGTGGGAGTAGGTCTGGCGGTGACGTCAGCGTTCTCGTTGAAGAAGGAGGGGTCAAGGCTAGGGATGATTAGGTCGTCGGAGCAGGGGAGAAGCAGAAAGAAAAGGCGTGGAGGTCGGATTAGTGGTCAGTATTGTAATACCCGAATACTATTTACGGTGAATCTTAGAATTTTAGTTATTACTTTAGTTGCAGTTGTGATAATATATATTAATTTGGAGTCTTTAGTGACGATTATTTCCAACGATATTGATTGTAACCTTTAGTGACAATCTATAATGCTCCTACATTTCAAATTAATGAGGTGAGGAGAATGTAACACCCGAAATTTTACTTTCATCAACGAAGCTTTTATGTGTTGAAAAATTTTATTGTTCCTTAATTAAAGTCAAAAATTTGTAGTCTTTTAAAAGGAATGTGGGCGAGATGAGGAAATAGCTAAGTGTGAGGGGGGTCTTTAGAAATTTTCAACTTAGGGCAACCATATATAAAGAGAGCCTTGAGAGGGCAGCCATCCAAGAAGTCTGCCCACCTCTTTTACGTGAAAGTCAGAGAGACAGAAAGAAGGGAAAACCAAGCTAGGGCAAAGGAAAAATCCTAGGTAATAAAAATTTTAAAATCTCTCCTTAGTTTAGCCATGAATTTAGATGTTATATATGGTTTTGGTGTGAAATTGGTAACTTTTGTGTGTGTATTGATGTGGGTGTGTTTGAGAAGAAAGCTGTTATAGAGCAGCATAAGAGTGAGTTAGGATTTTTATCTTGTCTCCTTTATTTCAAATCCAATTTGAGATGATTTTTCTCTTTCTAAAAATGGCATTGTGTCGCATTCAACTTTGTAGTTTTGAGTTTTCTCAGAACCCATGTTTGTAAATTAAAAAATGACCTTAAATTCAATTCACTGTAGAAGTTCAAAATTTTCTTTTGGCAGCCATTTCGATTTGTCATAGAAAATTAATTACTCATAGATTTTTTGTGAAATTTATATTTTTAAAAACCTCAGAAGTCCTCTTCAATTGAGCTTTCTGATATTCCTAGTATTTCTGGTCAAAAATAATCATTGAACAAAACTGGTCTGCCCAGAGATGTGTTGTTTCTATGACCCAATTCGATTTGAAATAAAAACTTCATTACTCATTGTATTTTTGTGATCTTTATTTTTCTGAAAACCTTAGAAAGTCTATTTTAACTTTGTAGTTTTGAGTTTTTGAAGATTCGTCATGTTTCAGCCTCAAAATGATCAATGTACAAAATTAGGATTTGCTGAAAAAATGTTATTTCTAGAATTACAGATCAGTCCATTGCCCAAAACTTTTTAAGCGATTTTTGAGTATATTTGGACAAAGTGAAAAACTAAAACTCTTTATTTTTACAAAACCTTCTACATGGAATTTTCTGGGATTTTATAGGCAAGGAAAGGGCCTAAAATAATTTTATTTTAAAAATAGGCTTTTGAATTGTTTGATATAGTAAACAAATTATTTTTAGCCAAAAATTTTATAGTGATCTAGACACACTGTGATCCTCGAGTGTTTAAATTTTTGTGGCATTTCAGTGAAATAGAAACCTTAGCGCTCAATTTAAGGAGCGGTTTAGAGTTATGAACGGAGAATTCTCAGAAAGACCATTTTTGTCCGAAAAACCCACCTAGTTATTTAAAAGAATGTTTTGAGTTATATTGGGTGTGTAACTGTACGTTAGGTGTCGGAGGTAATATGATAATTTTAGACAAGTTTAGGAGTATTTTGGTAATTTTGTGCACTTAGGGAAAATTTAGCACCTAGGCATGATTGAGCGGCAATAAATAACATCCATATGGTTTATTGTTTAAGTTCTGATAGATAAGAGTTAGGGCAAGTTTGGGAACAAGAATAAGAATCGCTTAGCTATCCAAGTAAGTACTCATGCCATGTTCCTCCATATACTCTATTTGCAAAATATATAAATGTATACATGATTTAATCAAATGAAAGTTTTTGAAATATTTTTACTGCATATGTTTTCTCGATAAATCGTTTGATGAAAAATTTGAGTTAAAAAGGTCATGGTCTGTTCTAAGTAGATGATTTAAATTCGGTACATGTTGAATGAGATGGTAAACTTGACTTGGTTTCTGTGCCCCATATCCAACAGGAGAATG
Source organism: Escallonia herrerae (assembly GCA_033070095.1). Lineage (NCBI taxonomy): Eukaryota > Viridiplantae > Streptophyta > Magnoliopsida > Escalloniales > Escalloniaceae > Escallonia > Escallonia herrerae. The sequence continues at coordinate 439,904 of JAVXUP010000379.1, read as the reverse complement.
TTAGATTTCGTGCTCTGATCAACGGGGCTTGTACGTTGATGTATAGTACTGTTACTTTTGGTTCGCCCTTGCGTCCATAGAATTATTATGTCGGGTGTAGGAGGGATTTCGGGCCCTAGTCAGGAGTCTTGTATGCTGACCGCAACACACCTAAGTATGAATTATCTGTGACAGATGCATTTGAGCTCTCTTGATGATTATACTCTGATTTGAGAACCTTTTCTACAAGTACATATATGTATGTACATATAATGAAGAATGTTTTGTTATGGTGGCATTGAATTCCTGAGTTTGAAAAAAGAAATACATGCCGTGTTTTGAAACCCTCAAACCTATTTTAGAGACATGGTATGTGTACTTATTGGACCCCAAGGGCACTTTTTAAAATATTTTTCAGGCGAATATCTAGATGGGACCGGCACATATGAGGGCCATAAGGATGTAGTTGCGATAGACGACTGCTAGAAAAGTTGTAGCCCTCTTAGATTGTTCAATAGATCCTTGGATGATATGCTAGTACTAAATTTGTAATTTGAGAATTTTCAGAGCTTAGATCTTCACCGGATTTTTTTTAAAAAAATAAAATTATCTTTGTTAATTCTTAAATAAATAATGTCATTGGAGATTCATTTGAGATATTATAAGTGTGATTTTAGAAATATTTTTAAGGAGATAGTTTTAAATAACTTGGTTATAGATTCGTGTGTAAAAGTTGTAATAAGGCCTGGCAGAGCCTTGGGTGGATATTCGGATGGGCCTGCGGCCGGTCACGGTTCTCGCACATGAGCTCACCCGTGGGTTTGGGTCGTGACAAGTATTGGCTGTGGGTGGTGGTTGTGGATATGTGCCATGGTGGTGGTTGTGGGTAGTCATTACAGTGGTGGTTATGGGTACAGGCTGTAGATGGTGGATATAGGTAGTGATCGTGGGTTGTGTTACGTGTGGTGGCCGTGAGTGGTGGCTGTGATATAGGTAATAGCTACAGGTAGTGGTTGTGGGTAATATGGGGTGGGAGGGGGGGTGTTTGTTATTGAGGAAGTGTGTGTTTGTGTGTGCTAATGTGTCATTTTGTTCCAGGTAGTTTGTGACTGATTTTTAAGCAAGAGTTACACGTGTCTGAACTTTCCTTCTGTCAATTCATTTTTTTCAAATACATTTGTTACTAACGTATTATTAGGAATTGCAATACGTTATTTTGATCAAATTACTAATGGTATTTCTTTAACCAGAAAATAGATTTACTTCCCCAAATAGGTTTTTTTGACTCCTTGACCTCCAAGTGGCTCAAATTTCACCACATAGGCAATGCATGCCTAAATTTCCACATTTACCCTTGCATTTAGGCACGTAGGTACATTTCATCGTTTGACAACTTAATGGACGGAAGGACCAATTGGTGCACATAAATAAACTTGAAGGATTAGTGGCAAACAAATAAAAAATGAGGGACCATTTTAAAACTAGGGCCAAAGATAAATGACGAAAAATACAATTTACCCAGGTTAAAATGGTAGAAAATAAAAGTTCATTGTTTTACAAAAACATACCCCAAAACCTAGGGTGCATTTGATAGCAAAACTAAAGATTACAAGAAAATTGAGAGGTCATCTCATCTATCTCCATCGATGATAAGACAACTTTTCCATTATTAACAAAGTGATATCGTATGCTGATCTTCCTCGTGTGGTTCAAAAAAACAAACAAAAAAAAAATGAAAGATCATCCCTGCTTTCAGGTAAAAAAGTTAAGCAAAGCTTGTTCACATGTCCGAACGGACTTGGGACTACTAGATACATGGGTGATAAATTAATTTGGACCATTAGGTCATTTTTACTTTTTAGTTTTGCAATATGCATCAAAGACGATACATCTTCTCCATCTGTCTCAAAGTTGCATTTTGGACCCCAAATTTTATAGAATAAAAGTTTGTCTGATCTGAGGGGGTAAAACCATCTGATCTCAAAATTAGCGCTCCAGACGACACATTCTCCTTTCAGAGTCTGGGCATGATTTCCCTCTCTCCAACCTCTACTAGACTGTGATTAACAAAACCACCATTATAATACTGATTTTTGTTGCAAAACGAGAGGCAAGGTAGTCTTTTTCACGGTTAAAGCACTCGTTCTCATGTGCAAACGTGTTCACTCTAATATTACCTCGCGTTCATTAGAAACCTTTTTGCATTTGAAACAGTTAGAGCAATTTCATCAAAATGCTTAAATACAACCTTACAAAATGCTTGACTTTGAGATGGAAGAAAATGGTATATCCTCAGGGAGAACTGCAAAAGGTAGCTTGTGCTTTGCCTCAGATGCAAAATGCACCTCTAGTTTCAATTTTTGTAAATGGCACTATGTGGTGTTTATTATATTGCATCTGTTAAACATTATAACAAATTAGAAGAATTGTCTGAATTATCCCTTGTAAATGTGGGTTTCTCAATTCCTTCAACCATTGTCCTCCGGGATCAAGATCCTCTGCTGTACAGTATTTAGCGACAAAAGATTGTCATTAAAAGTGGTTTGTCGTTGTTACTGAAATTTATAGTGACAATTTTTTGTCGCTAAAAAATATTTAGCTGCATTTTAGATATACAGCACATCTGCTGTGCAGCAGAGAATCTTGATCCTGTCCTCCGACTTACACAAGATTGAATGAAATATGTTCACATGAGTGGTGGTACTGGATAGGGCTGGGTTGGTGGTGGGTGGATGAGGCTTGGTTGATGAACGCGTTGTTGTGGTGGCGGCGGGGACTGCGGGGTAACGGGGTTAGGCTATTGGTGTTGGACAGGGCGGCAGACGAAGCTTGGCTGGTGGTGGGTGGACGAGGCTCGGTTAGTGGGAGCGTTATGATGGTCGCAGTGGCTATGGGTTGATGAGGCTAGGATAAGGGTGTTGGACGGGGTTGGAGCTGGTGGTGACGGACAAAGGTGATGGTGGAGGATAAGGCTGGGTTGGTGGGGTGACAACTAGGATTAGTTTTAGTTGCAGTGGAGAACAGAAGAGGAAATTAATGGGAGTGGAAAAGAAATGAAGGGTGTTATACTCATTTTTCTGTATTAATTTGTGAAAAATACACTTTTTAAGAGCGTAATGTATCACATTCCGTCATTTAGGTGATTTTTCTAATGGCTGTCTGTAACAAATAAAAATGGATGTGTGTTTTTGCGGCCGAGTCAAATTACAAGGTGTGCTTTTACAATTTCCCCTTCATCCTAAGCACTTTGAGGAAGTTAAAGGCGGTTATCCCTTATTCCGTCTCAGCCCCTGGAGTCGTGTTTTTAAACTTTCTTAGTGTTAGGTCTTCGGGAAGCACGAAAAGCTGGAAATTTGTGTAAGTGTAGAGGTGCATTTGGTTTATAGTATGTCAAAACATAAACAAAAGACTTCGGGTGCCAATGAATTCCCGCCCAAAATTAATACAAATACCATCTCCCCACGTTCAGTCACCCGAGTCCTGTAACTCGCGCATTCCTCTTTGGTTAATTCCCTTCCCTAAGTAACCAAATTCCAGGCCTTTTTTGCAGCACCTATACCAACTTGGCTATATATGGTCATTGAGCCATTTTGGTGCCAAAGGTTAACGTGTCTTCAATGGTTTTGCCTCTGGCAAATGCCAATAGGGCACAACGCATTTTACATCCCACCAAATAATCATGGACCATTACTTGGATTCATACAGAGATTCCGCACTTGTCGATCCTTTTGAAGGCAGAACCGCATGCTTTTGGGGAAAGTTTGCAGCGAGCTATACTAGAAAACTTCCATCTCGGTATTGCTCTTCCTCGTGCCATTTTCAGGATGAGGACTAGGCGAGATGCCCTGCACTCTCATACCTTCTGATGGCAACATTTGCCTATTACACGCTACTAACCATGAATCCATGATGGTATAATAGTTATTTGAGCAATCAACCTAAGAAGTCACATATTTCAAGTGTCAAGGAATTACTTTTCCACATCTGGGAAGGGCCTAGTTCTTGGCATCTAACACTAGTACAGAATATTTGGCTGAATTGCTTTGCTTTCGCTTTCCTACCACCAACTCTACGCTACTCTACCGTCATTATATCCTCTACAAAATTCTAACAGACTGACGTCCATTTGTAGTCTTGCTATTATTGCTTATGCATATGCGTTTCAGAACTTTCTTTGCAAATCCCTTTTCCAGAAGTGCAATACTATCCACTGAGAGTCAACTTTATGAGATCGAAACCTTCCACTAACTGATACTATATACATCACATTAACAATGACAAAGTCACAATGTTATCGGCGAGGGTGGTCCCCATGTACCATTTCCAAAAATCAAAAGGAAAAGACCACATGCACAGGAGGAGACGAAGTAGACTCGAGATTCTCTCCCTTCTTAGTATAGATTTGCTTACCTAGTTAACTACGGTGCCTCCATTTGATTTCTCATTCAGAACCTGCAGTACAGCTCGGTAGTCTCCTTATGAGGTATAATTCTTTATCCAATCTTCTTTTGGAAAAGGCCCTATGCGTGTTTCTCGATGCGTGTGTGTGTGTGTTTGAGAGAGAGCACTCACCTTCTCTTTGTAAAATGCGGGGTATTACATACAGCTGAGGCATTCGATCCACAGCAAGAAAGTTAACGAAGACGTCCCTTGAGGGGCCTATATATATTTGTGTTCCCAGTGAGAAGAACTTCCATAAGACAGAACAATACACACAAAGCAAGTTCTCTTTGGAGTGCCTCATTAGCATTATATATACATACCCAGAGTTTCATCATCTTCCAGCCAAACTCCTCACCAGTAGTCAGCGATCTCCTGAGCCATGGTTAGATCTTCTGCCAAATATATCTCACACTACGCTTTACTTTGGCTGCTGCTCTTTTTATTAGGCCTTGAAAATGCATTGCCAAAACCTGAAGAAGTCCAGACATACATCGTCCAAGTCGATTATACTCAGAGACCAGAAGCCTCCTCAACTGATCAGGCCTGGTATGAGGACATACTTGAATCCATCAACTCAAATCCTGTCGTTGTTGAAAAGATTTTGGTGTACTCGTATAGCCATGTGATGCACGGCTTTAGAGCGAGATTAACAGTCTCTCAGCTATCTCAGCTGGAGAGGCACCCGATTCATCTTGCCACATTTCAGGAGTCATTCGGTAAATTGCCTAAGGCAAAATTCAGGTCTATGGCCGGCTGCATCTTACGGAAAAGATGTGATCATTGGGTTGTTCGACACAGGAATCTGGCCGGAGAGCGAAAGCTTTAGTGACAGTGGGCGATTCCTGGGAGATGGAAAGGGACGTGCGAGAACGGCACAGATTTCAGCGCTTCTCTATGTAATAAAAAGCTAATTGGAGCGCGAGCGTTCAACAAAGGATTCCTAGCTGCAGGAGGAAGAATCGGACACAAGGACTTCAACTCCACAAGGGACTTTGATGGCCACGGAACACATACATCTTCCACAGCTGCAGGCAACCATGTCCCTGGTATTAGTCACTTCGGCTATGCTAGAGGCACAGCCAAAGGGGTAGCACCACGTGCACGTATAGCGATGTATAAAGTTGGCTGGGCAACAGACACTGGAGCGGACATAGCGGCTAGCGACATACTTGCTGCCATGGACCAAGCAATAATGGATGGGGTTGACGTTATGTCCCTGTCTATTGGACTGGGTCAGGCACCATACTTTGATGATCCGATAGCAATTGCATCTCTTTCAGCAGTAGAGCGAGGAATTTTCGTCACATGTGCTGCTGGAAACTACGCATTTCCCAGTACTACGGAAAATGGAGCACCTTGGATCACAACAGTAGGTGCTAGCACAATTGATCGCAGCTTTGTTGGAAAACTGAAGCTTGGGAACGGCTTTTCCCTTGAAGGAACGTCTTATTTCCCCCAGAGTGTTTTAGTCTCTGATGTACTTCTCTACTATGGAAAAGGCAATGTGACTAAAGCAATGTGCCAAAAGTTGGATAGCAAAGAAGTTTCTGGTACGGTGGTGTTCTGTGATAACAACAACAGTAGCGATATTTTGGGACAAATAATCGAAGTTCAAGGGGCAGGTGCATCTGTGGGAATTTTTGTAACAGAGATGCCAGATTTAGAACCATTCCTGTACTCCTTTCCAAGCCTCATTCTGAAAAATGGTTCTGGGACCAAAGTTAAAAATTACACAACGGGAGCAAGTAAAGCAACAGTGAAAAGCATGAGGTTCGCGATAACCCGGTTGGGCACAAAGCATGCACCTCAAGTAGCTAAATTCTCCTCAAGAGGACCTAATCCAGTTAGTCCTGGCATTTTGAAGCCAGACATTCTTGCTCCAGGAGTAGATATTGTTAGTGTTGGTGGTAGATTGTTATGTAATGTGTTTGTATTGATTGAGAAGTTCAAGACCCAAAAGGTTTTGTTCTTTGTCCCACATTGGAGAGAAAATGAACTTTCTCTCTCCTTATAACCAAGCACATGGTACATATCATTTGAATTATTTTGAGATGTTTTGGAGGGAAGATTGGGAATGCTATTGTGCGGTGCACGCACCGCGCATGTGGCGCATTGTGTGCGCTTTAGTGGACGCACTTTGCACTTAGCACTTAGCACGCGAGCGCGTATAGTGCGTTGATTTATATATGATCTAACGGCCCATAATTTTACTATTTTTCGGAATTGTTTCTTTCAATTATTTATTTTAATGACTTTGAAAGTAATTCCGAAAAGCCACCAGACATAACAGTTATTTCTGTTATTTTTTTGAATGGTTATGTCTCTTCATGAAGGGGTGGCTGTTGAGCTCATATATAAGATTCTGAAATTCAGAATAAATAACAACTTGGCATTTTCCAAATTCCGAATCTCAAAATTATCAGTTATATACACTATTTCGAAGAGCAATTCTGAAACGAATCTTCAGAATTGCTATCTGTAGATTGTTGGTTTGAGTAATCCTGGAAGTGATTTGCCATTAACCCGGTAGCAAACTCTAGTCGAGTGAGGGCAAATATCGCCTTAAAGACAGTGTCTTTAGACGCGCCTCAAGCCATTGAATTTTTGCTTTCTTCTTCATTTTCTGCAACTTCTCTCCAACAGATATCTTGGCCGCCTATGTGCCTAACAGGCCATTCATGGAAGAAGGAGCCTACAAGCTGGCAACAGATTATGCACTCTTGTCGGGAACCTCAATGACAGCCCCCCATCTCGCAGGAGCAGCAGCGTTGCTGAGGACTGTTCACCGCGACTGGACCCCGGCAGCAATACGCTCAGCTCTGATGACTACTGCATATGTTGTCGACAATTCACACACCCTACTTAAAGACCAGCGGACCGGGCACCCTGCCACGCCACTTGATTTTGGAGCAGGTCATATCGATCCCAACAAGGCTATGGAACCTGGGTTGATCTATGACATCGATATGCAAGGATACGTTGATTTCTTGTGCGGCCTAGGCTACACCAAAAAGCAATTGCGTTCAGTACTTAGGCGAGATACATGGAAATGTAGGGAAAATCGTCCGGACCTCAACTACCCATCTTTTGTTGCTGAATTTCCTAAACGACTCCGCTCGCTGACGGGGAAGAACTTCAGCAGGGTCGTGACATATGTGGGAGAAGATACAGCTTTCTACCATGCCGTTTCAGTTGTTCCTCCGGGAATGAAAATCACAATAGAGCCCAGCACTCTATTATTCACTAGGAAGTATCAGAGAAGGAGCTTTGTGGTGCATGTAGAGGTTGAAAAATGTTGAAACGATTACAATAATTATTGTGCTATCACGTAACACGTAATGGGTTCGAAAACATACCGTACGAAGTCTCTGAATATTCCGACGTAGGATCCTTGTTGTTACGAGCCTCCAACATGCTTGATCTTTTTCACAGGTACGAAAACGGCTACTAGAGTCGAGTTCTTCGTTCACGAACCAAATCCTAGGTGAGAGGGTTATTAATATTACTTATTATTTATTGGAATATCTCTAACGAGATACAATTAGAGACTAGTTTTACCTCCAACTCTTAGGAGATAAAGATTGTATTTATCTCAAACACTTAAGAGATAAATATTCTCTAAATAACTGTATTTATCCAAACTAACAAATACACATTATCTGTTAGTGGGCGGATAATGGGTCCACTGACCCAATTTATTAACAAAAAAGATACTCCACCTGTGACCTATGGTTTTCTCAAGTGGACTGATCAGCAAAACCACACAGTATAAAGCCCTAACGTAGCCATATCTGGCTGAAATTGCCAGAAAATTCAACATCCTCATGTTCTGCTCTATGCTCTATGCAAAGTATTCTCTCTGTGAAGAACAAAGGTCCTCCCCACATCGGGCCTCATTTATTAAGCTAAAGATGCTATTTCAATGTTTCATATTGTCATAGTTGTTAAAAAGTCATTGTCAATGATCTGAATCTTCTGAGCTGCACAGTTCCATTCAATTTTGGAGACTTAACTATGGCGCTAATTAAAGCCATATAGTCCAAATAAAAAGGAGCAACAGCCTCTGTAGTCCCCCAACAATCACTGTTTTGAAGGTCTAGTCCCTGAACTATATAGTACTTACAGTTTGTAAGATTAGTAAAATTGATCCTTTTGTAGTTAACATGCTCCAGTTCAGGGGCAAAACGGCCATTTCATGCCCCAAACAGTCTCATCCTCTCTCTGTCTCTCTGAACGCCCCTAATCCCCAACCCTCTCCTCGACCCACCAGTATCACCACCAGTCTGCACCATTACGGCAGCTCCCCGTACACAGCAACAACCACTGGACAAGTGTGACATGTTATTTTCCAGTTTTTCTCCACATAATGTGGTACAATTCCTTTTCAATCACACAACAAAACAACCAAATTAGGCAGAAGCCTTTTGGTTTTGTTGCTTTTAACTACCACATTTGGCTTCCGAGGAATGATTGTCTGTTCAGAAACTCTCCGCAGACTGCTATGGTGGTCTTTGTGTAAGCTACATTAGACGTTGGAGTTCAATTGGGGCAGTATATGAATCTTTTTCAAGCACGGAAGACCACCAGATCTGTCAAGCCTGGTGCTTAGGATAGAAAGGGGGAGATGAGGGACATATACATAAGAAAACTGAATTAGGGTGTAGAGCAATAATTCCTGCTACTCATTTATTTAAGTAATGGACATGTTCAGATTGAATTTTTTTTTTCCCCTCAACATCATCTGAGCCACTACACCCATGTAATGGGGGACTTGCACCCTCTGAATATGTCACCGGTGTCTTTAGTAGCAGCATACTTTTAAAAGCGATCACCAGCATTCGCACCTGCCATTTGTACAAAATGCCAAGTAATTACGGCAGAAATCCACGCAATCAGCAGTGGTCTTACAGCGCGGTCGATGGCCCCCTAATTCTGCTGATACCTTAGGCATCAACAAGCCTGCCATTATTATGTTCTGTTAGTCAACATCTTCAAGTACAATGATGCATGTCAATTTTTCAAAAGAGAGGAATCTATGACGATTGGTCCTATATCTTTGCAGTCACTATTTAAGCATTTTCTTTCAGTTTTTGTAATTTTGTCATCTTCAGTTCTATTGTAAATGTGATGCAATCTATCAATTTATAACCGGTTGCTGGTCAAATCAAGCCATAGAATATCAGATTATATGCTACCATTGCAAGTTTTCCCTCGCATTGATCGACTAATGGTTGAAAATAGGAAACAATGGACCACTTTAGATAAAAACAGAAGGTGGAAGACAAAAGTAAAGAATTCGAATGTAGAAGGACCATTTGGGAGCTAACCTAACATCAATGGCCTACAATTGTCGTTTACTCGAAAGAAATGCAGGAAATGAAACTCAATTAATATGTCCAATTGGATCTGCCACCGGTGCGATTCTATATGCAACGTGAATGACAAGCATGTATACTCTTATGTCCAAGATGCCTACATAATATGTTACAACGTAATCAAACTTTTGGTACTAATTAGCTTTCTTACAAATAAATCATATACTTTTCATTGAGATTTTCATTGAAGTTTTTTATGGTCTTCTTCCGTCTAGGGTACCATCAGACATAATCTTATCAGAATACAATGCAGGGGGGCGAATTGAGGCATGGATTGGAAGGGTGTTGATCATTTGATAATCAGATCCGGTTTTGAGTTTTTTCAGAAAAAAAAAAAGGGATTAGTATCTGGTCTGACTCCACTCATGAAGAGTTACTTTGACGAGATTAACTTTTTCATAAACTGGCTCACTTGCTCTGAACACAAAACAAAAGAAGAATGTCGTATCTCAAGTGTTTAGAGGGAGGACAAGGGGAAGAGGGGGAACAGGACAGAGGTACGAAGAATACTAACTGGATACGAGGAGCAATAGGGCGACTGAGAGCACCAGCTTTCCGAAGGCAGCTTTCTCCATGTCTTCTTTGGTGGCCTGGTAGGTTGCTAGCAACAAAAGTTTACTATGGAACTTGATGTGTACTGCAGTGTGGCGCTGCACTAGGCAATATTTTTAGTGTCGGAGATATCTGATTTGAACTTCTGAATTGAGATTCAGAAAATCAGCAGGTTTGTAATAGCGGATATGATATCAATGTATATTTCATTTGAGATTTAGAGCATCTGATTTTGAGAATCAACCAAATTTGAACATTCAAATTGTGTTAATGTACCTGAATGCTTAAACCAAGGTTTATGTCTCTCCGGTTCCCACTTGCTCTAACTCTCCCGACTTTAAACTCAATCTGGATCCCAAATCTCGCAACCAATGACCTGAAAATTAATTTCCATCCATTAAAGTCATTTAATGTAGATTAGTGGTTGATTCTCAAGATGATGAAGTTTTCTTTTCCATTTTACACACTTTCTCTTTCAAATCACGTTTGGATCATTTCGGCATTTCTTTTCTGGCAAATGAATGGAAAGGTTAAGTGCGGATTTGGTTCATTCGTAATTGTATTAAAGGGGCCGCTTAAACAATTTATACTAGAGATAAGCATTTTCCTTTTATAGAGAGGGGGTCGACTAGGAAAATGGAAATGGTATTTGAATGCTTAAAAACCTATTTAATTCTTAGTTTCCTTGTAGATCTTCTGCAACCAATTGGTTGGCAGGATTTGGTTGGAACCATATCATCATTTTGCACTTGTACTTGAGGGAGAGTTCGAATTGGACGCTGAAGATTGTAATCATGGCAATGACATGCCCAGCTTTTGTGTACGCGCACAGAAAAGTGGCAATTCGGATGGCCTCATATATAGACCGAGAAGAAATGAGGAAGAAGCAAAGAAGACGCATTATTACTCCGGATGACCAATTATGTATTAGGGCCAGAGAGCAATTCAACACGTCAAACATGTGATTGTTTATGTGCATTTTTGGGCGATGGTATATTGGCCTGAGAGCAATTCAAGGTAGCATATGCAGCTGTACACTTTGAGGAGCAGTCCAAGCATCGGTATGCATCATTGATTAAACTATTGCATTGTGTTGCTCTTGCCACCGCCGCCTAAAGATGGGCCTGAATGTGTCTCTTACTGCAATAACAGAGGGGGTTGCGTAAACCTACGTGATTATGGCAAATATTGTTGTGTGGAAAATGTGAACTTGCTGAAGGCAGTTAGCTACTAAGAACTCAGAAAGGATTTAAGATGGGGGGCGCATGGAAAGGGAATGAGATTTAGAGTTCATAAGATTGTGAGAAATAGAGGTTCATATAACCAATTCTCAACATATATTTCTTACATTTACAATCGTGAGTTCAATCTAATAGTGCATCACATGTGACTTCAACACATCTGTCATTAAATCTCACGAGCTACTTCTACATAGTAATTGAAAGGATTTCACATCTAGAGTTAGGCCCCTTAATTATGAGGACCCAAAAAAGACAATTATGCCACTACTAGATTGATATTGTTGAATTGTAACATCACCATGATTCTTCTGACATGGTGGCAGCAGCTCTGAAGACTCTGGATGACTATTACTCTGAGATAGGAAATTCAGTTAATGTTGTCAAGAGAGGTGCTTTATTTCATACCAAGTGCTACTAATTAAAAGGTCAAAAAGTAGGGTAACAAATAATTGTTACATTTGTAAATGAGTTCGATTCATGGATAGAAGAAGTTCCTAAATTTTTTATATCGACCATCCTAATTGACGTAAACCCATCACAGTTAAAGAATGAAATCATTATTCTATAAAAAGAAAAGAAAAGAAAAATTGTAACAATAGGGGATAATAGGATCAACACGAAATCACCTTTGTCGGTAGATTTGGTGGCGAGATTGATGAAATAGCAGCGGTGAATAGCAATAATAAACCGACCGAGGGGTGTGTAGGTGTTGTTAAGGGGGGTGTTGAACGAGTGGGTGTGTGTTTGTTTGTAACTGTTCAGAAATTCTCTGCAGACTGCTACGGTGTTCTTTTTGTGAAAGTTACGTTAGACGTCGATGTTCGATTGGATGTTGTATATGAATTTTGTTCAAGCCCGAAAGACCACCAGATCTGACAAGCCTGGTGCTTAGGATAGGAAGGGGGAAATAAAGAAAACTGAGAAAAGGTAAAGTTGTAGAGCAATAATTTCTGCTACTCATTTATTTAGATAATTGACACATCCAGATTGAAATTTTTATTCTCATGCGACCTTACAAGCCAACATCACTAGAGCCACTGCACCCATGTAGTGGATCGACACACTTGAACGAAGTCACATATTTGTACCCTCTGAATATGTCACCGGTAACTTTAGTAACAGCATAATCTTAGAAGCGATCACCAACATGCGCACTTGCCATCTGTACAAAAGGTTAAGTACCTACCGCAGAACTTGGAGCAATCATCTGCGTTCTTACAGGGTGGTCCATGGAGCCCAAATTGTGCTGATACCTTTGGCATCAACAAGCCTGCCATGTTCATGGCCGTTAGTCAACATCTTCTAGTATTATGATGCATGGCAATTTTTACAAAAAGAGAGGAAACTATGACGATTGGTCCTATATCTTTAATTTGCAGTCAGTATTTAAGCATCTTCCACTGATTTTTTGTGAATTTGTCATCTTCAGTCCATTGTAAATGTGATGGTATCTACAATTTTAACCGTTTGCTAGTCAAATCAAGTCATAGAATTGTCAGACTACATGCTAGTGATTGTAAAAAGAATTTCCTCAAAGAACTACGTAATTGAAAAGAAATTAGAGTTTGGATGGCCTTTTTAATGACATTTGCAAGTTTTCCCTCGCATTGACTGACGAATGGCTGAAAATAGGAAACAATGGACCACTTTATGAACAAAAGTGAAGATGGAAGACCAAAGTAAAGAATTCGAAAGCAGAAGGACCATTTGAGAGCTAACCCTAACATCAATGACCTACGATTTGCATTTACTCGAAAGAAATGTAGGAAATGAAATGAAAATTAATATTTCCAGTCGGATCTACCTCTGGTACGATGCCATATGCAACATGAATGAAAAACATGTGTACTCTTATATCTAAGATGCCTACATGATATTCCCTCCGTCCACGAAAAATGATGATATTTCTTTTTGGATCATCTCATAAAAATTGTTCAATTTTCAAATTAAGAAAAATTTCGTAAGTATTTTTACATATTTATACTTTTTTATTCTATTTTCCTCTACATTTAACTCTCTATCAACTCATTTTCTCTCTCCTAACACACTTTCTTATAATTTTTATTCAATTTCGTTCTTCACTAATCTGTTTTTTCTCTCCTGACTCACTTTCTTTCCATCCTCCCTCTGAAGGGGAGAATGAGAAATACACAATTTATGACTTAATTTCTTAATTTGCGTACAACAAAATATGATTAATATATGTGAGGGCAGAGGGAGTGTATTACAACATAATCTAACTCTTATACTAATTAGCTTTGTTGCAAGTAAATCATTTACCTTTCATTAAGATAAGATATACCTGTCAATGTTTTGTATGTTCTTCTTCCGTCTAGAGTACATCGGATAAAATGTGATTACAATCCAACTCCGGGGAAAATTGAGGTATGGATTGGAAGGTTGATAATCATATCAAATTTTGAGTTTTTGTGGAAAATGGATTAGTATCTGGTCTAACTCCGCTCCATTGACTGTCCTACTACACTCATGAAGAGTTACTTTGACAGGACTGAGTTTCCATTAACTGATTCACTTTTAAAGGGTGCTCTGGACACACAACAAAAGAAGAATATAGTATCCGGGGAGGACAAGGGGAAGGGGGCAGAGAAGACTGGGGGACGATGGCGGATACTTACTGGATACGAGGAGCTATAGGGCGACTGAGAACACCAGCTTTCCGAAGGCAGCTTTCTCCATGTCTTCTTTGGTGGCCTGGTAGGTTGTAGCAAGCAAAAGTATACTATGTAACTTACTGTGTACAGTAGTGTGGAGCTGCACTAGGCAATATATATGGTGTGGGTGGGAGATATCTAATTTGAACTCCTGAAGTGAGATTCAGAAAATCAAAAGGTTTGAAATCAAATCAGAAAATCAGATTTTCTAAATGTCAAATCAAATTCAATTCTGATTCAAATTCAATTGAAATCCAGAAAAACAGAAGGTTAGATTTGAGATTTAGAAAATCTGATTCTGAGATTCAACTAGATTTAAACATTCATATTAAGTAATATATATGGATGCTTAAGGTAAGGTTTATGTCATCCCAGTTATTTATAACCTTCCTGACTTAAAACTTAATCTGGATCTCAATTTGAACTCCTCAAGTGAGATTCAGAAAATCAAAAGATTTGAAATCAAATCAGCAGAAAATCAGATTTTCTTAAGCAATGCTACTCATATAGTCATGCCCCCACACCTTGTCACACTATCATACCCTGATTGTTGGTCCATTCATTCACCGCACCACGCGCACTCCACATTGGACGTGGAACGTGCTTTAACCCACTCTCTGGAATATGGAGCATCCCGAGAGGCTCCGCTCATAATGGTCTAGCATGAGGACCTTTGCAACATGATAGGTTCGTTCTCCGAGACCAGGATGTAACCCCATCGCACTAGCGTTATCCGTAACCGTTCACGCCCTCAAGATCATGACGTCACTCGAGACAAGAGCATGTCTCTAAAAGGCTTTGCACCTTGTCCACTGACAGTCGTATGTAGGGACCCTTCACCACCATTGTTAGGTTCCCTGCGTCTCTTAACGCACCTTATGGGACTCGGTAAGGGATTTTGATTAATGGTTAGATCAAGGGTGTTCTCTGACCACATCGATGCTAAATGAGTCAGTCTTTCTAAATAGACAGAATGAAGCTGTGCTAGGCAGATGGACATATGCGATATAGTCCGAGGAACACGGTTGTCACTCACAGGGTGCCATGTGTTGCCTTATGATAATGGCATATATTTGAACTAGAGATTTAAAGAAAACTCTTGGACTTGGACTTGGACTTGGACTTTAACTTAGTGTTGCGGCTAAAAACATGCTCCGCGAACATTGCGGAACCCGAGCCTGGACCGATGACCTGCAAGACAGAAAATGAGTGACCGTTGGGTGGGGTTCCCTGCGGAGAACTCTCTGATGCTTAAGTCAGAGCGCAGCTACAGGATAGTAACTCTGAAAAGCATTCGTCCCATACCTGGAGGGGTAGACCCCTTTATATAGCTGTAGGAGAAGACTCCTAGTAGGACTGGGTTTTGGGCCAAATGTGTTAGGATCGCGTTAGGATCCTCGAGGATCACGCCACATTCCCTAATAAGGTAATCACTGATCTCCCAGTTTGACTAAAATTGCCGGGTATTCCCCAATTATTGGAAGTTAAATTTGAGTTATATCATAAGCCCCCCACTTCCTTAGCTAAAATGTTTGGCTGAGGAAGTTTATACATGGTGTCTCGAGACATGCGTCAGATTTGTAAGTGATTCTCATCCACTTTGTAGGGATAACAATATTTCTCTCTTCCACATGCTCTGACCTCAGCGGGAGCTTTAGCCTTAGAACTTTGCCCAAGTAGGCTATTCAGAATCATCTTTAGAAAGACGAATCATGGGATCTCGAGATCTAATAGGGGTTGCCCCATGGTAGCCTCTCTCGGGAGAGTACATAAAGTTGTGCATGCAAGTTGTTGCATGTGCTAAGTGTTTGAATGTCCCCTCGAGGGGTCACCTCTCCTTTGGAGGGTGTTCATTTTGTGCAAGTGTGTGTTCTTGAGCTCGAGCCGACCACATCATGCTTGCGTTTTACTTTGTCACGAACTCTTATCATCAGCTAAGAGCTGGCAAAGAAGCCTCACACTCACGCTTGGCTGGGTTTTGAATTGACAAAGAATGGTGGGGGGATGAAGTCCCATAGTCCTTTGTCGTTTCACGGGTTAGAACTGTAGCTAAATCGTTCGGATAAAGCTCGAGCTCTATCCTATCACCCTCACGGGTGTTTGTCCCTCGAGGGACTGATGGAACGCGGAGCTCACACAAATACCCTCGGGGGTTTGACAGAACTTAAGAGTTCTTGTCTTATGGGCCCTCGGGGGTAAATGGAGCCGGAGCTCATGCAATTACCCTCAAGGGTTAGACGGAATTTTAAGAGTTCTCGTCTTACATGCCCTCGGGGGTCGTACGCGCCCTCGGGGGTTTAACAGAACTTTAGAGTCCTCGTTGTACGCGCCTTTGGGGGTTTGATGGAACTTTAGAGTTCTCGTTGTACGCCCCCTTGGGGGTTTGACGAAACTTAGAACTCTCATCGTTTGTGCCCTCAGGGGTTTCTCATCCTTGTTGCCGCGATGCCAAATAAGAAGGCGCGGGTCATGGAGCCCATAATATGGTCCCTGTGGCGAACCTCCATGTCTGATAAGACACGAGGCATTAAGCCTATATAAGAATGATCTCATGAAATATAAAGCCCCCCCCCCCCCCCGGCCTTTGAGAAGGCGTGGATATATAAAGACGGCTTTTAAGCCCATATATAGAGTCCGGTCGCAAGAAGACCTGTAGAAGCAATATAGAAGACCATAATTTGCTTGCTCGACTGGATGAGCATATAAAGCTTGAGGACGCGTAGTCCGTCCGAACAAGATGCCACTGATGATCAGTAGAGTAGTTGTCGCAGTTCATCAATATACTGAGAAGCAACTAGATTTAGTTTACTGGTCGCATGAGCTTGAGCTTGCAGTTGTATCGGCATATTAGTGTGCTTATTAGCAGAGGTTGACGACATGCTCTGATTCACTGATCGAGGTCACTGTGTGACCGAACATCACAAGATAATAAGAAATGCTGAGTCGGCAAGACGCTGCAGCAGAAAACCCTAAACGCGACTTCACGTCACAAGGTGCTGTAAATTTTTTCCTTGCTTATAAAGTGGTTTATACGTCACCATTGATGTTCGCAGGCATAGTTTAAACCTTGCAAGAAATAAAAATACGTGACTGAAAAAACAGCCTTTGAAGCAATAAAACATATAAAAATGTAACTATGTTTTTAACACAGAATTAATAGCGATGTTCAGACACCACGACCCCATTAGGGTTTTGCTGGTTAAGCGACTAATGTGCTGCACTGCGTGTCGCAAGTGAGCTTAAAAAGTCATAGCAGTCGGTGAGACCCGACATGCAACGTGCTTGCGTCAATTGACACAATTGGAGAAGAATAGACTAAAGAGTAAATAGGTCTAGCTTTATAAGCGTATTGGAAGCAGCCTTTGGAAGGCTTGCTAGCTAAATTTGTAGTCACTTAATTTTTTAGTGACAAAAATATGATGAAATATACGCCTTTTGCAACAATTGTGCGGCATATTTAAAATAGAAGACACTAAGTGGTTTCAAACCTAAATAGGCCTCTTTAACAGGTTAAAAGTTTAATGCTTCAAAGCGTGTGTGGCCTAAGTGAAATTTCTGAAATTCTTTAGGCCTTAAATACACATTTTTCATAGGCAAAAGGGCTGATGCTTCTTTTTTAAAAAAAAAAAAAAGGTTGTAGCATGTGTGAAATAAAGGACAGCCCTTGGGTATTAAACCTAAATGCCCATAATTATGGGGTAAAAAGTTGAATACTTTTTTAAAAAATTGGAAGAAGTGACCTGATTTGCTTCTGCCGCTTCTTCTTCTTTCGACAGAGAAGCCATATCCTATTGCGGCACAAAGGTGAGGCGGCAAAGCAGATCTGACCGACAGTGACACCAGCGCATGGCTAGCGCAATAGCAAAGCGTGACTTGGCGAAGAGGCATCCTCGTCACTTTGATCGCGGTGGTGGCACTTCTACCCGCCCTTGTTGATGGCCGCAGATCTGGAGCAAGGATGGCTGGCGCAGATCTGTCCGGAGCTCCTCGCTGCGACGGTTCATCCTCCGTCGAGCGACGGCGGTCCTGGTGGTCGCGTGGTGGTGCGAATTCGAAGAAGATAGCAGTGGCAATGGACAGGCCACGGCGACGGTGCGGCGAGATGGCAACGCAACGATGTCGTCGCGGTGCTGGTGTCTCAACGGCGCGAGTCTTCTGGTGGCGCTGCTGTGGCATCCTCCTCTTCTCTTTCTTTTCATTTTTTTTCTTAATGTTGACTTCGCTGTTCCGGCGACCTCACGGCGGTGGTCGGCCGCCACTAGTATGGCAGTTGGGCACGTGTGAGGTGGGGATGGTAGATCAGACAGCCCCTACTGGCGGCGACATCGGGGCTTGGCTGACCAAAAGTATAGCACGATGTTAGGGAGTTGTGGTGAAGCGGCGCCGTCGCCATTAGCTTT
This sequence comes from Escallonia herrerae, assembly GCA_033070095.1. NCBI lineage: Eukaryota > Viridiplantae > Streptophyta > Magnoliopsida > Escalloniales > Escalloniaceae > Escallonia > Escallonia herrerae. Next base: position 421,242 of record JAVXUP010000379.1, on the reverse strand, counting down.
TGGTGACTGGCGTGATGTTGTTGATGGTTGCGGGTTTCGAACCTTGATGCAGCAGCGATGTGGCGATTGCCAGGCGGCATTGGTGAAACCACCAGAGGATGGTGCCGTGGCTGATGATTTAGTGGTTTAGATGACGGAACGGCGTCGACGAAGTTGGTCGTGGTTGCCGAGACGTTGGCCCTTTTGGGTGAGGCCGTTGTGCCGTGGAGTTGGCCGGATTGGTGCAACGGCGGATCTAGTATCCCTTGGTCGCGAGGCTGAAACGGCGATAGTGTTGCCAGTCGCATTGACGTCGATTGGACGGATGGGTCCGCTGCAATAGTGGGCCGAACATGGCGGCGATGCCCCTTAAAAAATTGAGGCAGCTTGTATCTCGCAGCTCGGTGGTTGCGCCGATAAGCCTCGGCGCTGCTTTTTCCTATTCTGAATTTTTTTTCTTTGATTGCGATGCTATTGATGCTGCTCCGGCAGCCTTGCGACGGCTTTGTGGCTGTATCGGCACGACGTTGGGGAAGGTTGCAGTGGACAGCGCTGAGGGCGCTGATTGGTTTTTCTAAGGTGCCGTCAGTGGCTCGGCGGCACTTTGTTGGTTGTGAATTTTGTGACGATAACTCAATCTGGAAACTTGTGGCGACGGCGATTCTGCCGGTGGTTCCGACCCTATATTGCCACCGACACGATATTGCCGGTAGTTTGAAATAGAACTGTTGAATTTCTTGAGGTCAAACGGTTAGGCTGTCGGGTCCCACGGATGGCGCCAATCTGTTACTGCTAAAAACATGCTCCGCGTACATTGTGGAACCCGAGCCTGGACCGATGACCTGCAAGACAGAAAACGAGTGACCGTTGGGTGGGGTTCCCGGCGGAGAACTCTCCGATGCTTAAGTCAAAGCGCAGCTACAGGATAGTAACTCTGAAAAAGCATGAATTATGTAGTTCGTCCCATACCTGGAGGGGTAGACCCCTTTATATAGCTGTAGGAGAAGATTCCTAGTAGGACTGGACTTTGGGCCAGATGTGTTAGGATTGCTTTAGGATCCTCGAGGATCACATCACAATCCCTAATAAGGTAATCACTGATCTCCCAGTTTGACTAGGATTGCCGGGTATTCCCCAATTATTGGAAGTTAAATTTGAGTTATATCACTTAGTATCCTAGTTTAGACCTTGACATCTAGGCTATGAAATTATGGTCGTGACTTTTAGACCTCAGTCGAATGTCGAACCGTCCTCGTAGCACTGCACTCCTTAGGCTCTATCTTGAAATCTTTGGCATGTGCCCTTTCTCTATCCCACTACTAGACATTAGGTAACTGACTCGGATGTATCCTTGTGGCACCTCCACGAGATCTACGAACCCACTTCCTTGATATCGTGAACTTTTGAAAAATTAAAAGGCGCCTAATAAATCATTTAAATCTACAATCTGAGTGCTTGGATGAGGTATTTCAACTACAGATTTCACTCATCTAAGCATTTGAAAGTACCTTGAGAGTGTGTTTGAATAAAGAATTTTAAAATATTAGGAAGTTTCTAATATATTCATTTTTAAATCCTTTCATATTGAGATCTCGAAATTTGCAAAGTTTGAACTGTGGTAACTTTTGCGGATGGATATTGTATAATGATAATTAGTTATTAAAATATAAAAATCATGTTGTACATAAATTACTGAAACAGAACAGGAAAACTGGATGTTTGAAATCAGAAAACAAGGGGAGAGGGAGAGAGACGAATGGTTGAAAAAGTAAAATGAAATGTGACACAAGAAAAGGCTTGAACGTTGAAGAGTAGTTCTCTTGTTGATTTGATAAAAAAAATTAATTTAGAGTGATTATTTCAACGAAGATTGTGGACCCTCAAATCCTTCTTTAAAATCCCTTCTATAATTTTGTAGATTCTCTTTTGTAGTTATCAACATATTAACTTTAGAAATCTTTATAGTTACGATTACGGATAAAGAAATGCCTTTATGTACTCAACGGTTTTAACTAGGCCCAGAACTTGGGGTGGACAGGTTTTTTTTTTTGCAATCCTGGTAGTAGAATTAGCTTACAACTCCTCTATATAGTGACCATAAATTGTCGCCAAATGTTGCAAGTCGCATTTTTGCAGGTATCTTTAACGAAAATTGTTAGCAGTTTCTTTTTAAAATCAACTAAAGGTCGTTAAGTATATTTAGCGACAATCATCTGTTTCTCCGGGAGGGGTGTAGGCTCCTCTTACTACCGTTGCATTCAAAATTTTTACAATCCAAGCGGAATTAAAAGAATGGACGGGGTACTTTGGGATAAATTAGTAAGAACATTAGATCAAAAATGTCTAAAATTCTTGGGAAAACTTTCTTATTGACCCTTTCTTCCTTCGTCGTCATCAAAGCCCAGCACTGCCTTCAATGAATACTTTCTTATTGGTATACAAGACCTATGAAAGATAAAGGTCCAATTAGATCTATACTCTACAAAGTCGAGATGTAGTCCAATTGTCCAAAGTCCAAATAGGAACGAACGGAGTTGGAACACACTCGGGCTTCTACATTATGTATTCATAAAGCTAGTGATCTGCGAGAAAACATGAGGCGGGGAAAACAAAGGCGTCTTTTGCCAAATTAGGTAGCAAAAAGAGGAGTACATTTTGCTGACAAAAGCTAGATTTCTTCTGTAAATAAAAGTCGCCAAACAAGTGGGAGGAGTACGCAGATGGTGTGAGGTTCGTGGAATGCAGACCTTCATAGCTTTTTTAAGAGCAAATCTAGCCCATACTTTGCTCACTTTCATGGATGCGTGTTGACTTTACCATATGAAATATGGGAAGATGGGGTGGGACTGGCTTTCTTAAGTACATAATCATATTTCCGTGTATTATCTCACCTTTACAAACAGAGGATAAACAATTGGTTGAGTGTTCTTTGTTTAAAATTCGTGTCGTGTCCCTTATTATAGTATTAGATGCTATCTTTTTCTGATTGCCTTGTATATAGTGGGCAGTAGATGTTTGTTGCAAAAGTTTTACGACCAGTTTTAGTGAAAAAGCAATTTTTAGTGTGTAATTTAGAAGGATCCAGGTCAATCGACAATCTGTAGTGACCATTCAGGTTGCACTTGAGAAGTTACAGAAATTTATTATTGACCAACTTCAATAAGTCGCACATCAAGCTGTTTGCAAGTTAGGGGCAGAATTCACATAGTATAGTTAGTTTCGCTTGAGGGATTTTAATGATAGTCTTTTTACATTTTCCCTTCACTCGTGGTATGTTGAAGAAGTGGACTAGAGAGGTACTACTAATTGAGTTTGAGGAATCAAATTGTATCAACATCAATCTTTTCCGAAAGAGTAGAATGAGGAGCCATGTGAGGATATGGCTAGTAGTGCAAGACCAACTCATCGACATATAAGAAAGTCGGCCTCAGTGATTTGATGGTGTCCAATGGAAGACCCGTTGCTTCTTTCTAGTCTCTGTATTTTACAGTGCCACTCGAAACACCCTCTACGCATATCGACAGAAAATATCCAAATGTTGTCTATCGACTACATCTTTCGGCCTGATCTTAGGCCCTGACTCGGACCCGTGGATGAACCTTATAGAGGAACCCTTAGTTTTTGGGGCATTGGAACGAGAACTTGCGTTACTCAAGCGAATATTCTAGCTTCTGCTTCGTCCACCACCGCTGCACGGTACCATTTATTTTTGGTTCCGATATCGCATTTGTCACTTACGACTTCATCAATCTTGAAGTTGGTAACTGATAGAAATATTAAGCGATAGAAATATTAACTGATAGAAATATTGATCGACTGGCCATGGATGGAGTGATGCCTTGTGTGAGGCTATGCAATGCACATCCGTTGATGGAGCTTAAAAGTCGAGGGCAAAGTTACTCTTCTTGGTAAAACTTACGCTTAAAAGGAAATACATTTTGAATCTTCTCTATGCAATCTCTCTTTTAAACCAAATTTTGGGCAATCCGAACACCAGAACTGGAATTAGGTTCGATTATCTGAAGCTCATGGTTAGGCACAGAACAATATATGTGCTGAAATAGAGCAGATTTCAAGTTCCAGCCCACTCAAATTGTAATATAAATTACAAAATACAGCAAATATGGGGTACACGGTGCATTGGGGTCAGCAATTTCAATACATAAAGATGTTGAAAATCTACTCGATCCCATGACCACTATATTTATAAAGAAAAAAAATCAAAGACTTTAAGATGTGTTATTATTCTTCGTATTACTTAAATCTTCAATACTGTTTAGGGGGGAAAAGGGAAATAAATCCGTTGGGAGAAAGGAGGGGAAAAGTGAAATTTCAAAAGTAAAGAGGGGGGCCTGAACCGGGCCAAACCAGGGCGGGGCCTGGCCCGAGCTTTTTTTTTTGGAAATACAGGCCTGGCCCAGGCCTTAGGCCCTAAAAGGCCGGGCTAGCACTGTTCATGAAAGGGGCCTGGTCGGGCCAGCCCTCGGGCCGCCCGGCCCATTTGACAACTCTAGGTCACCCATATTAGGATTTTTGTCTCCACCGTACTTGGCCAATTCCGTCCACCATATGTGAACCAAATTAAAGACAGTCAGCTCGAACATTGCTATCGGGATCCTCTATAACAAAGGTGAAAACAAAAGGAAAAAGGTCGGACCACAAGAAAGTTAAGGTGCACAATAATTAGATAGCTTGTTACGTAATGTTCACCGACAAGTTCTTCATAGGATTGAAAGATATTAAGCTGAGATAGAAACTTCACTAGTAAGTGGGAGAGTGATTACCGCTGATAATGACAAGAAATGAACGTAAATTCGGACGGATGTTCAATGAACGTAACTCGTTTAATTTTCTAGACAACTTAGTCAGAGCATAATAGATTGATGTGACGGAAATTTCCAGCTAAATGTTTGATGTAGTTTCTTGATTCGAAGTTCAAATTTAGTGAAGTTTCTTGATTTGAAGTTCAATGTTGATTAGTTGGGCCTTATTTGTGATGTATCCGGATGCTTCTTTGGTTAAAATACAAAGAGTAATCAAGAATTGGTGAAAACAGGAACTTCTTTATATTGCAACCACAAGATTATGGTGGTTGTTTGGTTCTCTCAAAGAAGGTTTATAGAGGACAGCAAAATTGGTTTCCCTGTTAGTCAACAGCTGCCGCTAAAGATCAACTTAACAACGACCGATTAATTCAAGTAGTTACTAACTATTTAGTGATTAAGGATGCAACGACTGACAAGGAGATTACTATAGTGGTTGCTATAGATTTATATAGACCAAAAAATCAATTAATAACGACCACCTCGGCGGTCTCTATAAACATTGTTTCTTGTAGTGAACAAGCAACGAAAATTGAATATGAACCATTGTATGCATGTTGTTGAGTTCTTGTCCTTATATTCAGAAGTCATATATTCTCGTTAGCACTAATAGGTTCTATGGTTGGAATGTTGGGGACTATTTTGGTTTAGGGTGACCAAATGAATTGTCCCGATCCGTAACTCATATCACAGGCAGACAAGATGATAATAAATATCATCGTCAGAGCGGAGCACCCTCATGACCTGAGGAGGCCACGTAACCCCCCAACTTTTGGGGATTTTTTTTAGATAATGATTAAACATATTTAAAATAATTATAAAAATATCACTATATTGTATCATTAATTGATTAGAATTTTATTTTGTTGTTTTTTTTATACTCTTTATGCCACTGTCCATCATAAATTTGTCTTTCTCAATCCCTTGCTCCATCTTCATTTTTTCAAATTTCAAATTCTAAAATTTCAGATTACAAGAAAAACACGAATATATTAAGATTAGTTATTTTTTTAGTTTAAATTATTAGAACATGTTAACTTATTCGTTACTATTGTACTTATACCATTGATATTCACATTAGTAATACATCTATACATTGAGAGTTAAGTTTCTTTCATGCAAGATTAGTAATTTCTTGTTGACTAACGTTACCAAGTTAAATAAATCTTTATGAATAGTAAAATAAATTATTAGTAGTCAAATTAAGCAATCTATTTTACATTTAACGTATTCAATAGTAACGGTAATTATAATATGTTTTTGATTTTTCATGTTTTATGGAACTGGAACCTTTTATATTTTTTATGTTAGCCATTAAAAAAATTAATCACTTTTTGGCCCCCTCCAATTAGACTTTTGGGTTCGCATTTGGTCATCATAATCCTTTTAGCTGAAAAAACTAGCGATGGTTTCAACACTACCATTATAAATATATTAGCTCATAATTTATTTTATCCAAAACTATAACTATCTTTTCATTTATTACAGTTAAGTTACCACTTGCTTTAAGTTTTAGATGTTAGAAAATTAGCCCAATAGTGAAATCATGCTTATTACTCCCCTTCACATACAAGTCGCTGATTGCACATGAAGAGAAAAATTAAGGTGCACTATCACTAAGATGCACAAATTAATAGTGTTAATTGCACAATATAAAGAGGGACCAAATATGCAAGCGGGAAGAATTGAACATAAAACTTTATCAAATCAAAGTTCTGATATCATGTTAAGTTATCATCGGCTTTAAAAGTTTAAATTCGCAGAGAATGGGTCCAATAATGTTATCATGCTTAACAATTACGGATCGCAGTAGCTAAAATACCCCACTTTAGATCAAAAAATATGCTTTTAGATATTAAAGTGGCCCCTAAATAAGAGGGCTTCTAGCAATCACTATATTCTAGCTAAAGATCAAACTGCGGGAACTTACTTGGACTCTCAACTATAAACAACAAAGGTTGGTATGAAGTAATAATCAATTATTAGTGGAACTTGTTGCCAAAACTCGATGGCAGTCAACTCCTCAGAAACATGGGCAAAGATTATAAAAAAATGGTACCAATTGTTTACGTATAAGATATGCCATAAACATAATGAAATGGTGATGTACAAGTTGAAATAGGAAACCGAGGAAGATTTCGGTTGTCATAACCTACTGCTCTATATAATCTACACTTTCGAGTTCAAAAATTATCTCATTACACTGCTCAATCATGGCTACACATTTCCCTTTACATGTGTGGCTTCTCTTTGTAGCAGAGTCATTCACACTCATATTCTCATTGGCTCAATCTGATACTTACATTGTCCATATGGACCTTGCTGCCATGCCCAAAGCTTTTTCTAGCCATCATAGCTGGTATATGGCCACCCTCGGCTCTGTATCCGATAGCTTAAGAGTCAGCACAACCCCCTTTTCCCCGTCCTCCAGCTTGAAACTTATCTATTCTTATACTAATGTCATTCATGGTTTTAGTGCCTATCTTTCTCCGTCGGAGCTCGAAGCCTTGGGAAACTCCCCGGGCTATGTTGCTTCAACTAGAGTTAGACCTGTTATAGTTGACACAACACACTCGTTCCAATTCCTTGGCCTGAACTCGGCGAATGGTGCATGGCCAATCTCGAGTTATGGCAAAGATGTCATAATTGGGATTGTAGATACGGGCATTTGGCCAGAGAGCAAAAGCTTCAACGACGATGGAATGGCAGAAATTCCATCAAGATGGAAAGGCGAGTGCGAGGTGGGCACCGAGTTTAACTCTTCTCTATGTAACAAGAAACTGATTGGGGCACGGTACTTCAACAAAGGCCTACTTGCAAAAAATCCCAACTTGACCATCTCCGTGAACTCCGCTCGCGACACAGACGGACACGGTACCCACACCTCATCCACGGCAGGTGGAAGTTTCGTAGAAGGTGCATCTTATTTTGGCTATGCCTCAGGAACGTCTAGAGGGATGGCTCCACGGGCTAGAGTGGCCATGTACAAAGCCCTGTGGGAAGAAGGATCGGACCTGTCTGATATTCTAGCTGCAATTGATCAGGCAATCACGGATGGTGTCGACGTGATTTCCATATCTTTGGGCCTAGATGGTGCTTCTTTGCATGCGGATCCCATTGCCATAGCCACATTTGCTGCAATTGAGAAGGGTGTCTTTGTCTCTACCTCGGCGGGAAATGCAGGGCCTTACTATACGTCTCTGCACAATGGCACTCCTTGGGTTCTCACTGTTGCAGCTGGCTCTGTGGATCGCGAATTTGAAGGGAAAGTCATTCTCGGAAATGGAGATTCGGTAACTGGTTTGTCTCTCTATCCCGCCAATTTAACTTCAAGCAAATTAGTCCCTCTGATCTTCATGGACACGTGCAAGGATGCGAAAGAATTGAAGAAAATTGGACCCAGAATTGTAGTGTGCCAGGACAACAATGGTTCGTTAAGTGACCAGGTTTATAATGTTCAAAATGCTAAAGTTGCTGGCGGCGTCTTCATCACGAATGAAACTGACCTAGGGTTGTATCTTCAGAGCATGTTCCCAGCTATATTTTTGAACCCTCAAAATGGTGAAATAATCTTGGACTACATCAAGAGCAACCATGAACCAAAAGGCAGTCTAGAATTTCAAGAAACACTTCTTGGTACTAAACCAGCACCAAAAGTAGCAAGCTATAGTTCAAGAGGGCCATCACCAGCCAGCCCATTCGTCTTAAAACCCGACATTATGGCGCCCGGTGACTTGATTTTGGCTTCATGGCCTCGAAATGTTCCAGCCACAGAATTGAGCTCGGGTAAACTTTTTAGCGACCTCAATTTATTGTCAGGGACGTCCATGTCATGCCCGCATGCTGCCGGAGTGGCTGCACTTTTGAAAGGGGCACACCCTGAATGGAGCCCTGCCGCCATCCGTTCAGCCATGATAACGACGTCGGATGTCCTAGATAACACGTTCAACCTAATCCAAGACATTGGAATTCCTAACAAACCAGCTAGCCCTCTAGCTATGGGAGCTGGCCATATTAATCCAAACAAGGCGCTAGACCCTGGTCTTATATACGACGTGACAACGGAAGATTATGTCAGTCTCCTTTGTGCATTAAATTTTACCCAAAAACAAATACAAATTATCACCAAATCCTCTTCAAACAGTTGCTCCAACTCTTCATTGGACCTCAATTACCCCTCTTTCATTGCATTTTTCAATGCAAATGACTCTAACTCGGATGTTAAGATTGTCCAAGAATTTCGGAGGACGGTTAAATATGTTGGTGATGGGAAGTCAACTTATACAGCAAAACTAGCACCAATGGATGGGTTACGGGTTAGCGTCTTGCCGGAAAAATTGGTTTTCAATGGAAAAAATGACAAGCAAAGCTACAAGTTGAGTATAGAAGGTCCAAAACTAATTAAAGATTCGGTGGTGTATGGTACCTTAAGTTGGGTGGAAATAGGAGGTAAACATGTAGTAAGAAGTCCCATAGTTGCTACAAGCCTAAGCTCAGAAACATTATTGTAACTTGTCCTCTTTGAAATTGTACTTATTGATTTACCTATTAAATAAACAACTTTTTTTATGTTTTGCACGAAATATGATAACAGATGGGGTTTTATTATGGTGTCTATGATTGAAGAAGTGGCTTGTTTGTCCCATTCACAAACGTATCTATCAGAAGATGGTAGACGGCGAAAACATAGAAGAATACTGAATTATTAGTCGGGGGTGAGGACAAAATTTTGACATTCATACAGCTCTTCGTACAGAAGAAGATGCTGCGATCACAGAACTTGATTAGAGGGAACAAACTCATACAGCTATTGCTCTATGACAACAGACCTCTTGGTGTGGTTGTCGTGTGCAACAGGGAATCATACAAAATGAACAAAGGGGATTATCGGATAACAGACCTGGTCCCCTGACTATACTATATATGACGGTGAATTGCATGTCTAACTTATAAAACCGAAGGAACATTCAGTAAGACGTAACCATGTGCAACACTAAATGTATTGCCCCGTTACGGATTAGCTTGACGTGAGATTATCAGTGATCATACATTTAGCAAACTTGTTTCCGTTTATAGTCTTTTGAATTTGCTAGCCAGGCAATCCAGAAGTAAATCAACTTTTGACATTCTTGTTAGGGATTATTCACGTTAGAATCCTGCTTTCTAAATCAGCAAGTTATCACGTTAAAATCCTGCTTTCTAAATCAACAAGTCTTATCATTATACATCCTTGTGGTAAATGACTTCTCACTCTCAACTAATTAATTACTGAAGGTTTCTTGCATCTATTCCCTTGCTTACTTGGTAGATGGATGTTGCAACCACCGCCCTTTTCTTCCATTTCAAGTATCAACCATCTTTCTTTATTTACCACCCCGTAAAAAAGAGAGAATCGGTTTGCCTTTTTGTCATTCTTTAGCTGATTCTACCATAAGACCCGGAGTCTGAATGATACGAACATGAGAATAATGTATTCGCATTTTGCTCTATTTGCTATACTCCCACTTTGTGAATCTACTACTTGATCCTGCCCGGTCAATGGATGCTCTCTCTTGAAGATTGAAGCTATCAAGATCTCATATAGCATGGACTAATTGATAAGTTCGTTATCTGTGGTGCATTTTTTTATTTTTCCTACAAGACTTTTGCCCAGTTTTCAGGGAGAACATGGGTCAATATATTTTGCCTCAAAATCGTGGGGATGCTCCCAAATACTTTTATATCCGGCAAAGTCCGCAATGCTTCAGTGTAACCCTGTAGGCATAAATGCTTGATATAAGGGTATAAGCAGATGAGGAAAACATAGCATCTGTCTGACGTATGGTGTGATTCAAACAGAAGTGTACTAAATTAGTTGGCAAACTGAAGGAGGAGGAGGAGGACGAAAAAGCAGGATGAGAGATTCCTAAGCGTTAAGCACACAAGAAGAATCATTCAGAACTAGATAGCGGCATGTTTTGACTTCCAGAGAGAAAAAAAAAAAACAAAACAAAACGAGACAAAAAACACAAACAGAAACAGATAAATATGCACCGTCAAAGGCAGCTTTCGGTCGGTCATGGAAGTGCATGCGCTGTCTCTACACCATAATATCCGGTTGAAGTGAAACTGATAGAAAGGGAAAGAATGAGACGGGCATAGAATCTCTAGCTATTGTCGCTTGTTAAGCAGCGCTTCCTGAATAATACTAGAAATCATGGGCCTCTTTAGCGGCAATTTTTTGGTGGTTAATCTTTCATCATCCCTATGTATAGACTTTAGGGACCATCATCTAGTGCTTTCTGCACTACAGGATCCTGATGGAAAGGGAAAAGTAAAGAATGAGACTAATCTGGGCGAACAATCAGCTTTGCTGCTAAAGCACCGCAGTTTCTTAAGAAGGTAATCCTCCCATATCGTTAGAGCACGAGTACTGTCCATAAATCGCTGCTAATACTTCTTGAGGCGATAAAATCTAAAAAGAGTCGGAGCACTTTATAGCAAAAAGTCAACAAACAAATATTGACACTAAAGACTAGTAGCGGCGAGAAATGATCCCGAACCATTATGGAGGATCATTTGGGAGGCCAAAAAAAATTAATGTATTTCTCCCCTTTGAACCTAATGTCTTTCTACCTTTTCATTTTGGTCTGATTCCAGAATTTGGACCTCTATAGTACAACAAAATGTTGCGGTTTCTAAATTAATTGTCAGGGCAAAAACCCGACTTTCAACTGTAATTATATCTCGTTGCTGCCGCGTGTCAATTCAAAATGTTGTCATGTGCTATACAGATTACCGACTGGAAGTGTGGATCTGATCGGACGCAAAGTTGTAGGATTCACATCCTTAGACGCACCACGAACAAACTTTGGCTCCTACCAGGATTCTAGGAATCTTCCTTCAACCCCATGTATAGTGGCAATTCATAGTCGCAAAATATTTCTAGTGACTTTTTATCTAATACTTTCAGCGACAATTATTAGTAGCACTTTTTTAGCGTCACTAAATAAAAGTCACTAAAAATATTTAGAGACGATTGATTGTTACTATATAGAGAGTAGGAGGAAGATTCCTCCAATCAGGGTAGCAGCCAATTTTTTTCCGACGCACCACCATCACAGGTAACTATATCGGAAACTTCTCCACTTTTTCGGCTACACCAATCCCCAACGTTCAGTATTTCTTAAACAGAAGTTTAAGCCCATGCCCTCAAGTCAAGTCCAAAAGAAGCAAGCAAACAAAGCTGCAGACCGAAGCTGCATGTAAGCCGTCCAGAAGAACAGACAAAGAAAGCTCCATCTCCCTTTCAGTTGATAAAGATGAAGGTCTGGCATTATCTTTACAACTTGTGATTTTATCTTTGGCTGGTTTTCCCTTCCTGGGCAATGGTCAACTGTGATGACAGCGATCTCCTTATTTTTGGAAAATGAAGCTCCTATTCTTTATGAGAAGATCACATATAATAAACAAGCATGACTGGCAAGCTTGATAGCCAACCTATTTAACAATTCCAGTGTAAACTTTAAGATACGTTTGAGTAAGCACAAAAATGAGCTGTGCAAAATGGTATATATGAACTTGTACATGCAAATGGCCTGTACGTAGCTCAAGCTTTACTCGATTACTATATCAATGAATATGATAAACAAGCGTTTAATGTGTCGAATATCGATCAAGCTACTCATGACGGTTCATTTGCATCTCTATGTAGAATCAAGCTTGAAACTAGTAAGCATGGGAACTTAAAATTCTTGTGCATTGTCCATACGAAAGTACTATTGGCATCATCAAAATAAAAAAAATATAATTCTACTTTCTGTATTCAACTTATGCAATCATGTTCCAGTTGAATTTCTTGCGGTGAATATGGAGTTATATGCATTAAACCAATGGGATAAACATTTCGAGGTGATATTTCAAATGAAAATTGAGGATTAAAGTTCCTTTTGTAGTGCAATTAGAGCACGAACTGTATTGAGATCCATAGACGATGACTGGAAAATCGAATGTGTCACAGGTCATCACAAAGAGTTCAATATTTTCTTCAAAGTCCCAATGTTCTCGTTTCCCATATGCTTAACGTCTATTTTAGAATACAATTAATATTAGTCAAGAATGGGACATCAAAAAGGATTGTTAAGAAACTAACTTAAATTGAGATTGAACCTACGACCGATCAAAATTTACCAATCAGCATGCGTATCAGTATAAAATATTCACGATTTCCGAAAGAGTCCCATATTTTACAGTTGAGTTCAAGTGACTTTATCAGGATTATTGATTTGATTCTGAAATCATAAAGCTGCTAATAGAACCCAATGGCAGATTAGTTTATCTATAAGGGGGAGAAAAATGGTGAGGCTATCAACGTACTCACTTACCGACATGTATACCCACAATATCTAGCTTTAGAAAGAAATTAAGTTTTAAAGGGTGTGTGAATAGCAAAAAGAATGTTATTAAAGCACTCTGTGTAACAAACTACGGAGTTGCAAATAATCTTGTTAAAGGGTGACGCTATTTTACGGATATATTTATAAATTTTCCATAATTTGCAGCATTCCTTGTGCCAAATAATTCTCAAACTAGCAATTTATTAAGTACCTTGGCCCAACTTAGTAGACTGGTGCAATTTGCCAAACCCAAATATTATTGATCTTTAGAACCCAACAGATTTCCAGGCTTGGCTGGGATGTAGCAGGTTGTCCTAGTTTAGTGTTCTTGGTTTTCTTATTATCTGCATGGATGTGGATAGTTAGCGTCGGAAAAAATGTTTTGGCCTTAGTTGGGTTTTGGGTAGAGTTATTTAGACGTTGTCACAGTTGTTGTCTTTATCTTCTTCTTTTTTTTTTTTTTGGAGATCCTTTGTTAGGAGGCTCGTGTAAGGCTCCAATTCGGGGTGCGTGAGGCTGTGCTATGCATCTACAATCGAAATCTAAAGATGGAGAGCATCCTTTGTTACATTTCTTTGTAAAATCTACTTCAGTGATGTCCTAGAATTTAGGGTTGCAATATGGGCCGGTTTAAAATAGGCTTTAACCAACCCAGTTCAAATTCGGATAAGTTTTAACCAACCAAACCCAACTAATTTAAGTATTGGTTGGTCGGAGTTGAGTAAACATTTAAATGAACTAAATTTGGTCAAACCCATTAAAACCAAAGTAACTCATTCTAACCCGCAAGAAAAAAATAAACGAGCCATGGCTGCCCAGTATCTCCTCCACCCTCCTTTTTGCCTCCAGCTTCGCCACTGACTCCCAATACTTGCTCTCGATCTCCTCCCTCACCACCCGGCCCCCTTCCCCCGCCGCCCCATGTCGTTGCCTCGTACTGGCGGAGGACAGTGTTCACCGCGGGGTGCCCGTACACGAAGACGTTGCTGGCATTGGAGAAGGCGATCACTGCCACCTGGGCACCGCACTTGGTGGCCAGCTCGCCGGCCTTCTTGTACAGGCCATGTTGCCGTTTCGTGAAGGTCATCTGTCGTCTTGCCTTGTCCTCTATCTTCTTGATCTCCAACTTCGTTCGCCCCATTGCCTTTGTTCATAATGTAGAAATATAAATCATAATGTAAATCAACATCCAGAATAAGTCAATACCAACCAACATACAGAACATTTTTTTCCCTCACTTAAGGATGAACAATGTGTTTTACGTTAGTGAATTTGGGGCTATCTAATGTGTGTAAATTATGAATTATAGGTTTTTAACGATTTAGCAGTGATTTGATTAAGGGTTTCCGATGTATGATGATAAACCCTAGTCTTGGCTATCATCGTGATTAAGAAGGGAAAACCTTTTTGGCTTTATGTGGGGGTGCCAATTTTGAATTTTGATTTTCAATGCAAAGGAAGCGAGTTAAAAAAATGACTATCATCTCATTATATAAAATAAAAGACAAAAGATTTAACGATGTTAGTTGCACTTAGGCTTGTTTGGGTTGAAACCCGACTCGTCGTATTTTTACTTTGGTTGGGCTTTTTTTTTGTAAAAGGCGCAAGTTGGGTTGGGTTGAGATTGACTTTTAAAATGTTGAGTTTTCTCGAGTTGGATTGAAACTGAACCCAGCCCGTTTAAGTTGTACCCTTACTTGAATTTTTTCAAAAAATAAAAAGATTTCCGAGGCTTCGGCTGCTTTTGGGGAAAAAGAGGGGGGGGGGGGGGGGGGGAGGAAGTGATCCAAGATTGACTAGCCCACTTTAGAACTTCTCCCTTCAAAGTCCAAACACTAAAAGAGAATGAAGTATACCTTGAGAGTCCAAATACGAGACCATTTTCCATTTTTCTCTGTAGTTGGGGTGGGCCGGAGGGTCGAAAGGTGTTTAGGTGGCTGCCGACGGCCCAGT
The DNA here is from genome assembly GCA_033070095.1 of Escallonia herrerae. Classification (NCBI taxonomy): domain Eukaryota; kingdom Viridiplantae; phylum Streptophyta; class Magnoliopsida; order Escalloniales; family Escalloniaceae; genus Escallonia; species Escallonia herrerae. The sequence continues at coordinate 406,112 of JAVXUP010000379.1, read as the reverse complement.
AAGCGCAACAATCCAATTTAACTAGCGATGAACATGCATTTTTGACTTACCTTGGTTGGATTTTCTTTCAAATTTTCCCACATTTCCCAAAGAGAAAAATAAAACAACTTGTATCTACTGATATGAAAAAATTTTGCTTCTACATCGCGGGTTGTAGAAAGATAATTATAATTTTTCGTGTAGCAACTTTAATGGTCGCTAAATGCAGTTAGCGGTATTTTTACTAATACTTTCAGCGACAATTCTTAGCAGTAATTTTTTAGCGTAAAAAAAAGTCTTTAAAGTCATTCAACGATCATTAACTGTCGCTATATGTGAAGTTATAATTGTCTTCTTACAATCCGGATTGCAACAAAAAAAAAATCCTACCAATATTAAGGATACGGGTATATCGTTGCTGCATCAGACCAAAGTTATAGCTTAGTAGTTAAGGTCTTTTTATTTTCTAAGAAAGTTCTATCATTATGATTGTACAATGTTTTCCTTCTCGTTTCACGATACTTTACTTATCGATACGAGATAAGGGTGACATGATTCTCTTTTATTTGAATATCCAATTAAAAGTTAGTCATGACGTACAACCATAATTGAACTTCTTTTGTGTATTTCATGCTCATACAACCAACCATCGAAGGTGATCATTCCTTTGTTAGCCGATGATGTAGCTGGCGTTGCCCGCCTATGGAGCTAAGATGTACCGTTAAGTTTTTAATGTTATTATTTTTAGTTGCACCAAAAAATAAAAATTACCCACCAAACAGGGGCAAGAGAAGCTTAAGAGAATTCACATAACAACTCTGACAAATACAGGAATACCTATTAGGGATGGCAAAAAAATCCGTACCCGCGGATCTCCGCCCCGCCCCGTCCCGATAGGAGCGGGTTATTTTGACTTTGACCGGGGCGTGAGGCGGGTATGGTATTTTTTTTAAAAACCTGTAGCGGGTTAGGGTCGGGTATGGTATACCCTTAAATCCGTCCCGTGATCCGACCGGCCCCGTGTACCTTACTTCTTTAGTTAATCATAGCCATACCCTTATTTTTTAGTTGATCTTAGCCGTCCATAGGATACCATATATATATGTTCCTCTTTTTTCTTGCAAATTGGAAACCCTAAAATCCCGATCTGTATCTGTGCGGCACTGCGGCTGTGCCTTCTCACTCTCATGGCTTTCCACTCTCGGCTGGCTCTCGCCTCTCTGCGTCTCCTGTCTCCACGGACCACCGCAGTACCGCACGGCTGTCGGCGCACGGCGGTCGGCGCACGGCCACTCTCCACCGGACAGCCACGAATTGAAGACAACCGTTGAGGAAATCTGCATTCAGGTAATCAATCTCTCTCTTCCATGTTTTGTTCATCTTCGTTGTCGTTGATCTTCTTCTTGAAAGAGAAATTTTTTTTTGCTGATTCACAAGTTAAAACTTAGTTAAAAAAATCATCACATACTAGTGTCGCCGTTTTGTTGGGGTGATGGCTGTTGGGAGTCCCTTCTTGAACAACAGGGTTGGTTACGGGTTTTTTTGCGTGCTACAGCGGGGCCGGGGCGGAATGGAGCGGGTTCGGGGTTCCTAAATCTGCGTAGGATCGGTTATGGTATTTAACATACATAACCCGGTCCAGAGCGGGGCGGGGCGGGGCAAAGTTCACGGAGTAGCGGGGCGGGTTCGAATTTGGCAAAATCCGCATCCGACCCGCCCCATTGCCATTCCTAATACCTATCAAGTCAGCATCTTTCTTTCTGCTTGTTATTGCCTTGACCAATAAGGAAAGAAGGTATTCAAAGGGAAATAATCTCGTGGGAGCCGGTGTTCCATTTCCTCCACATGCCCCCACATGGTTGCTGGATCCCACAGTAAACGTGGCTCACATTCTTTTCTGTCCTGGTTCTTTCGTGCCCCACTACTTTGAACTTCATCATTTCAAGCGTGTGTAAAAAAATTGACGGTAAAAGAATTCGAATCATGATTAAATACATTAAATATAAAATAAATTATTTAATTTAAATAATAATCATATAATTTTACTATACGTTGTGATTTATTTAACTTGGTAATGGTAGTCAAGAACAAATATTAATTTTGCATGAAAGAAACTTAACTCTTATTGTATAATATGTATTACTAGTGCACTTACCACCAATTATATGATGACAATAATCACGTATAAGTTAACTTATTATAAAAAAAAATTAACTAAAAAAGAAAAAAAATTAACCTTGATCTATTAGTGTTTCCCTTATAATCTAAATATTTAGAATATGGAAGAATAAAGATGGACAAGAGAATGAGGAAGACAAAAACTACAACGGTCAGTGACATAAAAAGTAAAAAAGTAACAAAATGAAACTCTAATGGATTCATTTATATGGTGGCATTTTAGTAAATATTTTAAACTTGATTACCCATTATTCAAAACAATTAAAAAAATTTCTTAAATTTGGGGAGTGCCATGCCCCCCCCCCCCCCCCCATGCGGGTCATACTTGTGCTCCGCCCCTGGCCGATAACCTAGTGTAGTGCAAGTTTGGACTTTGGTAGAACGATTTCGATCATTTAAAACCGTTCAATATATAAAAACACTAGCACAATTGGGACATGCGATCAGTGCCTAATTAATAAAAAGATATGAAAACCTAATTGACATAAAGAATAAAAGATACATAAAACATTATTAAATGAGTTTATTACGAAAAAGGAGAATAAGAGGGAAGCGACATCAAAATTGAAATAAAAATATTGACGGTTGAACATCGGTTGGGTGGAGTAGTCGAAATAAGTGGAATAAAGAAAAAGGTGCAATGGGATGAAATGGTTGAAACAAAAAGGTTTTAATTATAATGAGATAAAGCGATTATATTATGACGAGTAGTTTCTCAAACCCGTGTTGCCAACTCTACCATAGCTGTCATGACTCAACAGCCTTCCTTTCTCATTTCTTCAACCAATCCCCTGCCCTGCCCTCGCCCACCTCCCACCGTTTTTTTAACTCTTTCGTCCCCATAATCACCCTCTTCATCATGAACTCAACCTCAAATCCTAACACTCTTTAAAGTGATCATCAAGCTTCATCGTCAACCCACCCCACCTCTCTCAGTGCTCCTCCATTTCCAGCGAGAGATCGACAAAAAGAGAAGCACCTGCATTGCAGAGTGTACAACCACGCAATGCACATGCACGCCAAGACAGATTCAGAGGTGACAAGCCTCGCCCCATCTTCGCCCACGAGGTCCCCCAGGCGCCCCGTGTACTACGTGCAGAGCCCGTCACGCGACTCCCACGATGGCGAGAAGACCACCACGTCGTTCCACTCCACGCCGGCGCTCAGCCCGATGGGCTCGCCGCCCCACTCTAACTCCTCCGTGGGACGGCACTCCCGGGAGTCCTCCTCCAGCCGGTTTTCCGGCTCGCTCAAGCCCGGATCTCGTAAGGTCTCGCCCAACGATGCTGGATCGGGCGGGAGGCAAAACCGGAAGGGGCAAAAGGGGTGGAAGGAAATTGGTGTGATCGAAGAAGAAGGGCTGCTTGAGGATGAGGAATCTCGAAGAGGGCTGTCTCGTCGGTGCTATTTCCTTATTTTTGTTCTGGTTTTCTTCGTGCTGTTCTCTGTCTTCTCTTTGATCTTGTGGGGTGCTAGCAAGCCACACAAACCGAAGATCGCCATGAAGGTCAGTTTCATTTTCATCCCAGACAGTCATTAGGAAAATTCTTCAGTTTTTGTCGCTGGATGCTTAATAAGGTCGCTAGATGATGTCATTATTAGTATGAAAAGTAAATTTGGAAGTGAAATTCGAGCTCTTTAGCGACTAAACTTTGCCATGGTGTCCGAACTAACTTGTTGCTTAACATGGGTTAAGGCGCTTAATTATTGTAGCGACAATAATTGTTACTTCACAATGCCAAAGAACATGCGGGTCTTGTAAAAGGAAAGTGCAAAACATCTAAAAAAAAAGGGTCTTCTCTTTGGTAGAAGTCTGCTTAGGCGATGGAGCTAACCTTTTTCTAAGGTGAGAATACGTAGACACCTTAAGCACTTCTTACACACGGCTATCCCTGTTGTTCCGTCATGGTAGTACCAACTGTGAATTGCTAGTCAAAAAGGCATGTAAGTTTTGTTGTTAAGCTAGCCTTTACACACACGCTATCATTTATGCCGCAAAAAGCATGTATAGCATCAGTATTTAAGTTTGAGGCATAAATTTAGTCGCTAGAAACATGTAGAAGCAAATACAAATATTTTAGCGTTGAATAAAATTCTCAATATGGTCGCAATGGACCTTCTAGCGATAAGTTTGGAATCTGCTGTGACAAAATAGTCTTCCTACATTATCTTGTTGGTTGCAATGGAAATTGATGAATTGCAGTCCACTTGCAGAGCATTACATTTGAGAGGTTTGTGATTCAAGCCGGTTCGGACGCTACCGGAGTGGCAACCGATATGGCTACCTTGAACTCCACCGTGAAACTCGCTTTTCGCAACACTGCTTCCTTCTTCGGAGTCCACGTGACATCGTCACCTCTAGATCTTTCATACTCGCGAATTACACTTGGTTCCGGCTCAGTAAGTCTTAATAATCTTTCCATTGGAATTCATTTGGAGTTGTTTCTCAATTTCCTAAAACTTAATGAAATGTGGGTGTTGCAGATTAAGAAGTTCTATGCCAAAAGAAATGCTCAGCGTTCGGTGACCATATCCGTGATCGGGACCAGGGTTCCGTTGTATGGAAGTGGGGCAAGTTTGAGTAGTTCAACTGGGACGACGACCGTGCCGGTGCCATTGAAACTGAACTTTGTGGTTAAATCAAGAGCCTACGTTTTGGGTAAATTGGTTAAACCGAAGTTCAACAAGAAGATCGAATGTTCTCTGGTTTTTGATCCAAAAAAGGTGAATGCGCCCATCTCACTGAAGAATTCGTGTACCTACGCGTAATCATAGAGAAAGTCCAAGAGAGAGAGCTACGAGGGCTGCACTTTTGAGTTGTCACTCATTTAGCAAGGAGCTGGCCAAAAAAGCCAAGTTTGGTTGGATTAGGTTGCGTGAGTTGTGACTTGTGACTTGCCAGGCATTTTACTGATAGAAAATTTGGAATCCAACTCATAAAATCAAACTAAACTTTTTTTTCTTATTGTGAATGAAATGATTCAGTTCATATTTTATTTATCTATTCTCGTATGTGTAATATTTCCACATGGAACTGGTATATAGCGTAAAATGTCACGTCTATAGGGCTCGGTCTTGTTGTAAGTAATTGGTGTTCGTTCGCAAAATCATGAATATGTTTCAACATTGGTCACACCTAGAATGGTGAAATGTTGTTACTAATACTTGAATATTGTTCATCCTGTTAGTCTTAGCTCAAGACTTAAACACGTTGATGCCAAGAAAAGTGGGTTCGCAGTCGACGTGGACGTGCCACAAGAATGCAGTCCGAGTCAGATGTCAAGTGCGTTGATGTGGGACACAGCAAGGGTGGAGCAAGGGCAGAGACCAAGGACTTCCCAAACAGAGTCTGAGAGTGGCAGTACTGTGAGGGTGACGGCGCACGATGAATATACGACGACAGTCACAGTCCGATACTTGAGTCCAGCGTCAGGGGTCCGATGCCAGAGGTCCAACTCTGTTTCTTTCTATAGAATTCTAGAGAAAGAAAGAGAAAGTAAGAGAGAAATCTGAAAATCTGAAGTCCCCTAGATGAATTCTCAAGACCTCTATCTATGAAGGCTGAGATGATGATGTCATCGCGCGACACGTGGCGCTCCTCGAGAGTGACACGTCACCGAGGGGTCTACAGCTGTCAGTGCTCCACGGACTGTCGAATTGCATATTCACCCGCCCTGCCCTGCATGGCGTTGCTCTGTCTGGAAAGACTGGCTCCCACAGTGTCGGTGTGGCCAGAGAACCCCCTTTATCTAGCCACCAATCTAAGCCCTTGTAGAGTTCCATAGGCCTGGCAGCGGTGGGGAAGACCCGACGCCCAGCTGCCAGGTGGACTAGGCGCGATGCCCTCCGAAGATCTGCTTCCGTCTCGGAGTGACCCGGGGGTCATAGTGTCCCGGAGGAGTCGCCTATCCTGCGAATGAGTCCTTGTGTCGGAGCATTCGGAGCGCGTCTAGGTAGCATCCCGGAGGAGCCGTCTACCCAACGGGCCAGGTAGCATCCCGGATGAGCCGTCTACCTGGCAGAAGGGGAGTTGAAAAGCTCCCTAGCGGAGATAGTGTCCCGGAGGAGTCGCCTATTCTGCAGGCCGAGGTAGTATCCCGAAGGAGCCGTCTACCTAGCCGACCGAGGTAGCATGCCAGAGGAGCCGTCTACTTGGCAAAAGGGAAGTTGAAAAGCTCCCTAACGGAGATAGTGTCCCGAAGGAGCCCCTTATCCCCGCATATGAGTCCTTGTGCCGGAGCACTCGGAGCGCGTCAAGGTAGTATCCCGGAGGAGCCGTCTACCTGGCGGAAGGGGAGTTGAAAAGCTCCCTGGCGGAGATAGTGTCCCGGAGAAGTCGCTTATCCCAGCAGGTGAGTCCTTGTGCCGGAACACTTGGAGCGCGTCAAGGTAGCATCTTAGAGGAGCCATCTACCCGACTGCCCGAGGTAGCATCCCTGAGGAGCCGTCTACCTGGCGGAAGGGGAGTTGAAAAGCTCTCTGGCAGAGATAGTGTCCCGGAGGAGTTGCCTATCCCCGCAGGATGGTGCGCACTCCGGAGAGTGGGTTGAAACATGTTCCAAATCCATGGCGGGGGCGCATGATGTGGTGAATGAGTGTGGTGCCCGGGGGCATAACATGGAGATGGCGCACGGGAGTGGCGAAGTGTGTATGGTGCCGAGGGCACTGTAGTGTGACAGGGAGCCCGGGGGCACGACTGTATCAGCAGTGCGGTGCATAGGCGCGGTGGAGTGCGTGAGGTGCTAGGGGCACGTCTGTGTTAGTGGCGCGGTGCATGGGCACCACGGTGTGCGGGCGACCGCGGAGTGACGTCTGGGAGACGGGGGTCACGGAGTGACGTCCGGGCAACGGGGGTCGCGGAGTGACTTTCGGGTGACAGGGGTCGCAAAGTGACTTCCGGGTGACAGGGGTGGCAAAGTGACGTCTAGGCAACGGGGGTCGCGGAGTGACGTTAAGGCGACTGCGAGCGTTGCGTGGACGGTGCGAGGCCGCGATCGACAGTCGTCACGGCGATGGAGGGCGGCCGCGAGCGATGGTCGTCACATTTATGGCGAAGAGCGGCCACAAGCGACGATCGTAGCGACTACGACGGGCGACTACGAGCGACAGTCATCGCAGCGACGGAGCACGGCCGCGAGCGACGGTAGTCGTGACTACGGCACACGACTGCGAGCGATGGTCATCGGTCCTTAAGGTAGGTGGCCGACCCCCTTAGAGTGGCCGACCCCCTTGAGGTGGAAGACACGCCTTAGGTGTTTCACGAGCAATTTCACGTGACTTGAGTATGTGTTACTTTGACCGGCTTGAAAACATTAAAAATTTGACCGCTTAACACGTGACATGTTGTATAAAACGGGACCCTTGATGGGCCATTGGGTGCAACCAAAGTAGATTGGGAGCACACTTCATGTAAGACTTGACCTCTTCGCATGTTGAATTAGTGGTCCGGTCCCAACACACAGATATGGAAGTAAATCAAACCCTTTGAATTTGATAGCAGGAGTTAATATCAAATTGGCCTCCGGCACTTAAGCTTCATTAACATTCCAAAGGGAGAATGTCACTCATGAATTGGAGAAGGGAAAAATGCCTTTTTTGTATCACAATCTGAATGTGATAATAGAGAATAACCCTAATTTATGATGTTACAATGCCTACACTAATCATATTACTGCGTACATTATATTAGTACACTCACATGATTCGCAAACTCAACAAAACGACAAGGAGCCTAACTTGAGTTTGGAAAAAAGTTCAAGAAAGTGTCTCAGTGGATAAGTCTTTATGGAGATATCGATTGTCTGATCAGTGGAGGAAACAGGGTAAAGATGAAGAGTTCATGCAAAAGATGAGACCGAATAAAATGACAATCAATGTGGATATGTTTAGTGTGCTCGTGAAACACATCATTATGAGTAATATGAACGGCAATGGCATTGTCACAATAGATAGGTGTGCTAGAGGGAACAAAGATTTTCAAATCAGCAAAGCCAAATAAGTTCAAAAGTATTATCGGTAAGAGTTCAATGTAAGTAGTATCAACAAAGCCAAAAGTACTTTTTTGTCGACGCAACAACTAAGAACATCAAAACAATTAAAGTGTGAGCACATGAATTTACGGATTGAAAATCAAGCTAGGATTCGTGGTACTTATTAGAGATGAGCACAGTTCGGTTTGGTTGGATTTTGAGGATCAATCGCAAACCAATCCGTTACCACTCGGTTCGAAAAATTGTAATCTGAACCGAACCAAACACCATCATTTGGACGGTTCGGATTGGTCAATTTAAACGATTTTGTTTAGATCAAATTGCGTTCATTTAAAGATGTTATTCCTTTATGCACCACTATTTGATCTAAATAAATGTTATTAAAATTGAAGTCATATTTTATCTAAATTGCCGTAATCTTGTAACGATCAATATATAAGTGCTCGTATTAATATATGATATAAGTATTATTCTAGATATATATATATATATATATATATATATATATACATATATATATTACAATAAAAACTCAAATATACCTAGTATCATTGATGTATAAGAAAGAATGAGTAAATTTTAAAAAAATATTGATCACTAAATATTTGTATTATAAATACTCTCATTATTTTCTTTTCTTTTAATTTTTAAAGTTTTGTTCATTTGGATTTCTTAGTACCATGTATGTGAACATTATTAATGAATGTTTCTAAAAATAATTAACATATCATAGGTCGGTTCGATTCGGTTTAAAAAAATATGAACTGCTAACAGAACTGAACCAAGGTCGGTTTGAGAAATATGAAACTGAATCGTTAAGATTTTCAGATGGTTCGGATTACAGCGGTTCGTTTTGATGGGTTTGAACGGTTCAGATTGGTTTGAACGGTTTGGTGCACACTTCCGGTACTTACAGAAATGATTAGTGCCCTATGGATGCCATCAACCTTGGAAGCACGTGCAGTCATAGAAGCCATCATTAAAGCTACATAAATGGAAGTGCAACTGCACAAATGGAAGTGCAGAATATGGTTAGAGTTATTGCCAAGAAAGTGGGCTCGCAGTATTTGTAGAGGTGTCAGAAAGAATGCAGTTCGAGTCAGAAGCCCCAAGTATACTGATGTGGGATAGAGTAAGGACTGAACAAGGGTAGGGATTTAGGCTTCCCAAATAGAGAGACTGAGGAGTGGCAGTGCTGTGAAGGCAAAGGCATGGGGTGACTATGCGATGACGGTCATAGTCCAATGCTTAGGTCTAGAGTCAAGGTCCTGCGAGTTTCTTTCTTTAGAAATATCTAGCTCTAGAATTCTAGAGTGAGAAAGTGAAATAAGTTATGAATTCCAATCTCCTAGAATGCAATTCAAAGTCTGCTATTCATAGGGGTTGAGATTAACATGTATCGCTCCTTACGAGTGATACCTTAGCGAAAAGGTTAAAAATGCTCGTGCTCTATAGATTATCAGATCATATATTCATCCGGCATGCCTCCCCCCCCCCCCCACTTGCTCTGGCTATCTGGAAAGACTGGATTATATTGCACTAAAAGGTCAAAGAACCCATCAACATAGCCACAAGTCCAAAGCTTTTACCGAGTCTCATATGAGGCGTTAAAACACACAGAGGGCTTTACAGTAGTGGGATAATGTCCCTACACCCGACTATCATGTGGAGTAGGTACGATGCTCTTTAGAGACCTGTTTCGGTTTCAGAGTGACCCAGAGATCATAGTCCTTAGGGGTGTCGATAAAGAGCTCTGAGTGGAGCACACAGACTAGTCATGCAGACACCATGGCAGAGATAGTGTCCAAAAAGAGTTGCCTATCCCATGAGTAAGTCATTTTGCTGAAGTACTCGGAGTGTGCCAACATAGTATCCCGGAGGAGTCGCCTACACGACGGGGGCCGAGGTAGTGTCAAGGATGAACTGCCTACCTAGCGAGAGGAGAGTCCTCATGCCTAAGCACCCAGAGCTACCTGACGGAGATAGTGTTCTAAAAATAAAATATTCTCCTATTCCTGTGACGAGTCATTGGACCAGAGCACTCAGAGCATGCCAAGGAAATATCCTAGAGAAGTCGCCTACCCAACTGGTCGAGATAGTGTCTTGGAGGAATCGTCTAACAGATAGGAGGGAGTCTTCATGCCAGAGGATTCAAAGCTTCCTAAGGTAGTGTCCCAGTAGAGTCGCCTACCTTAAGAGATGTTGCACACACCGGAGAGTGGGTCAAAGCATGTTCACAACCTGGTAAAGGGATGAATATGGACCAATGCCAGGGGCAGGGTAATATGACAAAATGCTGGGGGATACGACTATATAAGTGGTGTGGCAGGATATGTAGGGGTTAAAGGCACGATCAATGGGATGACATGAGGACACAATCACTAAGTGTGTTTCGAGGTCACATGATAAGAGAAAAACACATGGCCACGATAGAGGGAAAGAATGTCAGGGGACGTATGATAAATGGGTTGCACTTGAGCGCAAACAATGGGTATTACAGAGACAGCGTCATGCCCCAGGCACGTGACTGATAAACGGTACTTAGTGCGGTCTGGCAAAGCCCGTGGCATTCGAGCGTGGCGACAGGTGTTACGGATACAGGCATCATGCCGGAGGCATATGATACAAAGATGCAGCTTAGGGGCAACAGGGCTTTGCGACGTTTGGGCGTACGATGGGACTTATGGAGATGAGCATTGTGCCGAGGACACATGATATGGAGACGGTGCATAGGAGCGGTGACAAGTGTTGCGTATACGGACATCATGTCGAGGGCACGTGACGCAGAGATTGCGCTTGAGAGTAGTTAGTCGTCGCGGCGCTTAACCGTGGCTATTGGTGTCGCGCGGTATGGAATACCCAAAGGGAGGAGAACAATAGACGAGGAAAGGAAGCCCTCAAAGGATGAGGAGATGAGTCCCTATTGAGAGGAAACCAAGGATGGGGAGCCTCCAAAGGGCAAAGAAAGAAGACCTTCAATGGGCAACGAGAGGGAGCTTGGGCTGACCCCTTTAGGGAAGTGGAATGTCGACCCCTTGAGAGAAAGGCTGAAGGCCAAGCTTTTGGGGGAAAAAGTGAAGGTTGAAGTCCTTGGGGGAAGGTACACCGACAATTCCAACACTTGGATCATTTTGTGCCAGAGCAGCAACACACGACTTGAGCGTGCGCCTTGGGTCAACCGGCTTGGTACATAGCGTTGAATTTTGATTGTTAAATACTCGTTGATGTGTCGAGAGAGTGGAACCTAAACATGATCAAAAGTGCATAGCTAGGATGGATTAGCAACAAAAGTAATGCCAAAGCTGTAATGGATGCTATCGATGAAAATGCCACACCATGTATTGATATAGGAGTGATATATTGGACATAGGGCATATATAGGATACGAGACTTGATCAAATGCTTGGTGTATGTGTAAGCCCCGAATTTATTTTCGAAGCATTAATGCCGAATACACAGAGATCAGATAAAATCTTATAATTATCAGAATACTCCAAAATGGTAAATCAAAGCATACACTAATAATTTTCAAAAATACATCAATATCTAACACAGTGGCCCCAAGCCTTTGTACAATTCAAGTTCTCCGACATGGAGTTTCTTAAAATTTAAACCTAAAATAATAACAATTTGTCTCAATCATTACACTCAAAATATCAGTACTAACTCTGAAACAAAGGCAGCTAACTCTTGATCACTCAGCTAGCCCACCTACTGATCACCTGAAAAGGAAAAACAATAAGGGGATGAGCCAAATGCCCAATAGGGTCACTCAAGGACCAATCAAACGGAAGCAAAACTGTCTGAGAAACGAAATTTTTGAATGTCAAAATATATCTGAGTACCGAGACAAACACTAGAGAGTCATTCAAAAAGTGGTTACATACGTCAATACTAGCATATGAGACCGGTTCAGAAACTAAGATCGCAATCTCTAGCTCAACTCTCCTGAGCTAGCCCACATTTCAATCCACGTGGGTAAGTTAGACATAAGTCACATACACTGTGACATGGCTCATAGAGTTATCAAAACAAAGATCCCAAATTAACACACAATCAAATATTGGACATGTCAAACAATACACGGAGTTTACGAAATAATGACAATCTCTAAAACGAACAATATCAACATGGCAAATTCTAAGGTCAAACGAATTCGACGGAAATTGAATTTCACAAGTCATAGCATTGAAAACAAGTTATTCATAACAAAGCTCAAAGCAAAAGAAGAAGAATCACTTAACTCAAGTCGAAGAAGTTCGGATTTCAAAAAGAAACTAAAGACTTACATGAGCGATTGATTCATCGCTGATTTGAATTTCGAAAATAAACTCTTTCATTAGCCAAACTTTTGAGAATACAAATTCTTGAGCTCCACCTTAGAAATCACGATCCTTCCAAGCCTATATATATATATATATATATATATATATATATATATTGCAAAGGGAAGATAGCAGAGAACTAAAGAGATTCGAAAGGAAATAAGAAAACTATTTATATGAAGCAAAACCAAATTTTAATTCAATCGAAAATATTTTTCATTCGACCGAAACACATCTTTCATTCGACCAAATCAGACAGAGGTGAAAATGATTTTTAAAAAAATTTCAATTCGACCGAAAATGAGTTTTCATTCGAACTAAAACTTTTAATTCGAATTAATATATATATATATATATATATATATATATATATATATATATATATATATATATATATTGCATTATACTGAAACCAAGTTTTCATTCGACTTAAAACTTTTAATTCGAATGAAAACTTCAGAAACACATTTTACATGATTTAAATACCTTTTGTTCAAAGCAAACCCATTTTCATTCGAAACAAAACCATTTTCCTTCGACCGAATCCTTCAGACTCCAAAACTTTTAACATCTAATAGTTTTGATTCGAATAAAACCACTTTCATTCGACTGAAAATTTCAGAAATAATCCCAAACTATTTTTCTTAGTTTTAACAAAAGACCATGAATTTATTTATTCAAAAATAATAATTTTACACAGAAAAAGAAAATTTTTGGGATATAACATTCTCCCCTCCTTAAAAGAATTCCGTCCTTGGAATTTAAAACTTACCTTAAGTGTCAAAAAGCTGAGGGTGCCTTTCGCGCATAGCCTCCTCAAGTTCCCAAGTGGCTTCCTCTATTTCGTGGTTCCGCCATAAAACCTTAACTAAAATAATGACTTTCGTCCTTAGTACCTGATCACAACGGTCAAGAATCTCAACCTACTACTCTTCGTAGGAAAGGTCCTCTCGAACTGATAAAGTTTCGTACGACACAACATGCGTCAGATCGTAGACATACTTCCTTAAAATCGAAACATGAAAAACGTTATGAACGTGCAAAAGTTCTGGTGGCAATGCCACTCTGTAAGCCACAAAACCGATCTTTTCCAAAACCTTCAATAGCCTGACAAATCTAGGGCTGAGCTTGCCCTTTCTACCAAAACGCATCACTCGCTTTCAAGGTGAAACCCTCAAAATACGTGATCACCCACTTCAAATTCGAGTTCACGATGACGGTGAGACGTGTAATTACACTATCGGTCTTGAGCCGCTTTGAGACGTTCCCAAATCAAATCAACCTTTTGGGTAGTCAACTGCACCATTTTGGTCCCAATAACTGTCTCTCCCCTACCTCATCGCAACATAGCGGTGTCCTATACCTTCGTCCATACAATGCCTCAAAGGTGCCATCTGAATACTCGTCTGATAACTGTTATTATATACGAATTCAACCAAAGGCAAATCACTATGCCAACTACCACCAAGGTCTAGCGCACAAGCTCTCAATATATCATCTAGCGCCTGAATTGTACGTTCGGATTGTCCGTCTATCTTCGGATGATAAGCAGTGCTGAAACGAAGGTTAGTGCCCATAGAATTCTAGAAGCTTCTCCAAAATTTTGAAGTGAAATACGGATTTCGATCTGACACTATGGATAATGGTACACCATACAACCTCACAATCTCATCAATATATAATCGAACTAACTCATATAAGGGTGTGGTTGCTTGGATTGAAAAAAAATGCATAGTCTTAGTCAACCTATCAATGATAACCCAAAATAGTGTCAAAACCATTGACTGTTCTCGGTAAGCCTCCCATAAAATCGGTTGTTACATGCTCCCACTTCCACTGCGGAATCTTAAGTGGTTGAAGCAGTCCGCTGATGCTCCGTCTTCACTTTTTGACAAACTAAATAATGGGATTCAAATTTCACTATATTTGACTTCATGCCGCTCCACCAAAAATTCTCTTTAAGGTCCTAATACATTTTTGTTCCTCCCAGGTGAATAGAGAAACTAGAACTATGAGCTTCAGACAGTAACTCCCTCTTCAAGGCTAAATCGGTTGGCACACAAAGTCTATTACATAGCCAAACCACATCGTGCTCGTCAATTCTGAACTCAGATTGCTTTCCAACATTAATATTCTGAATGATGTGAGCTATACCTGAATCTCTATCTTGGGCTTCCTTGATCCTGCTGATCAAAGTAGGGATGTACCTGTAATGCTGCCAAGTATTCTCTACCATCTTGCCATCTAATCTCAAGATCCAATTCACCATATCTTCCAACAGTTGAAGCTGACAAGTAATCAATGATGCTAAATTTCTGGTTCTCTTCTTACTGAGCGCGTCGGCCACAACATTCGCCTTACCAGGGTGATAATGAATCGAACAGTCATAATCTTTCAAAAGCTTCAACCAACGCGTCTGTCTCATGTTCAACTCCATTTGGGTGAAAATATACTTAAGACTTTTATAATCGGTATATATTTCACAGGTTTCACCATACAAGTAATGCCTCCATATCTTCAAAGCAAAAATCACAGCCGCTAACTCAAGATCATGGGTGGGATAGTTCTGTTCATAGGGTTTAAGCTGTCTAGAAGCATAAGCAATCACCTTACCTTACTGCATTAAAACACAACCTAAGCCTTTCTTTAAGGCGTCGCTATAAATCACAAAACCTCTGGAACCAGATGGTAAAGTCAATATCAGTGCAGACACTAGCCTCTCCTTTAATTCTTGGAAGCTATCTTTGCACTCCTCACTCCAAATAAACCGGTTGTTCTTTTTAGTCAACTGAGTTAAAGGCACAACGATTTTCAAAAAACCTTTAAAAGTCGACAATAGTAGCAAGCCAATCCCATAAAGCTTCGCACTTTTGGTAACATTGCTCGGTCTCTGCCAGTCAGTCACTGCCGCAATCTTAGAAGAGTCAACGGTTATTCCATCCTTAGACATCACATGCCCCAGAAATGTAACATGTTCAAGCCAAAACTCACATTTCAAAAACTTAGCATACAGTTTATTATCTTTCAAAGTCTGCAAGATAATCCGCAAATGCTCACGATACTCCTCCTCCGACCTAGAGTACACCAAAATATCTTCAATAAAAACAATAAAAAAAAATTGATCCAAATACTGTCTAAACACACGGTTCATCAAATTCATAAAAGCACCAGGGGCATTAGTTAGCCCAAACGGCATTACCAGAAACTCATAATGACCATAACGAGTCCTAAACGTGGTCTTTGGCACATCCTCCGCCTTGACTTTCAGCTGATAATATTCAAAATGCAAATCTATCTTCGAGAAAAACTTCGCTCCGTGAAGTTGGTCAAACAAATCATCTATGTGCGGCAATGGATATTTATTACGGATGGTGATCTTCAACTCATGGTAGGTAATGCAAAGTCTCAATGTACCATCCTTCTTCTTAATAAGACAGGGGCACCCCAAGGTGACACACTAGGGCGAATGAACCCCTTATCAAGTAGCTCTTAAAGTTGTTCCTTTAACTCCTTCATCTCTGAAAAGCGCCATTCGATACGGAGTCTTAGAAATAGGTGTCGCACCAAACACTAAATCAAATGTGAATTCCATCTCACGATCGATGGGTTTTTCGGACAACACCTCGAGAAACACCTCAAAAAAATCACAGACTATCGGTACTTCTGATATTTTAAGACATTCATGACTAATGTCACGAACGTGTGCAATGTAACCCCTACAGCCTTTACAAAGCATGTGCGCGAGCCGCAATAGCTGAGATAATGGACAACCCACTAGGTTTCAAACCCCTAAACTTAAATTCAGACAAATCAGATAAATGAAAACGGACTCACTTCTCAAAGCAATCAACTAAGGTATGATAGGATGCCAACCAATCCATACCCAAAATCACATCAAAATCACGGATATCTAAAGGAATTATGTCCCCTGGAAGGTCCCTATCACATATACAGATCTTACAATTTCTCAATGAATCAACTATCTCAAAATCTCCAACTGGAGTATCGACAGACAACTCATAGTTAAATGACTGGGGTTTAACCCCAAGTCGACGTGCAAACGAAAGAGAGACAAAATAGTGCATGGCACCAGAATCAAACAACACATGCGCATCAATCGAGTTAAATGTATCGTACCTGCCACCACATCCTTTGAATTCAATGCATCCTTAGTTGTCATGTTGAACACCCTGCCTGTTACCTTAGGTTTTTGTCCTCCGAATGACTGATTCGTATTTTGTCTAGGGCCCGAAGCTGTACTTGCTACAACTGAATCTTGTGAGCCATATTGACCCGATGCCAAAATAGGATAATCTCTGATAAGGTGACCCTTTTGGCCACACCTGAAGCACGCTCTGGTATCCGAATAACAACTCTGACCGCCATGTTGCTTGTTGCACCTCTAACAGATAGGATCGGAACCTACAGACGTAGGTCTCTGAGCAAAGTTGTGGCCTAAGATCCTACTAAAATTACCTAAAGCTTGACCTTGCCTTTGGTCCCTCTGACCAACAGAAATCGACGAAGATGCCTGTTTCTGCTTCCCATCACTTTGTGCCGCGTGTGACTGAGATAATTCTGGGCGATCTCTCTTACCTGCCTTAACTTTTTTTCTTTCTCTAAAATCCCTTGCTTCAGATTCAATAGTCTTCGCGATGTCCACACACTAAACATAGGTCTCAATCGGGACTGGAACAATGTGCTGCCTAATGTTGGACTTTAGACCCAAAGTGAACATCTGCACTCTATCTTTCTCATTAGCCACCAACTGCTTACCATAATGAGATAGTCGTATAAACTTTACCTCATATTCATCGATACTCTCGTTGTCCTCCTACCGCAGATTAAGAAAATCACGATACATCTGTTCTTTTACACTCCTAGGGAAGTAGCAGTCGAAGAACAAAACCTTAAAATGATCCCATGTCATTGCCCTACGTTGTTCCACCGTCTTACTACCCTAAATCATTTTCCACCAGCGGTCTGCCTCCCCATCTAGGTTATACACAGTGAGTTCTATCTTTTTTGCATCAGTGCAACCCATATGTCTAAACATCTTTTCAAGTCGAGAAATTCATTTTTTTGCCACAATCAGATCTTCGGTTCCTTAAAAAAGTTCTACATTTTTCTTATCAAACTGCTCTAACAAGCTACGGGTCTGATTCTGTTCGCGATTTAGATTCTGAGGTGGGTTAGGTTGATTCTGTTGATTTAACTGAGCTTGCTGATTAGCCAGTAACTGAGTCAACTGAGCTTGCTGAGCTACTAGAAGGGTCAGAAAATCTGGCGGGTTCTCGTTCTCGGTGACATTTTTATGTTCCACATTTCGATTCCGAGTTCGCCTATTATTATGACTGCTTGCCATAGCTACAAGAGAAAACTAAAATCAGATGAGGACTAAGACATTACGCTTAAATCTACCCATCTCACAACTTATCTGATCCTAAGCATGAGTCTACAGAATCTCATAACCTAGGCTCTGATACCATCTGTAACGCCCCGAATTTATTTCCGAAGAGTTAATACCAAATACACAAAGATCAGATAAAATCCTATAATTATCAGAAGACTCTAAAATGGTAAATCAAAGCATACATTAATAATTTCCAAAAATACATCAATATCTAACACAGTGGCTCCAAGCCTTTGTACAATTCAAGTTCTCCGACACGGAGTTTTCCAAAATTTAAACCTAAAACAATAACAATTTGTCTCAATCATTACACTCAAAATATCAGTACCAACTCTGAAACAAAGGCAACTAACTCTTGATCACTAAGCTTGCCTTTCGATCCCAAAGTCCCACCTACTGATCACCTGAAAAGATAAACAATAAGGGAATCGGCCAAATGCCCAGTAAGGTCGCTCAAGGACCAATCAAACGGAAGCAAAAATGTTTGAGAAACGAAATTTTGGAAGCACAAAAGTTCAAACAGAACGGACATCAAAATAAATTTCAAATGTCAAAATATATCTGAGTACGAAGATAGACACTAGAGAGCCATTTAGAAAGTGGTCACATACATCAATACTGACATATGAGGCCGGTTCAAAAAGTAAGATATCGATCTCTAGCTCAACTCTCCTGAGCTAGCCTACGTTTTAATCCACGTGGGTAAGTCGGACCGAAGTCACATACACTGTGACATGGCTCATAGAGTTATCAAAACATAGATCCCAAATTAACACACAGTCAAATACCGATCATGTCAAACAATACACAGAGTTTGCAAAATAATGGCAATCTCTAAAACAAACGATATCAATATGGCAAATTCTATATAAGGTTAAACGAATTCGACAAAAATTGATTTCACAAGTCATAGCATTGAAAACAAGTTATTCATAACAAAGCTCAAAGCAAAAGGAGAAGAAGAATCACTTAACTCAATTCGAAGAAGTTTGGATTTCAAAAAGAAACTAAAGACTTACATGAGCGATTGGTCCATTGCTGATTTGAATTTCAAAAATAAACCATTACCTTAGCCAAACTTTTGAGAATACAAATCCTTGAGCTCCACCTTAGAAATCACGAACCTTCCGAGCCTCTATATATATATATATATATATATATATATATATATATATATATATATATATATATATATATATATATATATATATTGCAAAGGGAAGATAGCAAAGAACTAAAGAGATTCGAAATGAAATAAGAAAACTATTTATATGAAACAAAATCAAGTTTTAATTCGATCAAAAATAATTTTCATTCGATCGAAACACATATTTCATTTGACCGAATCCGATAGAGGTGAAAATGGTTTAATTTTTTTTTCAATTCAACCGAAAATGAGTTTTCATTCGAATTAAAACAATTTTTTTTTTGTATTCGACTGAAAACTTCAGAAACTCATTCTACACGATTTGAATATTGTTCGTTCGAAACAAAATATTTTCATTCGAAGCAAACCCATTTTCATTCGAAACAAACCCATTTTCATCCGACCGAATCCTTCAGACTCCAAATTTTTTAGCATCAAATAGTTTTAGGTTCGAATGAAACCACTTTCATTCGACCGAAAATTTCAGAAACAATCCCAAACCATTTTTCTTAATTTTAACATAAGATCACGAAATTATTTATTCAAAAATACTAATTTCACACAAATTTTTTTTTTTTTGGGATATAACAGTATATGTTATTATATATTGTAATCAGCTTGCTTATAAGTTAGTTCACTCAATTGGTGTACATGTTTTTTGGGATTCAATCCTTCGTGAAGGTGGAATCTCATGGGAACAAACTTTAGCTCTTACCCGGGTTGTAGGAATCTTCCTCCAACCTTATATATAGCGACAATTTTTAGTCGCTAAATATTTCTAGTGGTTTTTCTTTTAACACTTTTCAGGGACAATTATTAACAGTACTTTTTTAGCGTCACTAAATAAAAGCCACTAGAAACATGTAGAGACGATTGATTGTCGCTATATAGGGGGTAGGAGGAAGATTCCTCCAACCGGAGTAGCAGCCAAATTTTTTCCATCTCATGGAGCTTATATGTTGTAGGTTTCGCGGGGCAAAATAAGTAAAAATGAGGGACGGATATGGAATGGGTCGTGAGAAATAAATGTTTGCTCAATTTACCGCAATTCCAAATACGGAGTATGATTCAAATGAGTATTTTGTACATTTACATCTTGTGTTATATTTTTGTTATCTTTATTATGTACAACGGGTGACTTGGACTCGAATATACATATATATTCTTGTCCATAGCGTGTGGTGTAAATATAAAGGTGTTTTGATGACTTTAGCAGCATCTAAGTATCAACGTATGTTGCCTTTTTTTTGAAATTATTAACAACTTTTACAAAAACAATCGATATACTAAACAACATCCATACCATCAAGGGGTAAACAAATAGAATGATAACATGGTCAAAAGTGAAACTAAAGGATAGAAAACTGACAGAGAGTTTGTCTAGACAAGAAGAATTCAAAAGATCACCACAACTACTCCAAAAGTGTACTGAAGAAAGAAAACAGGCCACCACGCTAGTGAGCAGTGAGATTTCAATACGACTCCGCCAAATCTCACTCACTCTACTTCACGCTTGAACAATTCATCAAGGCACACAACTTTGGCTGTCATGACTACGGAAGAGATATGTAACACAAGTACACAAAACGAGATCTGAAAATCCAAACAAATACTACTAAAGTTCCTCATTCTCATCTCCTGCAGCGAGTGATTGTAGAGCAGCCTCTGGTGTAGGGGTTCGCAGGGTCATTGTGCACATAACAGTTGTGATTGTAGTAAGACCTCCCGGAGCGAGCTGGGCATGGAATCCTATTAGCAGAGAGTGCTCCATACGATATATAGTAGCGCTTCTGGCTCCAGTACAGAGACCTCCGCTCCACCCCACCGTCTATGCCTTGCTCCTCTTCGTCGAGGTCAGGGTCACCGTAGACAGACGCCGCGGCCGACTGCCACTGCAGGGCATCGGTGGTCACGAGCTGAAAGCCAGTGCCATCGGGCTGAGCTTGAACAAGTGGGTTAATGCTAAAGGTGTAAAGCAGCAGGAGAGAAAGTAGGAGAGAGGCAGCTTTTAGAGATGGGATGGCCATGGAGGAGGAGGAAAGTAAGATGGTTTTGAGGAAGGTAAAGAGCAGTCACATGGAGGAGATGAAGGAAAGAAAACACCTAGCTTTGTCTGTGTGAGGCGCCACGATCTGATGCTTGTGCCATAATTTACGTTGGATATGTCGGATCTACTGTTATTTATGCGAGTCACAGACTTGCACTGGACATTGGAAATGCTAGCTAGCCTAAGAGCCGAACTGTGGCCCCAAGTTCTCT
Organism: Escallonia herrerae; assembly: GCA_033070095.1. Taxonomy (NCBI): domain Eukaryota; kingdom Viridiplantae; phylum Streptophyta; class Magnoliopsida; order Escalloniales; family Escalloniaceae; genus Escallonia; species Escallonia herrerae. The sequence goes on along the minus strand of JAVXUP010000379.1, from coordinate 384,821 downwards.
TTTTCTTCTCTGTTTTTTTTTTTCACTTTTTAATAAAATTACTCTCTCTCTCTCTCTCTCTCTCTCTCTCACACACACACACACACACACACACACAAAGATTTATTTCTTAAATTTAACTTTTAGACCCAATTCTTTATTTTTCGTTCCTGTTCTAGTGTCGTGTAAAGATTCTAATTTGGGTACGGATAATTTCGTGGTGTTGAACAGAGTTAACCAAGAAAAGAGTAAGCACAATTGGAGTTGGACTAAAATATTCAGATAAGTCGGAATAGAATTTTACTGGGTTCGTTTATTTCTACATTGTATGTATCATGATTTTTTTTACCTTCATTTAACGCTTAAAAAAATTAAATTTTATCGTTGATGATGCGGAAAATGGTTCGATGCTACGTGGAGGTGCCACAAAGGATGCGGTCTGAGTCAGCTTCCAGATAGGCAACGCGGGAGACAGCAAGGACGGGGTAAGGGCCGAGGGCAAGGCTCCCCAGACAGGTCGCGAGGGCTGGCAGCGCCGCGCAGGCAGGGGGACGACGAACAGGGGCGACAGTCGACGGTCTGTGCGACTGGGGCGCATCGTCGAGTGTTTGTGGACGTGAGCCCAAGTGTGTTTCTCTCACTAGAATTTCAGAGAGAATGTCTTTCAGAGAGAATGTCTTTTAGAGAGAGAAAGTGAAAAGTTCAAATGAGAGAAAGATCCTTGAGGAAGCTCCAAAGTCCACTATTTATAGGCAAAAATGTGCATATGTCATAAGTTGACATGTGTCACCCCCTGGGAACGACACGTCGCCAGGGGGGGCCAAAGCACTGACCCTCCGTTGGACTGCCGGTCCCTAAGTTCGTGCTGCCCTGCCCTTGCAACATCCCTCTGCCTGTCTGAGGAGACTGATCATGCCGCGGTAGCATGGTCAGAGTAGCCCGTTGCCCCAGCCTCCAGTCCAAGCCCTTACTGAATCCCACAGGCCTGGCAGCGGTGGGGAAGACCCGACGCCCAGCTGCCAGGTGGACTAGGCAAGATGCCCCTCCGGAGACCTGCTCCCATCTCGGAGTGACCCGGGGGTCATAGTCCTTAGGGGTGCCGACGCGAGCCCCCAGTGCCAGAGCACGTAGGCCAGTCACGCAGGCACCCTGGCAGAGATAGTGTCCCGGGGGAGTCGCCTATCCCGCTGCGAAGGATCCTCGTACCGGAGCACGGAGCGAAGTCCCCCTGGAATGAAGACAGCGATGGCTTTGAGGTTGTGAGCCCATCCCGTAAGTATATAACATGATTACGGCGCATGGGGCGCGGTTGAGTGCGGGCGACGAGGGTCGCAGAGTGATGTCCGAGCAACAAGGGTTGTTGCGTGGATGGCGCGCGACCGTGAGCGACGGCTATCATGGCGACAGAGCGGCCACAAGTGACGGTCATTGAGACTACGAGCGACGGTCATCGCGACGAAGGGGCACGGCCGAGAGCGACGGTCGTCGTGACGAAGGAGCACGGCCGAGAGCGACGGTCGTCGCGACTATGGCAGAGCGCGGCCGCGAGCGACGGTCGTTCATGACAACGGAGCACGGTCAAAGGTGACGGCGTCGGTCTTCAAGGCAGGTGGCCGACCCCCAAGGGAGGCCGACCCTTTGGGGTGGCCGACCTCCAAGGGTGGCCGACCCCCAAGGGTGGCCGACCCATTGGGGTGGCCGACCCCCAAGGTGGAAGGCACGCCGAGGTCGCTTCACGAGTGGTTCACGTGACTTGAGCATGCGTTGCTTTGACCGGCTCTCGAGAGTTGAAAAGTTGACCGCTGACTGGGTGATATGTCGTGCAAAGTGGGTCCCTTAACGGGTCCTGGGGTGTGACCAGAATAGGGTATGAACATAAGCCCCCTGCGTGTGGCGCGCGCGGAGGGGCAACCGGAGCGGGCGTTGCACGCATGAACGATGTGGTTACAGCCCATCCTGCTGCGGGGGCCAGGGTCCCTGGTGATGGAGCCGGCGATGACGCTAAGCCCGTGTAGCAGTTTGATTGAGCCGGCGATGGCGCTAGCCCGTGATGGCACTCAGCCCATTCCGCAGTTTGATTAAGCCCGCGATGGCGCTAAGCCCGCGATGGCGCTCAGCCCATGCCGCAGTTTGATTGAGCCGGCGATGGCGCTAGCCCGTGATGGCGCTCAGCCCATGCTGCAGTTTGATTGAGCCGGCGACGGCATACAGCCCGTCCCGCAGTTTGATTGAGCCGGCGACGGCATGAAGGCCGTCCCGTAGTTTGATTGAGCTGGCGATGGGGCTAAGCCCGTGATGGCACTCAGCCCATGCCGCAGTTTGATTGAGCCGGCGATGGCGCTAGCCCGTGATGGCGCTCAGCCCATGCCGCAGTTTGATTGAGCCAGCGACGACATACAGCCCGTCCCGCAGTTTGACTGAGCCGGCGATGGCGCTAGCCCGTGATGGCGCTCAGCCCATGCCGCAGTTGGATTGAGCCGGCGACGGCATACTGCCCGTCCCGCAGTTTGATTGAGCCGTCGACGGCACGAAGCCCGTCCCGTAGTTTGATTGAGCCGGCGATGGCGCTAGCCCGTGATGGCACTCAGCCCATGCCGCAGTTTGATTGAGCCGGCAACGGCATACAGCTCGTCCCGCAGTTTGATTGAGCCGGCGACGGCACGAAGCCCGTCCCGCAGTTTGATTGAGCCGGCGATGGCGCTCAGCCCATCCCGCAGTTTGATTGAGCCGGCGATGGCGCTAGCCCGTGATGGCGCTCAGCCCATGCCGCAGTTTGATTGAGCTGGCGACGGCATACAGCCCGTCCCGCAGTTTGATTGAGCCGGCGACGGCACGAAGCCCATCCCGCAGGGAGGGGTCCTCATGCCGGAACACTACGAGCGGAGCCCCCAGAATGCCGCACACTCTGGAGAGTGGGTCGAAGATCTTCCATGCCCATGGCGGGGGCGCATGGTGTGGTGAACGGGTGTTATGCCCGGAGGCTTGTAACATGGTCGTGGTGCATGGACATGGCGACGATTGTCGCGGGGACAATACATGGTGCCGGAGCACATGTCATGAAAGTGGTGCGGCGACGAACGTCGAAAGCAATACTTTGTGCCAGGGCACATGTGATAAGAATGGCGCATGGGTGCGGCGACGAAGGTCGCGGAGCATATACTTGGTGCCGTGGGCACGTATGATGAGAATGGCGCACGGGCACGGCGACGAAGGTCGCGAAGCTAAAGTTGGTGCCGGGGGCACGTATCATGAAGATGGCGAGAATGGCGCACGGGCGCGGCGACGAACGTCGCGGAGCTATACTTGATGCCGGGGGCACGTATCATGAAGACGGCGCACGGGCGCGGCGACGAACGTCGCGGAGCTAAATTTGGTGCCGGGGGTACGCATGATGAAGATGGCGCACGGGCGCGGCGACGAACGTCGCGGAGCTAAATTTGGTGCCGGGGGCACGCATGATGAAGATGGCGCACGGGCGCGGCGACGAACGTCGCGGAGCTAAAGTTGGGGCCGGGGGCACGCATGATGAGAATGGCGCACGGGCGCGGCGACGAACGTCGCGGGGCTATACTTGGTGCCGGGGGCACGTATCATGAAGATGGCACACGGGCGCGGCGACGAACGTCGCGGAGCTAAAGTTGGTGCCGGGGGCACGCATGATGAGAATGGCACACGGGCGCGGTGACGAACGTTGCGGAGCTATACTTGGTGCCGGGGGCACGTATCATGAAGATGGCGCACGGGCGCGGCGACGAACGTCGCGGAGCTAAAGTTGGTGTCGGGGGCACGCATGATGAGAATGGCGCATGGGCGCGGCGACGAACGTCGCGGAGCAATACCTGGTGCCTGGGGCACGCATCATAAACATGGCACCAGGGCGCAGCGACGACTGTCGCGGAGCAATACGTAGTGATGTCGTCATGGCAATTGTGCACGGTCGGTGACGAGCATCAAGTGACCATTGGCATTGAGCGCGCGTTGTAGAGAGCGCGATGAGTTGGCACGAGCGACGTGGTTCGAGGAGACGGCACGCGGGCGACGGGGCCTGTCGCGGAGCTGTCATGTGAATGCGTGCGACGAAGGTCGTAGAGGTGGCGCGCAGGCGACGAGAGTCGCGGAGTTGGAGGGCCTGCGACGAGAGTCGCAGAGCTGTCGCGAGGACGCGGGCGACGAAGGTCACAGAGATGGCACGCGGGCGACAAGAGTCGCGAAGGAGCGCGGGTGACGGGAGCACGGAGCTGTAGCACGGACGCGAGCAACAAATGTGTGAAGGCGATGAGAGTTGTAAAGCCGGCGCGCGGACGCAAGTGACACGGGCGACAAGAGTTGCGAAAGGTGCGCACGGCGCTGGTGGTGGGGGTCCTCATGGAAGGTATGCACGACGCTGGCGACGTGGGTCGCGGAGACGGCGCCCGGGTGACTAGCGATGAGGGTCACGGAGATAGCCCCCAGGCGATGGGCAACGAGTGTTGCGGAAGGTGGGCATGGTGCTGGCGACGGTCGTCACGGAAGGCGCCCGGGTGACGAGCAATGAGGGTCGCAGAGATGGCGCCCGGGCGACGGGCAACTGGGATCGCGGAGACAGCCCCCGGACTACTGGCAACGAGGTTTGCAGGAGGTGCGCACGGCGTTGGTGACGAGGGTCGTAGAGATGGCACCCAGGCGATGAGGGACGAGGGTCACGGAGACAGCCCCCCGGGTGACGGGCAACGAGGGTTGCGGGAGGCGGCCCCCCGGCGACGGGCGTCTCGGAGACGGCGCCCGGGCGACGAGCGACTAGTGTTGCGAAGACGGCGCCCGAGCGACGTGCAACTGGGGGTCACGGAGTCGGCGCTCGAGCGATGGGCAACGAGTGTTGCGAAGACGGCGCCCGGGCGATGGGCAGCGGGCCGAAGGTGTGGCGCTGTGGCTGTGGAGGCTGAATGCGGTGTTGCCTTGTGAAAATGGTGGGTGCTTTTGTTAGCGTTGTGAAAATGGTGAAAATGTATTTTTCAAACCAAAAAAAGCAGTGAAACTAAAACAAAAAAGGGGAGTGGGGTCGCACAAAGTGGGTCCGCTAGTGGGCCCTTGATTGCAACCAGAATAAGTTGGGAACATAGCCCCCTGCGTGCGGCGTGCGCGGAGGGGCAACCCGAGCGGGCGCCGCACACATAAACACATTGTAAGATGTTGATGTCGTTTGGCCGAAAAGTTGTTGACATCGTCTTTGAGTGACGAAGGCGGGCGACGAGGGTCGCGGAGACAGCCCCCGGGCAGCAAGGGGCACGGAGACAGCGCCCGGACGACAAGCGACGAGGGTCGCGGAGACACCCCCCGGGCGACGAGTGTTGCCGAAGGCGGCGTCCGGGCGACGCAAAGATGAAGTCCGGGTGACGGGCGCCGCAGGGATGAAGTATGGGCGACAAGGGTCGCGGAGACGATGTTCGGGCGACGGGCGTAGCGGAGTGAAGGTCGGGCGACAGGCGCATGTGCGCGAGCGATGCACAGCGGTCAAGGTTGGAAAAAAGAATTTTTTTTTTTTTTGGCCTTGGCTTTGGGGATGTGCGGGAAAAAGAAAAGAAGAATGAAGAATGAAGATGGAGAGGATGGCGCGGCGGCGGCAGGCTGCCGTGGCCGGCCGTGGGGCGGGGGAGAGGAGAGAGGTATGGTGGGGCTGAGGGGGTAGTCGGGGTAGCAGGGGGGGTCGGCGGGCTGGAGATGAAACAAGAAAGGGTCGGCGGCGCAGCGCCTTCGGCCGCGCAATGCGGGCTTACGGGATCGGGGAAGAGGGAGAGAGAGAGAGGCCGAGGGGGGGGTCGGGGTAGCAGGGGGGTCGGCGGGGTAGTGGGGTCGGCCAGGTGGGTTGCGGGGAGGGGCCGAAGCAGAGAAAAAAAAGACGAAGGGAAGGAGAAGTCGCCGGCGGCCATGGCGCCGTGGGGCTTGCGGGTTCGGGGAAGAGGGAGAGAGAGAGAGGCCGAAGGGGGGGGGTCGGGGTAGCAGGGGGGTCGGCCAGGTGGGTTGCGGGGAGGGGCCGAAGTAGAGAAAAAAATACGAAGGGAAAGAGAAGTCGCCGGCGGCCATGGCACCGTGGGGCTTGCGGGTTCGGGGAAGAGGGAGAGAGAGAGAGGCCGAGGGGGGGTCGGCCAAGGGGCCGAGGGGGGGTCGGCGGGGTGGGGGGGTCGGTGGAGCGAGGTGGTCGGCGAGGAAGGGAGGCCGAACTGCCGTCGGCGGCGCGAGGCAGGTGCGGCGCTAGGAGAAAAGAGAAAGAGAAGGGAAATTAGGGTTGGGATGGGTCGGGTCAACGGGCGGGCGGGTTGACCCGTTCAAGCTGAATACATAAAAAAGAGAGGGAAACGGGTCGGGGCCCTCGCGGTTCGGGTTCTGCCCATCTGGGCTGCTTTTTGATTTTGACTTTGGAAATAAAAAATTGCAATGCGAAATTTATTTATTTATTTTTTTTTGTGGAGCCTATAAAAGGAGCATGAGAGGGGATGTAAAATTTGGAGGGAGAAATAATTTTGAGGTGAAAGGGAGAGAAAGAGGGAGGTTGGGGATTGATGAAAATTTTCGTGGAAAAATTTCTAAGTGTTGGAGAGAGCACCGGAGGGCGAAAAATTTTTTTGAAAATTTTTCTAAGTGTAGAATGAGGGTGATGACCCGACCGCGAAAAATGAAGAAATGTTTCTAAGTGTTGAAGAGTGACAAGAGCGACGAGTGGAGTCGCGGGAGTGATGACCTGACCGCGAAAAATGAAGAAATTTTTCTAAGTGTCGAAGGGAGGGGAGGGTGCCGAGCGAAGTCGCGGGGGTGATGACCCGACCGCGAAAAATGAAGAAATTTTTCTAAGTGTCGAAGGGAGGGGAAGGTGCCGAGCGAAGTCGCGGGGGTCGGGGTGATGACCCGACCGCGAAAAATGAAGAAATTTTTCTAAGTGTCGAAGGAGGGGAGGGTGCCGAGCGAAGTCGCGGGGGTGATGACCCGACCGCGAAAAATGAAGAAATTTTTCTAAGTGTCGAAGGGAGGGGAGGGTGCCGAGCGAAGTCGCGGGGGTGATGACCCGACCGCGAAAAATGAAGAAATTTTTCTAAGTGTCGAAGGGAGGGGAGGGTGCCGAGCGAAGTCGGGGGGGTGATGACCCGACCGCGAAAAATGAAGAAATTTTTCTAAGTGTCGAAGACGGAGAGTGGAGCTCGGCGGTGGGTCGGCATCGACGACCGACTAAGTGACCGAGGCACGGGTGGGTTGGCAAGATGTGTTGCATGCATGCCCGCGAGGTCGCACTGCCCGAGGGGGATGTCGGCTGACGGAGTTGAGACTCAGTAGCGTGGCTCGAGCCACCCCGCGCACCACGTATCAAGTCGCTGCAATGAGAGGCATGCAGAAGGGGTAGGGAGCTTGGCTTGCTTGGGGTAGGCAAGGGGTGAAGCCCCCAATGAAGTGAGACATAACACCAAGGGTGGTGCCAGTAGAACAATGTTAGCTTGAATGGCTGGGTAGAGGATGTGACCGGTAGTTCTAGTAGCCATACGTTGCTGAGGATGTGTCAGGCAAGGAATGAACTGCACTGTTGGTAGTCCTCATAGCCCTCCGCTGCACATGCATGGTGCCTGAGTCTGGAAGATATACAGACTGCAACACGATGCTCACCTCCCCAGCGGAGTCGCCAAAATGATGATGCGGAAAATGGTTCGATGCTACGTGGAGGTGCCACAAAGGATGCGGTCTGAGTCAGCTTCCAGATAGGCAACGCGGGAGACAGCAAGGACTGCGTAAGGGCCGAGGGCAAGGCTCCCCAGACAGGTCGCGAGGGCTGGCAGCGCCGCGCAGGCAGGGGGACGACGAACAGGGGCGACAGTCGATGGTCCGTGCGACTGGGGCGCATCTTCGAGTGTTCGTGGACGTGAGCCCAAGTGTGTTTCTCTCACTAGAATTTCAGAGAGAATGTCTTTTAGAGAGAAAGTGAAAAGTTCAAATGAGAGAAAGATCCTTGAGGAAGCTCCAAAGTCCATTATTTATAGGCAAAAATGTGCATATGTCATAAGTTGACATGTGTCACCCCCTGGGAACGACACGTCGCCAGGGGGGCCAAAGCACTGACCCTCCGTTGGACTGCCGGTCCCTAAGTTCGTGCTGCCCTGCCCTTGCAACATCCCTCTGCCTATCTGAGGAGACTGATCATGCCGCGGTAGCATGGTCAGAGTAGCCCGTTGCCCCAGCCTCCAGTCCAAGCCCTTACTGAATCCCACAGGCCTGGCAGCGGTGGGGAAGACCCGACGCCCAGCTGCCAGGTGGACTAGGCAAGATGCCCCTCCGGAGACCTACTCCCATCTTGGAGTGACCCGGGGGTCATAGTCCTTAGTAGTGTTGTCAAACGGGCCGGGCGGCCCGCGGGCTGGCCCGACCCGGCCCGGTTCTGGCCCGGGCTGGCCCGGCCCCGACGGTGAACAGTAACGGCCCCAGCACAGCGGGCCTGGGGCCTGGGCCTGGACCAGGCCGTCCATTGCTGTGAAAAAGCCCGGCCCGGCCCGGCCCGAAAACGGGTTTGGCCCGGCCCGGGTCTGGCCCGGGTCTGGCCCGGTCTGCGGCCCGGTCTTCGGCCCGGATCTGGCCCGGGGCTGGCCCGGTCTGCGGCCCGGATCTGGCCCGGGGCTGGCCCGGTATGCGGCCCGGGTTTGGCCCGGTTTTGGCCCCACTTGTTTGAATTTTTTTGTTTTTCCCCCCCTTTCTTCCACCCCTTTTCCAAAATTCCACTTTTACCCCCCCAACAGCAATATAACGGCTAGTTTGGGGGGTATTTTAGTCTAACCTCTATTTTTCAACTCCTTTACACTCTTACCCTCCCCAACAACTATAAACGGATAGTTTGTAGGGGTATTTTGGTCTTTTGTGAAGTTTCTAAAATCTATAAATTCACACCATTTCTCTCTAATTTTTCACACCAATCTTCTTACTCTCTCTTACCTAAACATTCTATATTTCTACAAGCTTTGCTACTATTTTCCTCTCCAATTACTACTCTTGCTAATTACTACTAGTATTTACTAATTAGTACTCTTGTTTATTAATTACTAGTCTTGCTAAATTCTTTTTAATTACTACTCTTGCTAATTACTACTAGTATTTACTAATTAGTACTCTCGTTTATTAATTACTAGTCTTGCTAAATTCTTTTTAATTACTAACTCTCTAATATTTGTTACTCGTTCATTCTTTTAATTGTTATTTCTTATTACTACTCTTATACTTGTGTATTTAGTTACTCTTACAAAGTTTAGCTCGAAATATGGCTGGATTATTGAAGAAAATGAGGCGTGCATCGTCATCACGAAAAACATCATCATCATCGCAAGCACCACCACCAGCACAAGCGCCAGCGCCACGGCCATCACAAACACCAATCCAAGCACCAACACAACCATTCGTTCCTGGACGAATGAGTACAGGCTGTATGATAGATACCCAAGCCAATTGGGAGTTCAATCAAAACATTCCAGATTTTGAATACACGCCTGATGAAGACCCCCCGCATTATAGTCAAGGACGCAGCTCGGTTGGCGAAGCTACTACTCCGTGGCATAATCTCAACCCTATGCCTGGTCATGATGAAGAAGGGCCGAGCAATGCCTCCGGTAATGAGCCAGAAGTCCAAAAGGGGAAAAAAAGAAAGCCGAGTGTTGGAATCATTTCGATGTAGTTACGGTGGACGGCATCCGAAAAGCTCGATGTAAGTACTGCGCTAAATTATTTTCGTCTGGTAGTGGTAATGGACATCTTAACAGGCATTACCCTCTGTGTGCACCTCGACAAGGCCACGTCGAACCTACCCAAACGCAGTTATCTTTTGACGGTAAGTTATTTGTTTATAATCAGCGAGAGCAAAGAGACGGTCTCGCTGAATTTGTTATTCATGATGAACAAGCCTTTTCTTTTGCCGATAATCCTAAGCACTCTAGATATATGAACACATACGTTCAACCTTTGTACAAAAAGGTTCATAGAAACACAACTAGATCCGATGCACTCCGACAGTACAATGCTGCTAAAGCACGCCTTATCGATTATTTCGATAAATTTGAAGGTAAAGTTAGTCTTACTTCTGATATTTGGCAATCTCCTTATACTTTTGTTAGTTATTCTTGTGTGACCGCTCATTGGATTGATGTAGATTGGGTTATGCACAAGAGAATCATCGCTTTCGAGCACTTCCCTTATCCGCATGATGGAATGAACATTGCTATTCTTATATTAAAAGCATGCACCACATTTAAAATTAAGGATAAGATTATGAGTGTTAGTTTTGATAATGCTTCTAATAATAAAGTTGCTGTTGCAGCTTTAAAGGAGACGCTTCAACCTGTACTTAATGGTGAATTATTTCATGTTCGCTGTGTTTGTCACATTATTAATTTAATTGTTCAAGATGGTTTAGCTGCTGCAGGAGATATTCTTCTCAAAATGAGGGGTATGACAGCGTATGTTAATAGCTCGAGTCCGAGAACACAACAATTTAAAACGTTGTGTGTTCAATATAATATGCCTCGCAGGAGAGCAGTTACAGATGTGGTCCACAGGTGGAACTCTACATACCACATGCTTTTACACATTCTGGCATACCGAGAAGTCTATACGCATTTTCTACTAACCCAGTTCCCAGCCGGCTTGCCAACTCAAGAGGAATGGCAGATGGCCACATACCTAGCTGAATTTTTGGAGGTATTCTACACGTCTACCAATTTATTGTCTGGTACGTACTATCCCACCTCTCCTCTCGCTGTAATAGAAATTCTGAAGATGGCTACAATGTTAACAAAATGGAGATATATAGGACCCTTTAAGGAAATAGTAAAAGTGATGGATCAAAAATTTAATAAATATTGGAGTAAGCTGCCTGCTATTTTTACTGTGGCTACTTGTTTAGATCCTAGGTTAAAGTTGCATGGCGTGAACGCCTCGATACAAGAGATATCGAAATTAATGTGCTACACAGCAGAGGAGACAACCGCATTCACAGCAAAAGTGAGCAAGAGGTTTGAGGACTTGTTCAACGTCTATCGTAATTCTGCTGACGTGCGCGGGCGAGCTACATCATCATCCACTGTTGAGAGGTATTATGCGCCATACCTTAAGGGCTTTGAACATCTAGTAGCAAGACAACTACCAGGTGAAGGTACTTCTAATTCGGCAGGTTCGTATACTTTTTCCTCTTTTAATGAGATTGGTGTATATGCAAATACTGATCATTATTCTGATTTATCAAGGCAAGAACAGGTTAATTTTAATTTGTTAAATTTTTGGAAACAAAATCAAAACATGTATAAAACTTTATCCCAAATTGCACGGGATGTACTGCCAGTGCAAGCCTCCACGGTTGCTTCAGAGTCGGCATTTTCAGCCAGCGGGAGGGTTTTGGATGACAGGAGGAGTCGTCTTAACCCCGAGTCGCTCGAGCTATGTGTATGTTGGAAGGATTATCTTGATGCGAAATACCGCGAGCAAGATAAACCGATTGATGATAGGAAGAGCAGTGACTCGGATATTGAAGTACTTCTGGATGATTAGGTAATTTGTTTTTATTTTCCTCTTTTGATCCTTTTGGTTGACGTTGCAGATTTCTTGATCTTTGATTGCTGATATTTTGGATAGACATTCATTATTATTTTGATTGTTAGAATTTTAAGAATAAATTTTTTCACAAAATATACTTTTTTTTTCATATATATAAAATAAATTTTTACAAGCAAGATATATATTTTTTCGTATATATAAAAAAATAGGTAACTTCGCCTGTTTGTTTACAAGCAGCCGGTCCCAAGCCCGGATAAAAGGAGGAGGGCCTATGAATACATTTATTATTTTTCTATATAAATTGTTATGTGTTAAGATTTTATTAATAAAGCTCATCAAGAAGAGTATGAAAATGTTTAACATATAATAAAAAATATAATGGCTAACAAATAAATATGTATATACATACATACATATATATGTATATTACTTATAATGAAATAAAAGGATAAAGATTAGGTTCGTTAAATTGTGAATATTGCCTAGAGATGAAATTTAAAATTGAATAACAAGAAGAAAAAAAAAAAAAAAAAGGGCCCGGGCCCGGCCCAAGCCCGGCCCTAGCTATTGGGCCTAGGGCCTGGGCCTGGACTGGGCCTAGGTTTGCCTTCGGCAGGCCCGGCCCGGCCCGGCCCGGTTGGCAGCCCCCATTGGCCCGGCCCCGGCCCGGCCCCACAGCAGGCCCGACGGGCTTGGGCTGGGCCGGCCCAAGCCCGGCCCTTTGACATCTCTAGTCCTTAGGGGTGCCAACGCGAGCCCCCAGTGCCAGAGCACGTAGGCCAGTCACGCAGGCACCCTGGCAGAGATAGTGTCCCGGGGGAGTCGCCTATCCCGCTGCGAAGGGTCCTCATACCGGAGCACGGAGCGAAGTCCCCCTGGAATGAAGACAACGATGGCTTTGAGGTTGTGAGCCCATCCCGTAAGTATACAACATGATTGCGGCGCATGGGGCGCGGTTGAGTGCGGGCGACGAGGGTCGCAGAGTGATGTCCGAGCAACAAGGGTCGTTGCGTGGATGGCGCGCGACCGTGAGCGACGGCTGTCATGGCGACAGAGCGGCCACAAGTGACGGTCATCGAGACTACGAGCGACGGTCATCGCGACGAAGGGGCACGGCCGAGAGCGACGGTCGTCGTGACGAAGGAGCACGGCCGAGAGCGACGGTCGTCGCGACTATGGCAGAGCGCGGCCGCGAGCGACGGTCGTCGTGACAACGGAGCACGGTCAAAGGTGACGGCGTCGGTCTTCAAGGCAGGTGGCCGACCCCCCAAGGGAGGCCGACCCTTTGGGGTGGCCGACCTCCAAGGGTGGCCGACCCCCAGGGGTGGCCGACCCCCAAGGGTGGCCGACCCCCAAGGTGGAAGGCACGCCGAGGTCGCTTCACGAGTGGTTCACGTGACTTGAGCATGCGTTGCTTTGACCAGCTCTCGAGCGTTGAAAAGTTGACCGCTGACTGGGTGATATGTCGCGCAAAGTGGGTCCCTTAACGGGTCCTGGGGTGTGACCAGAATAGGATATGAACAATCGTTAATTCACTTTTCTCGTCCGCAGAATTGGCGTGCAGCCCACCGTTGAACATGCTTGGTTACTTATCAGCACCTTACTAGACTTCACTAGTGCATATCATGAGCTATTCTACCAGGAAAAAAAGTTGGCCGCTATTCTTCCTCCTACCCCCTATATAGCTACAATAAATTGTTTCTAAATATTTATAGTGACTTTTATTTAGTGACGCTAAAAAAAGTGCTGCTAATAATTATCGTTGAAAGTGTTAGAAAAAAAGTCACTACAAATATTTAGTAATTACTAATTGTCACTATACACGGAGTTGGAGAAAGATTTTAACAACCCAAATAGGAGCTAAAGTTTGTTCATGCGTTTGAAAGTTTGACTTGCATGGGAAAATGTGAATTCAGAGCCTGGCCCTTGGGCCGCTAACAAGATGATCCACTTCCATATAGAGGTCCAAAGAAAATGCCCAAACGGGCCGGAAATGCTTGCATGCCTGATCCTTGTAAGTGTGAGTTTATTTCTAGGCCTTAAATGTTTGCTCAATTCAACAACAAAGGATGCCACTGGGTTTAATTTCGTAGGGTTTTGAATTGTTGGGGGGGGGGGGGGGGGGGGGTTGGTTAAAATCCTTTTGGTGTTGCTGCCTCTAGAGGCTACTTACTCTTGTAACTGATTACTTAGTCTTCAGATGCATACAATCGACAATCCCCCTACGTACAACCTCGTGATACATTTTTCATTTGTTTCAAATCGGGTACACATTATCAAAGTTGTCGACACCCATAGTCGGGAGTTGAAAAACTGAAATAGAATAAGTAAAGTTGCAACTGAAGTACAGAGTCAAGCTACAATTGGGCATTGGCATAATCTTACCTAGTTTTACCGACTCAATCTTATATTGTTGTGACCATAATTAGTAAAAGCATATCTGGGTACAAGGCGCAAGTTTGGCACCTCCCCTAGCTCTAGGCACAGCCCCTTCAGAAATGCACAGTTCCTAGAGTGGGCCTAGAGATAGCCGCAAAGAATGGGGCAAACACCGCAGTGATTGTTAATGAAGTGATCAGCCCACTTTAAGCAGGTCTGATTTCTGAAATTTGAGTAACCCGTAGAATTGTGATTCCATTTTCGACAAAAGAAATGCTGAGTTATTGAATCTAGTTAAGTGAGCTGCTAAGCTATAAGATGCCATGTTTTACTATTTTGATACTTCATATTGTTGGTTATGATGCTATATGAGTTCGTTTGTATACGTAATATGCTATGAGTCTTGCTCTGCATAGTGTCTGCGTGCGCCTAGACTCCGAGAGACTTTTGCGCATTGTGTGCTTCTACTCCGTTGATAACAATGGTTATGAATGAAGTGTGTTGTTTCTTACGGGCTATGAAAATTTGTTGTCGTCTTTTCGACACATGTTGTAGTGGATTCAACCGCACTGCTTTGTTACATAATATTAAGGAGTGGATTTGCACAGTAACAACATAGTGCTTTATTGAAAAAGCATCGTCAAATTATATTAAACGATAAAAAATACTAGTCACCGAAATTTTTACACCAACGACAAATCATAAACGAGGCTATAGGAACGCGGTGCTCTTAGAGCATGATCCCTGTCCTAGCCGCAGGGATCTCAATTCAACCCCCCTACAAATAGAGGTGTCAAATGGGCCGGGCAGCCCGCGGGCTGGCCCAGCCCGGCCCTTTTTTTGGCCCGGACTGGCCCGGCCCTTTTTTGGGCCCGGACTGGCCCTAACCCTTAGGGCTTGGGCCAGGGCCAGGCTTAACTTTTTGAGAAACAGGCCCGGGCCTTGCCCGGCCCTCTTTTGACCCAAAAAATGGCCTTTTCAGTTTTTTTTAAACTAAAAAAGTGTATTTGTTTGCCTTCAATGACTAAAATGTAGAAGAAATCTATTACTTTTAGATCATTAGTGAGAATAAGTAAGGTGTATTTGTTATTTTGAATAACAAAAAAAAAAAATTGGGCCCTGGCCCGGCCCAAGCCCAGCCCTAGATGTTGGGCCTAGAGCCTGGGCTTGGGCTGGACCTATATTACCCTCATTCTGGCCCGGCCCGGCCCGTTTGAAGCGACCCTGGCCCGATTTTCTGGAGGCCCAATAGGCTTGGGCTGGACCGGCCCATTTGACACCTCTACCTACAAAGCATAGGCTGCAACTTGCATTTGTTAGTGTCACGCCATTCCTGCTAACTAGACGTTTCTTCAAAGTTCAAACAAAAGCCAGAACATGGCCATGTCTTTCTTTGACGAACTTCATTTGTAAGGTCCAAATATATATATAGAATTCATAAAGAAGAAATTATTTGTCCGTTTGGTCAAATAAAATGCTCTAGACGTTTTAATCAAACTAAATCTATATTTGGATCTTGGGATTCACGGAAAAACAGAAAAATAAAGGTAAAAGATAAATAGTTTTCTCTCCTTGTTTGATAATTTGAAGATTAAAACAAATAGCGATTGCGTGCTAGTATTAGAATTTAGTTTAGTTTTTTTTTTTCTCTTGAAATAGAAACATCAGTTGTTTCCTCAAAGCTTTGTATTCCGGGACCAAAACACAATTTTATGTCATAAAGCCTTTTTATCTTTTCGCTCAATCATGTTTGGGAAGATGAATGTATTATCTTGTTTGAAGCTAGCGTATCTTTGAGAAGATAAAAAATAAGTGGAACGAATTGCATAAATTTTTAAAATATAAAAAATATCTTAAACATTGTTTTGATACCAGCTTTTTATTCAGTTTTATGTCGAAATAAGTAGGGTTAATTTTGAAGAAGAAACAATTATAAAGTATTAGCGAATAGATAGTCGTTCGAGGGAGTAAAATTTACTTTTACGCAATTGAAACACACCTCTGCGAATATCTTATCTTCAGGGCTTTAAGGCAATCCTCGTGATAATTTCAACAAGCTGGATTAATGCAAAATAATGTGTAACTTTTTAAAATCAATGTGCAGTAAAAGAATTACATGGTGGATTCATTCCAAAATATACATTACTTTATATTATTGACGAATTACTATACATGCTTGACAATAAAGTTACTTTATAAAATCAAAAAAAGAAACAAAGAAATTGCCCTTGGACGGAAGCTAAAAGAAATTAATTATCAAGAAAATCAAAAGCTAACACAAAACAAAAGAGTTCTCAAACATCATAATCATAAGTAAAAGTTAGAAGACAAATCCAGAAGTTAATTAATAAATAAAATTTACCAATAGTAGGAGGACCAACTTGCAAAAAAAGCAAAAGAATCGTTTTCTCCTCGAGGACCTCGACCATTTCTCCAGAAGTTTGCTTACATCTTACACAACACCCCCCTCTTCTTTCCTCCGTCTTCTATCCAACCCCGCCGGCCATGGCCGTGTCTGACCACCACCTTCAACAATACCTGCACCACCACCACCACCACCAACAACAACAGTCGAAACCTTTCGGGTAAAAATCTTCTTCCTCTTCCCGAAACCCTAATTTTCTCGTCACTTTATCTGATATCTCTTTCGGTTTTCTTCAATCTTGCAGTGATATATACAACATGGACGGCCAGATTGCGGCTTCCCCTCCTATCAACTATTTCAACGGCCCCGATCAGTCTCACCATCCACCTTACATTCCTTCCTGTAAACACCGTCTCCATCTGTAACCCTGTATTTTTCCCTAATCCATCTTTAATGTCACTAATTGACACGATTGATTCTTGTCACGTGCAGTTCACGTGGTGGGTTTTGCGCCGGGTCCAGCGCCGGAAGGGAGCGACGGTGGGCCGGATTTGCAGTGGAATTACGGATTGGAGCCGAAGAAAAGGAGGTCCAAGGAGCAAGATTTTTTGGAGAATAACTCGCAGATATCATCGGTTGATTTCTTGCAGCCACGATCCGTTTCGACAGGGCTAGGCCTGTCGCTCGACAATGGCCGGCTAGCTTCTTCCGGCGACTCGCCGTTCCTAGCGCTTATTGGTGATGATGTGGAGCGGGAGTTGCAGAGGCAGGATGCTGAGATTGATAGGTACATCAAAGTTCAGGTGGGTGTTTCTTTCATAAGTAAAACTTTCTATTTACAGTCTTATGTAGTTATTTTAATTTTACCTACAATGGAGAGAACTATGATGTAATAATAGTTGAATTCATGAGTGTCTGTGTGTGTGTGGAATTTGGATGGTTTATTTTGGGGTAACGATTGATTACTTGTTTTGTCCAATAATTTGAATGGGTCTATTAGCTTTTCTAATAAAGTGCAGGAATGGACTTTCTTTTGTTTAGTTAGTATTTGTGAATACTGAGAGCATTTAACATGACAAAGTGAGGGTCATAGCATGCTAAGCATCTAGGTGTCACTCAAAATTGTTTAGAAATGATAAAATTTGGAAACCATTTGTGGCTTGATTCCTGTGTTATCAGTTATGCAAATGGGTTTGTCTCCCAATAGAAGTAATTGAATCTGGTTCATTTCATCAATCGACTGGCTAGAGGCAGTGGTGCAGGATGATTTTGATAGTAGTTTCGTCATGTGTTACTTTGTTTTAAACTGTGACGACGGCTCCATATCTTAGTAGCAGGATCTCATATGGTGACGCTTCTCTCTCGGAAACTCGCTTTTGCGACCCAAGTTAAGAGCTCCATGGGATCCTGCCCCAAGCTAAGATGGGAACTCGATCCCCTCACCCTGATAGAGAAGCAAGGAACAAGTGAGAGTACCTGAAAATCAAGCCTTTTTCAAGTCAATTCCTTGTTTTCCCTCTTCCTTAAGACCTTAAAGCCTCCTTGTCCTTTGCTAACCACCCTCATCGAGAGAACAGAATTTGTCAATTAGTGCTCTCTCTCTCTCTCTCTCTCTCTCTCTCTCTTCAACTCATTTTTGGGCATATGTCAAATATTAGTAGATAGGAGATATACCGCCTAGAAATGTCTCGAGAAGTGAGCAACTGCAGTAGAATTCTGGTATCCAGGTAGCCACTTGATGTGTTGAGTATAAAGTAACAATTTTTAAGGAAAAAAGTGTATACACCATAATTAAGTATGAGGTTTATTAAATAACAATAATACTCTTTAAGCATTTATTTGTTTAAGCCGCTCCCAACCTTAGATTCTTCCGGGTGCTCACGTTCCCACGCCCTCATTCCTGCCCCCGCCCCTGCCCCTGCTTCATGCAACTAAGCTCCATATCCACTCGTCATGTGACATGAGGATTAGAAGTGGGACAAAACAATCGATCAGGTTTAGTTATAGTCATGTCCTAGTAATTAGGACTTACTTAATACTTAAAGAGGGTTTTAGCATGACAAATTGAGGGTGGCATGCTAAGCATCTAGCCACACTACAAATTGTTTAGAAATGATGAAATTTTGAAATCATTTGTGACTTCCTTCCTGCGCAATCAGATATGCTTACCAGAGTATCTCCAGTAGAAGTAATTGAATCTGGTTTATTTCATCAGTGGACTAGCAAGAGGCATCGGTTCAGGATGATTTTAATTGTTGTTTTTTCATGTTTTTATTGTAATGATGGCTCCATATCCACTCCTCTTATCCATCTAGTGATTATGATTTGCTTCTGTTAGACAGAGTAGATGACGGATGACCATATGATTCCAACACCATTGAATGGGTTCGCTAGGTTTATGTTACATTGTCTCAACAGTGTAGCATTGGAGCATCTATTTCCAACATTAAGGACAAGGACACAGCGAAATACTCTCATAGCTATCATTCTTTTCATCAATCCTGTGGCACAATAGTGTTCTATGTAACTTATGTTGTTTATGTTGGTAGAAAAGTGTTTCGTATTGTTTAGGTAACATACATTGTTATATTGTTAGTGAACTAAATAATAATCATATGATATTGGTGTCTCTGTGGCATATCCGATGAGAATTATTGCATCCATTATCCAATACTGTGTCCAGGGCTTGAGTATCGAGCATGGATACGCTAGTGCACTTTGAAGAGTCCATTTAACAATAGGTTGTGGTCTCTTTTGCTTTCACTATTTCTGAAATTTAGCTTCCAATGCTCTGTAAATGTGATTTTGCATCACATGGTTCACAGTCTCCGTGCAGCATGTCTGGTTGAGTTGTTGCAGTAGTGACTGACTTTGGCAGCTATTTGATAATCTGCTTATAGCTACTTAAAAGCGTGGTCGGAACGTATTAATGATCCGTTCATAAAATGTTCAACTACCTATATTTTGGTAACTGGATTAAGGACCTTGGAAAGTATCATATTTACATCTTTAAACAGGAAATTTATTGCAATCATTTGATAAATACTGTCCGGATTCATTAGCAGTTTAGCACTTTTCTAGTTACCACTTTCAAATTAATAAGTTAGTTTTGAAGGATGTTTTTGTCTGTGTAAGGGTGATCGGCTGAGGCAAGCAATTGTAGAGAAGGTTCAGGCCAATCAACTTCAGACCGTCTCATATGTCGAAGACAAATTCATTCAGAAACTTCGAGAAAAAGAGGTAGAGGTGGAGAACATCAACAAGAAGAATATGGAGCTTGAATTGCAGATGGAACAGTTGGCTGTGGGGGCAGGTGCTTGGCAACAACGGGCCAGATACAATGAAAATATGATCAACACCCTCAAGTTTAAAATTCAGCAAGTTTATGCACAAAGTAGAGATAGTAAAGAAGGGTGTGGTGACAGTGAGGTAGATGATACCGCCTCTTGCTGCAACGGCCGTGCTATTGATTTCCACCTGCTTTGCAAGGATAACAATGAAATGAAGCAATTGATGACTTGTAAGGTCTGCAGAATCAATGAAGTGTGCATGCTTTTGTTACCTTGTAAGCATCTCTGCCTTTGTAAAGAATGTGAAAGTAAGCTTAGTCTTTGCCCCTTATGTCATTCCTCAAAGTATATTGGCATGGAGGTCTATATGTAATTGGATGTTGTGAATCTAATGTCATGTTCATGTCATATGTCTACATGCGATATTTGGATTCTTTGAGTGTTGGTCATCTGTTGCTGGTTCTTGCTTATTTTGGCACTCCCTCACTTATATGTCTTCCAACGTTTACAACGTGGTTGTTCTATCTCTGACCTCTACAAGTCACTTGATCAGTAGGTTCTTCTATTATGTGTAGTACCGTATACTTATGTCAGGCATTGCATGGGGTCTAAAACTCTTACCACTGCCATTTCCTCCTTTTTCTTCCACTTCTCCCCAACCCCGCCCCCGCCCAGGGCACACATTTGGAATCAGGGGGCCATTTAAGGAAACAATAACTGGATCTACAGTCTGCAGCTGCAATGCAATGCTAAGAACAGAGCAAAGAGAAGTTGAATGCTAAAATCTAACGCCTTGGTGATCAATTGAAACCTCGAAATTTACAAGGATAACAAGAATATTGGATATACACATCTTGACTTGGAATTTGTTCTGAAGTAGACTATGTTACTGTCATTGCCCTTGGCTTTCTAATTTTATGTTCTTGTTGTTATGGTAACTTCTAATCTTTGGGAGAGAAGAAGTGTGGGGGATAGAAACTTTGAAGTGGATTATACAATTGCCACCAGACAGGCGGTGATGCCTGATGGCATGCTTTAGAGGCTTGCATTCTTCTCTCATGAGTGCACAAAAATTCTAGATCTGCATCAGCGAAGTTTAAATTCAAAGCCTTGGAGGCCTTGATACGTCGTATCTCGTGAGCTTTGGACTTTATTATTTATATATTCAAGTTTAGATGGTGGTACTGGAATTGACATCCATACTGACTGGATGCTCATTGCTGAGTTTTTCATGGAGCAGAAATGGCTTTTGTGGTTTCTCAGTTATGGCTGAGAGATTAGTTCTTAGGAAGAAGTAACTAGTTTAGGCTCTTGCTCCATATCTTTTCTAGAGTATGTTGCTGATTTGTACTGCCTGCTGCACTCGGATTTTTCTACGTAATCTTGATGGCAGTGTTTGTTTGTTTGAGGCTTACTAGAAGCAGAAGGTGAACCCTTGTGAGAACCTATGAAGCATAGACAAGGATGGCAGTTGCAGTTCCCATGGGTATTAGGAAGACTTAGACGCAGTTTCCACATTTTGGATTTTACCACTGCAAATTCCGAAAGAAAAAACAGGACACGAACACGCTATGGGTAGGTTATATTAGACAAAAAGATGAAGTTTATACAACTATCATCTGCAGTATTATGCATCCTGATAATCAGTAACCACCCATTTATACAGCAAACTTGGGGGGAATAAGTACATTTATGTATTTGCATTTAGGTTAGGGATCCTAGTAGTACAAAGCGGGCGGGAGCGTCACTGGAGTTGGAGTATTCTGTTACTAACTTAACGTATAATCATGTTTCGACAATTGCGTTTTCTTGCTTGCTCGCTTGTTTAACTGCCCTCAAACATTTTTTTCTGATTGTCCTTGACTCCTTGTTTCTTTTACTTCTGACAATAATACCCTTTTTGCACTAAGAGAAACTCATATTATAAGATCTTGCTTGATCAGTTTTTTTTTATTGGTAAGAACTACTGCTAGGTGGCTGAAGCTAAGAGTTTGTAAGATGTAATTATGTGGAGTTGTTCTATATGGTTTAGATCCAATTGCTCAGTAGAGGAAGGGATGATTTTAATTAAAAAGAATTGGGGCAACAAATTGTGGTGAAGACGCCGGAGAATTACTTGGACTTGATTTTTACATATTCAACGTAGGCCTATAGATGTGCTCCTAGTGTGGAAAAATGTTTTGGCCAAGTTGTTGGGAAACAGGTAGGGTAGGTCAAGACTAAGTTGGAGGGAAGTAGCGAACACTAACTCGATTGCTGGTAAGTATTATAGAGCACGGGTTTCAATTTAATTTCTCGCAGTAAAAGTGATAGTAAGTTTTGTTTGTAATATCCTGCTGGAATCAGTTGCCCTTGCACATGTTTGCAGATTGGAGTGCAGTGGAAAGCACATCAGAAGACGTTCATTCATGCCACTAGGCATAGCCTATGAGTTGAGACTTCATGGGGATGTGCTGTTTGATAACCTCTGGATTCTCATCTTTGGGGGAGACTATTCAATGGTCCTGTCCGCGTGGCGTGCCCTATAGTCGTCATGTAAAGTATTTACTTTCTTTCCCTAGTTGCGTAGTCTTGCCAACGGTTTTGGTGTGAAGGGAGCCCGTACGTGGCAATGGTCGCGGGTGACTAAATACACCTCGTTTTGGCCTTTTGATATGATATAGAGCAGCTTCAGCTATGTAGGTTATGCACTCTTTGGTGAAAACCAGAGAGTGCATAACCTAGTGATGCTTCCACTGAAATTACTTGATACTTTCAGGTTGAAGTTCACGCTAGGCCTTCTTGGACTTCTATACCTAAGGATAGCTGGTGTATGTAAACGCATCCATTTGCATGAGAAGGATGTAGAACAAGAAAATAGCTGCAGGGTTAGAAGGAAGACTTGTTATTATCTCATAAAAGTCATGCCATCGATTTCAATATTTTAATTCTCCGGGTCATCAGGGAAAGGCAGTGAGAGATGGGCCTATGTGAAACACACAGACGTGGTACTAATGAAAGTGAAAACCTTGTGTAGTTTTTATTGGGACCTCAATGGCTGTTTGTAATTATGTCTCCGCTGAATCATGGGAATGGGAGCAGCTGTGATGACCGAGTTTAGGCTTGATACACCGCCTAGTCTGGTATAGGTTATGCCTCATAAGGTGTAGGGTATACATACTAATGTGAACTTTGGTAGCACTGAAGGAGTCTAAATGGAAGGATGAAAATGAAATATGGATTTGTTTGGCATTGTGATTTAGTATTGTGGTAATTATTGCAACTATGGCTGTAATCGAACGAGTAATTGGCTTGTTAAGGCATGTTTGTGTTCGTGTAGTTTAGCGGTGTTTCTGTTGGGCTTGTGTTCGTCACGAGCTCGAGATCCATGCTCAAGCTCGTGTTCACTAAAGCTATACGAAAACGAGCTATTTTCGACCGGCTAGTATAAACGTGAAAATGCGAAGTTAAAAAATGCTCTAATGTTAGCTGACAAACCCCCAAATCACAGATCTCAAATTTCCAATGGACATGGAAATCAGATTATAATTGATTGATGAGGTTTTACAAAATAGGAGAGAGGGAGATTTGATCGAGAAAGAATCTTAATTGAGTGTCGAATGTTTCAATCTCGAAGGCGGAGATTGAGCGATGGCTGCCGCTGTTGGACTGTGTGAAGAGATCAAAGAAGACAAACTGCGGAGAACGATTACCAGAAGTGCGAGAGATCAAGCCCAAAAGATGAAGTGGCATCCTCTTCTTAGTGTATACATGATGGGTTCTTCCCTATGAGCCGTTTGAAGAAGGGATGTCTGGGTGACTAGTCTTACCGGGCTTCCGGTTCTTTTCAAAGCTCAAAAGAAGATTGGGCAAATTACACGAAATGCACTTGATGTTTACCTTAATTACCCTCGGCTTTTACTAACTTTGATAATTACAATACACTCCCTGCGGTTTGTAATATGTTTATATAAAGTTCCATTCCGTTTAGCGTCCGTCAATAAAAATTAGGGTACAACATACTTTTTGTGGTCAACCGAAATTGTCCCGTCTTTCCCTTCTTTAGCCACTACTGTCGACACCACCGTCGATGCATCAAACCACTATCGACACACTGTCATCCCCCTACCAAACACTATCACTCTTGACTCTCCCCAAACACAACTGCCTATCTCTCTCTCTCTCTCTCTCTCTCTCTCTCACTCTCACACACACACACACACACACACACACACTCTCCAACCGCCATCATACCCCGTAACTTAAGCCAAAACCCACCAGCAACTACCAACTCAAGCAAAAAACCCATCACTGGATTACAACCAAATCATTGCTTAGAATTCAATAAAAAGGGCAAAACCAGAGAACCAACTAGTGAATAAACAAAGAAGCAAACACAAGGGGTTCAGCTCGTGGTGGTGCCGAAACGTCGTCGTCAAGAAGCACAGCATCAAGCTTTGCAGCGGTGGGTTTGTTTTCGGGGGTATAGATTCGGCGGTCTAGATAAAAAAAATAAAAAAAAAAAACCACATGACCCATTCGTTGCAGTATAGATCTTGCGGTGGTGGATTGTGCAATTGCGATTGGTGGCGAGTGGGCATCTGGTGGCGGTGCTCAGGGCAGTGCTGGGCTGTCGTGACGGCTGGAGAGATGTGGCGGTTGTTGGTGGGCCGATCGATGGTTGCCTTTGGCCCTCACCAAAGATGGTGTACGATGGCGAACAGGACTCTCCTATGGGCTGTCAATTGCTGGCAGTTGACAGCCCATTGGCAATAGCGTCTCGGGGGGCCATGGATGCCCGGCAATTAGCTGATTAGCCGCATCTCGTGGGCCGCAGGTGGCTAGCGGTTTGGCAATTGTCGGTGGCCCTCGGTGTGCGACTATTAGTGGTGGTGGTGCTTATGAGAGCGTGGGTGTGTGCACGTGCGCGAGTTGTTTGTGTCTGCTTGTTTGTTGTATATTGTGTCTATCTGTGTGATGTGTGTGCACGGGCGTGTGTCTACTAGTGTGTGTGTGTGTGTGTGTCAGAGAGAGAGAGAGAGATGGGTTGTGAAGATATGAGATCACTGGGTAAAATTTTTTGTTTATGAGGAATATTATCATCTTTTCGTTGATTTTTTTAACTTTCTTAATAGAAAAATAAAAAGTGTAGCTTAGGGTAATTATCAAAGTCCGTATGAACTAAGTGTAATTGTGCAATTGCGATTGGTGGCGGTGCTGGGCTGTCGTGACGGCCGGAGAGATGTGGCGGTTGTTGGTGGGCCGATCGATGGTTGCCTTCGGCCCTCACCGGAGATGGTGTACGATGGCAAACAGGACTCTCCTACGGGCTGTCGATTGCCGGCAGTTGACAGCCCATTGGCGATAGCGTCTCGGGGGCCATGGATGGCCGGCAGTTAGCTGATTAGCCACATCTCGTGGGCAGTAGGTGGCCAGCGGTTCGGCAACTGACGGTGGCCCTCGACGTGCGACCATTAGTGGTGGTGGTGCTTATGAGAGCGCGTGTGTGTGCGCGTGCGCGAGTTGTTTGTGTCTGCTTGTGTGTGGTATATTGTGTCTATCTGTGTGATATGTGTGCACGGATGCGTGTCTACTTGTGTGTGTGGCAGAGAGAGAGAGATGGGTTGTGAAGAAAGGAGATCACTGGGTAAAATTTTTTGTTTATGAGGAATATTATTGTCTTTTCATTGATTTTCTTAACTTTCTTAATAGAAAAATAAAAATTGTAGCTTAGGGTAATTATCAAAGACCGTGGGAACTAAGTGTAATTAAGGTAAATCTCATGTGTATTTTGTGTAATTTTCCGAATAAGATATGAGTACGATTGTTGGGCTTTCGAACAGAGCTGTTTTGGGTTTCCTGTTGGACTTTTCAGTGGATGTGGATACGGATACATGTAATGTGCCAATAGGCCTAATATAAACAAGCTGAGTTGTTCACAAAGTGAACGTTTTCTCAAGTTCGGGTTTGGCTCCTTTATCATACCGGGCCGTAAAAGTAGGAAAAATTTGACTGCGTTGGAGGAATCTTCCTCCTACTCTCTATATAGCGACAATCAATCGTCTCAAAATATTTTTAGTGACTTTTATTTAGTGACGTTAAAAAAGTACTGCTAATGATTGTCGTTAATAGTTTTAGAAGAAAAGTCACTAAAAATATTTAGCGACTGTTAATTATCATTATATATGGGGTTGGAGGAAGATTCCTACAACCGGGTAGAAGCCAAAGTTTATTCTTGAAAGTATGATCAGGCACTGTTCATTTATTTGTGAGCGATCACGTACGAGATTTTACAGAACATATACGAATTTTTTCACGAAAAGTTCGATTCATTTGCAGCCTTAATTGCAACGAATCAATGGACATGTTGCTACTTGAACAGCAATTGGAGTTCTGGTGACGGCAGTCGTTTTTTTATTTCTTGAGCGCGAATGAGAGAGGGTTGGAACGTAGGGAAGTATTGATAATTGCGGCATTACAATGGTCAAAATTGCTACATCTAGAATACCTCACCGTGCATCTGTTATTCGTGGACCAGGATAGCATTGAACGAACTACGTACTTGACGATTGAACTGCATCTAGCTCAGTAGTTGTAAGTGCTTTCTTTAAAATACTAATGAGTACTTTACACTTGATTTTGGAAAATTAGAACCCTGTTAAAGCTGTTGAACACGTATTGTCTTGCTAACAAGCAAATATTCAGCGGTCGTGAATTGCTAGTGGCTATAGGTTTGATGTTCCAAGATAGGGTTTTTCCGGGGTGGTAGTTAGGCGGGAGAGGGGTTCAATATATGCTCCTAAGTTGCACATAAATTTCAAAGTGATGGTCCATATGGTACATACAGCAGGAAGCTAATACTGAATGAAGATACAGAGCCCTTCAATCAGAGATTTACCTTACACCGAGCCGAAGCCAGCCGAGCCGAAAAATGTCACGAATCCAACTCATAATCATTGTTAATCTAGTAGACTAGATAACAGAGTACTCTTTTTCAAAGCACTGTAGAAGCCTTGGGAAGTAAGTTTACAGTAACTGTGACATTGAACACAAGTAAGTAACTTACTACAGGGGGGAGGTAAAGGGGGGGGAAAGATGAGGATGCTTTTGTTTAAGGGTGTGAAGATTGATGAACTTTTTTCTAATCATGCCTTAGAAAGTGATGACAAAGAGGAAAGTGAATATGCTTCCCCCCATGATTACTACTACTATCTGCAAGCTATAATTGCTTATTATTCCACCTCCACTTCCACCTCCCACCGCACACACATCATCGCAGCCGCTCTCAGTCCTATCCGTGCTTTTCTCAACTTGGAGGACTCTTGAAAACATGCATGGTGTGTGTACGTATAGCAATATGTGTAGACTGTACAGTAGTTAGGAGACTCCTTTACTTGGGCTCAATCATCATCCAAATTCCAAACACCCCTCCTTATTCCCTATAAAGCTGGTTTCTCTCACTTTGTACCGTGGGGTCGAATGGCCTTCTCCCTTGAGCCTAGCTTCCACTTTGTATAGCTTTTTGCCAGGGGGATGATGTACGTCTGTGGATTTTGTTCTGGAATCCAAATTTGCATTTTCATTCAGTGCTGCTGTTAAAGCGTCTCTTCATCATCTGTTGGTAGGTCCACGGCCAAAAATGAAGGCTGTCATGCATTTGGGGGATTATAACCCAAAAAGCTGAATTTCATCTGCGAATTTTTAGAAGATGTGCCTTAACAGTTTTGACTGGCCCATTGATTCTGATCTAGATTTCTGCCTTCGAAAAGCCTTCACGAGTGATGAAACATAAGCAAGGGATGATAGTAAAAACAAAGATGAACCGATTAAGGTCGAGATTTAAGGTTGTAATCTTCACCATATTGACGGTGACCTTTGCACACACCACCTTTACAATTGTCATCTTCTCTTTTCACCCTCTTGTGCATTTTTGGACCACTTTGAGCACCCGTGGTTCTAGAAATTCACTTCTTTGCTTCACGTCCCTGTCCATAACTAGCTAGCCAGCCTACTTCCTAGGTAGCTTCTAGTTCTGAACTTGTGATACACGAGGGCATTAGTGTATAATACCACCATGCAGTTTTTACTGAACTCCCTTGTTGCTTAGGCACACCCGCGATAGCAACACTAACGCGTATGTATACCGCCCACGTACACGTTCAGTATCTATTCTCACATAATGTCGTAAAAAGATCAAAGTCAAAACAATGTTTGCTAAGATTTTTGAAGTCGGACGTAGTCGGGGCTATGTAAATGTTCAGTTTATCTTGCACATGTTCGTCGCTACAAATGTCTGTAATTTGGATGGAAGATGTTCGACTAGTTTTGTATCCACTTCGCGTAAGGTATTTATCCAAAGCGTGGTTGCGAAGTAAGTTTCCACAATGCAGCTACATATTATGGTTGTTGCTGGAGGATTACTTCTTGAAGAAATTAACCTGTATCCTTTATCTATCCTACAACATACATTGACTTCTAAGAAAGCATTTCCAAGCCCTTCTTTTCAAGGTAAAAGGCCAGTTTATTGAACCCAATCACGAGCAATAACTCTACAGATTACAAGTGAGTCCAAAGCTACAGCTTTGCTACCTCTCTTACAGTGTTCACATCTACTCGTATACAGTCTATAAGTTTGAGGACAAATTCAGGTAAGTCCCAGGCCACACACAAGTCCCATTCTTCTGTATTCTCCTACAGAGTAGCATTTCAAGGCCTTGTCACCACTACTGCTCTCATATACATCCTTAAATTGTGTCTCAAGAAGTTTGAACTCATACTTGCAAATTGGTTCCAAGCTACTCATTTACCTAATTTAAAGCTTCGGTTAAGTACTTTATAACTTTGGTGTGCGACCATGATTTGATTGAGAAGCCAAAGGTCTCTATAGTGGACATGCAGGTAGGCGTCCATGATTTTGAAATTATTAAGGAGGGTAAATATCAGCTAAAAAATCTCTAGATAAACTGCTAAATATGGACGGACGATGTGATGAATAATTTTTTTAACACAAATGATTCAGCGATAATAGCCCCAAAAACCTTCACCATCAATCACCACCGGGTCAACGGCAGGTAATCTCATCAAATTCTAAATGATGAGAAATTCATTTCCACGACCGAAACCTAGTATCATAAATGCATTATGGTCTATTAGCGGCAATCTCAGATGATTTTTTCATATCAAGAGATCTGAGATCCATTTTTCTTGTACACCAAAAATGAAAAAGTTGAAAGAGATTGAGGCAACTAACCCAACCTCTGTTACAGAAGAATCTTACAACTTACTAAACTGTTAGTTCAAACATAAGAACCTTACAAGTTAAAACTGTTAGTTCGAACATGTTTGGCAACTAACGAACGTAAGATGGTGGGTCTTTCAACTATATGCATGAAATGATGGGGAAGATGATGGGGGGACCCAGATGGAGTTTTGATCATCCCATTGACATCCCTTGGATTGAGGAGAGCAGCCTTGATGGATGGGACCCTTGAAAATCCCAACTTTATTTCAACGTTTATCAGCCACAGTATGAAAAGAAGAGAAGAGAAGAAGAAAAAGAAGGTGATGTGCATGTGATCCAACAGCCTTTATGTTCCCCTCTTATAACCAGATATACAAACCCACCATTCTAATTGTGTCTCTTTTTGATTTGATGACCTTACTTTTTTTTTGTTAATCATGTTTAGGTCATGTGTAGACGTTTTACTTGTACTGAGTAAGGCCCATTTTGATGGGTCCAATCCAATTTCACATCAGATTGGTTGAACGAACATCCATTAGGTGTAAGCCATGAACATGGCACAGTCTGTCTGGGAAGAGAGTGTAGTTACCACACACAAGGCACGAAAATCTTAGCCGGAACTCCAAAATGTTGCTCGTCGTGCGTTCAAGTTTCGGAATTGACTTATTTCTCGGGTCTATGTTGTCAAAAAAGGGTCTTAGACCTTCTCTTGGTGGATTAAATCAAGCAATATATACACGTCAAAAAGAGTAAGTAATTGCCACTAAAATAATATGCGTACATAATACGTAGCAGTCTATATGTTAGATTCACAAGATAAAAGTAGTCTTTCACAAATCATAAAAATAGGCGTCTTTAACCTTTTTAAATAAATCTTAAGATAGAAGGATAGAAACGTTAACCAAAATCATTGTTTTATACGTTGTCAAGTAAACCTTTTGATAACTAATTAATAACCAAGGCTTGTAAAACAAAAACAAAGATATCTTTTTTGTATTAGGAAGGAGAGAAGTACACTGTCTATCACATTCAAATTACGTACGTGCTTTTACGTAGAAATGTTCTTCAACAAAGGAAGGAAAAAGAGAGGGAGGAAAAGAGGGAAAAGGGAAAAAAGGAAGGAAGAAAGACAAGTCTTGTTGTTCTCTCCTTTTAATGTATCTCTAAAGTGTGTCAAAATGGGCTTCCTTTATATGATACGAAACTATCAGCCATGCAAGTCTACACCTTTGGCATGTAAAACCCCTTTTTAGACCTATGCTAATGCTAGAGGGATTTCTTATGTAAGAAGCTGCTTTTGCTGATCTTTCAAAGGAACTTTTGCTTGGATAACAAAAATTTTCTACTATTACTTTAATCCAAGTCCAATTAGTAGATGCCTTCCTATCTAATCAGTCAAAGAGCTTTATTATTCTCAAAGTATTCTTTGAATAAACCCATACTAGATCAAGTATCATAGTTAGGGTAACCCTATTAAGCAACTAGCATGCATGTCCATGGCTGTATCAGCCCAACCAGAACATTGGAGTCAAAAGAACATCTTGCATTCTACTTCCAACGCCCGAGAGATGGTGACGAGCGAGGTTAAGATATAGGATGTGTCCTCACCCTAAAGGTTTTGATTATGTTTATAGAGCTCTGCTACGCCACACAACAGCCATCAACCTAGCTAACCCTAGAAGAAACTAAGAGATCAAAGGAGTGGAAGTAAAGAAATTCTACTCCAATGGAGGTTTATTAGAAGGTCACAGTGGGTTGTACTAATACGTGAAGCTGCAGTAGCAGTTTTTGGGGTGGGAAAGAAGCTATTGCCGCCGCTGAGGCAGCTATTGGACTGTAAATGGTTTATACTTGAAACATTGAGGTATTCATTATAAACTAGAATGACTCTTATTGAATAGATGCATCCTCGAAGATACCAGACTCATTCACTCATATGAGTTAGTACATAGAATGAGAATGACTCTTGTTACATTTGTCAAACATTTTCAATGCATATTCCTGCCAAAGAAAATATGAAGGTCATGGTTAAAAGTTCAAGGTACAAAAGTCGAATTCAAAGCATTTGCTTGCATAGATGCAGAAAAGAGAGCAGCGGTAGTGTTGTTGGCCCAATTCAGGATAATATTAGGAGTAAGAGGATTCTAACTGAAACAGTCTCTCTAGTCACTTTTGTATGCAGGGTAAGATCGGATGTATCTATAATTTGGAAAGCTTAAAAAACAGTTAAATTTAGATCTAACCCTAGAAATGCAACGTAGTGTGGCTTTCATATTTTTGTTAAATCAACATCGGTATGCCGCTAAAGCATGATTTAGTGATAATCTTTAACCCTATAGCGACAAAAAATGTGAATTCGACAAAAAATGTGATATTACGGAAATGAAATACTACCGCATATCTTTTAAGGGAGTATCAATGTAAGAAAATGATACCAATTATATGCAAATTAAGTCCGTATTTTTTACGTACTGCACTTCGATGAAACAAACAATGCTCTAATGGCCTCAAGGTGGAGAAGGAGAGTTATGAACTTTTGAGCATGGAGAAGGCTACAAGGACAATCTTTGTCTTTAATAATCAGCCTTGCCCTAGGGTAGCACGATACTCCAAAACATGGTTTCTCCTTAGAGATGAGCCACAGAATCTCTCTCTCTCTCTCTCTAATTGTCGCTCTAATCAATATTCACTAAATTAGCTATTTTTGGAGCTAATATATTTTTGAGAAGTCAACTTTGGTCCCTTCTAATAACCTTTAATATTTGTAATTGATGGTATTAATTATGTAAGAAATCATATATATGATTTTATTAATTATAAGAAAGGCAATATGTAATTAGATGCGCGTATGTCATATAAGAATTTTGTATATGAAGATGCCTACAGATATGAAAAGACAAGACATATTTAGAAGATAAGACTCTTCGGTGACCTACTAGTGAGCATTAAAATGAAAACTTCTTGTTTTCAACTTACATGATCATCTGATCTAACTTAAATTAGAAAAGGAACCGGATTAATTGCTGAAATTTTCGTTTTAAGACTCTTCTTGAAAGACTTTGTTGTAAGACTCTTCTTGTAAGACTCTTTGTTGTAAGACTCTTCGGTTACCTTCTAGTGACCATTAGAATGAAAACTTCTTGTTTTCAATTTACATGATCATCTGATCTAACTTAAGTTAGAAAAGGAACCGGATTGATTGCTGAAATTTTCATTGTAAGAGGAATGAGAAGAAATCCAGTCAAAGAAAGCAAATCAATGTGCGTTAACTCAAAATCTCTTTTTATGTCATGAAAACCTACAAAATATAATAAAACTAGCTCGAAGTTATGTACACTGTGGAGAGTCGACTGGCCTCAAAAACAAATCTATTGTTAGGGTTGGGCCAATTCGCAATTTTTGTTCGTTAAGTATACATCCTTATGTCACTAAAGCATAAGTTAATACACCTTAGTGTGTCAAAAGGGGGTGAGTTTAATGAAAACAAAAGTATAAATTCAACCTCACACCCCGTTATGAAAATTAAACAGTAGTGCGAACTTTTTTAGGGAGCTTAAAGCAGGCTTTCACCACCTTCGTCTGTCAACAATTTAATATTATACAATTTGACCCCTTGCAAATTGCTTCCACCTTGGCCAAAGTTTCACATTACAAACGGATGCTACTCTCTTCTTCTTCGTGTATTTCTACGTAATTTCTAACCAGTTACTTTTAAATGTAAGAGACGCAATCATATCAAGTCATTATAATTAAACTGATTTTATACCGACTAAACCTCAAACTCTGTACCGGTCGGCTAGCCAATTGCGCTCATGGATTCCACTCCAAAGGCTCAACCTTGTTTTCACGTGTGAAACTGATACAGGTGCGCGCTTAAGTAATTTTTTACGGTCCTTGTTAGACCGGCTAGACCAGTGGTTGAGCCAACGAACCGCCACACCTAACACTACGCAGCCACACAAGAGAAGGCAAGGGCTAAGCAGTGTGGCAATTGAAGGAAAAGATCATGCAGAATGTGGATGCATTTATGGCATGGCGTGGCCTGAAATAGAACGAAATAAGGACAAAGAAGCAGTGGTGGCAACTTCTTTAGAAAGACAAACGGGTATCTTGTCCCGTCCATTAATTTCAGATTGCCACTTCCTCGTGGGTTCCATATACCACAGTCCCAGCCCCCCTCGTGACCCATAAATCCTTCTGTCTCTTCTCTCTGTTCTCTCACGTACTAAAAAAATGGACTGTGTCACTCTTTGCATGTTGCAGAGTTGAACTTTCTTTGACCAACCATCCCTGTTCCATTATTTTTCCCAGATATATGTAGAGAGGTAGTACGTTTTAGGAAGAGATCTGCCACGAGAATAAGTTACACGTGTGAGTCACAGTACATCATGGTTATACACACCATACATAGTCTGTAATCATCATCCCAGTAAAGGTAGCTGCTTCGTAGTCTTATTGTATATCTCTACACAAAATTCAATTGTAACAGACAAAGCAGTATAGAAAAGCGACATTAATAATGCATGCTTGTCACAAGCTTAGTATTTTGAATTGTTTTTTCTTCTGATACAAAAAATGTTGGACTAAGGCTATGATCCAATCGAGAGGGAGTATTATGCCTCCGCGATCTACATGACTACCACATAGATCTAGGTCCGATGTCCGCACCTATGTTGGACTGAAGTGCAGGGAAACTCCGCGTGTAGAGCACATAAAGGACAAGGACGTAAGTTGTCATTAACATGAATGGCGGGCAGGATTCAAATCCAGGCACAACGCCTGGATCAAAACCCTAAGGACTTATGAAACAACTCTTAGTTGGCAGTATGTTTGAGTTGTAAGTAATGGTAACAGACCACGTTAAAGATCATGTTGCTTGCCATTCCGCCTCATGTTCGTGATTACACATTTAAAAGCGAATAATCTCTTTCATAAGTGACATACTTTATCGTTGTAATTAATGTTTGTTTAATTAATTTTCTGTTCTGACGTGCGAAGTAGTTTACGATTTGTTTGCTACAAAAAGAGAATACAATTTTATGTAAAATATCTCGTTCTCTGTAAGATTTTGACCTGTAACATTGTATCCAGAAAGCAGAGTTCGGCCGCTACGCTATCATCATGGTCTCTTTTCAGATATACCCCTTGACGTAAAACTTTCACATCTTTGTGGTAGTTAATTTTCTCTATATTCCTAAATATTCTCTTCATCCCTGCCAAATAAAAAAAAGGGAAAGAGATACAGATCTTTCAATGAAAGCATAAGTTCATTATTCATGTGTACATACATCAGAGGAAAGAAGAGAGATGAAAATCAAAATAGACTCCCTAGTAAAGTGTATATATATTTATATGTTGCGTTCCTCGCCCCCAGCAAGAAGGGCCAATGAAACGGACAAAAGAGAGTGCATGAAGAGACAGACCACAGAACCTTGTAGCTTGTCGTATAGAAACCAGATTTTGATTCTTCTCTTCGTTTCTCTCGTTCAGGCTTGGAAAATATGAGCGTGAACCATTTTATATGTACAGAACATGCACAATGCATTACTGGGAAGAGAGTCACATTTTTATAGAAAGGGGTTTTATCCGTATTCGCTCTGTGTTTTAAGCTGTCTCTCCTTGAAATTCTCACTTGGTATTATACAATTATTGTCATTTTTTTTCAGAAAGGGATCGGCGGTGGTCATGTAAGGGCAAGTGGGGTTCACCTTCACTGTGTGTATGAGATGATATTATAGAATAGAATCTTCTTGTGCTCTCTCTCCTCTACAACCCCTTTATATAATCTCCAGTTATATTTGAATATGAGTGTGTTGGTGAGATATGCATACATATCCATGGTAACCTATTCAAATAACTAGTGATGGTGCTGGGCTCCAAAGGATCTGCACTGTTGAGTTGCTGACAAAGCCTTTATTGTCTGTAGGTTTTGATCCCCTTTCCCCTTTAATTTCTTTCTCATCCTCAGAAGTAAAATGGTTTTTATTTTTCAGAATAGTTAACTCTTCTTGCCTCCATAAATTTTTTGGTAACCAATTTGTATGCCTATGACTTGCTAATGGCACTCTTTTTTTTTTTTTTTTGTTGATGACACTTTTAACGTAACTATACATGGTTGTACACGGTTAGGAGGCCAATCATACATAAAGTGAACTTGGTCCTAAAGAGACTATTATTAGTAATACACTATAGATAATCTAAAAATTAATTTGACCACACATTGTGATATGACTTATACTAAAAATGCACGCAATACATTAGAAATTTCTTGGAATAATATCACCACACTCTTTGATTTTAAGGGTATATGTATCCCTAAAGTGGACACCCGGATCCCAAAAAATAAGATACTGTTTCAGATTGTTATAACGTTAGGGTTCCGTGAAACTAACTAACGACTTTGTCTGCGGTGACCATTTCGTACTTCGAGAATGCTACTACTTCCTTATCATCTTTAAATAAATATCCCGTACGTATCTATTTCTATTCTTATTTTCTTTCTCTTCTCTTTCTCTATCTTTCCTTGCTTCTTTTTCTCTCCTCTTTCACCGTCGCCACCCTTTTATTCCCCTCTCGCTCTGTCTGTCTGCCAAAGATCTGATTGTGGAGGAAAGGCAAACTAACTGCATGACCGGGGGAGCCACGACAACCCCTAATTTTGAGCAATTTTTCAGTATTTATATACTGAATAATAATATTTATAATTTCTATAAAATACCTTTATATTGTAACATCAGCATATTACATTTTCTTTTTATTCTATTTTTTGACTTTTTGTGCCATAGACAGTCACAGTGTTTCTCTTTCTCTTGCTTCATCTTTATTCTTCCAAATTCTAAGTCTCCAATGCAAAAAAAAAACATGAATAGATGGAGGTTAGTTCTTTATTTAATTTAAATTCTTTTCTTCCCTTGGCTTTCGTTTTAACCTCCCTTCGTACATATTAGAAAAGTTACTTTGCTTGTTTTTCTGTTTTGTGAAATCTTAATGAACTACTTCTAAATTTAATATTCTCTGCTTTCATGTTTTTTGTGAACTTGAATCTCCAAATTTTTTTATGCTAGCCATTAATATTTTTTTTATCACTTTTTTGGTCCCTCCTTATTAGACTTCGTGGGTCCGCGATTGAAGGATTTAGGGGAGGTGGACGTTTACGATGGCGTTGATGGATTGTGGCTGTTGCTAGCATCAGTGGTCCGTGATGGTTTTGTGTGGGTGTGTGCAATGAAGGCAGAAGTAGTATGATCGAGGAAAAGAGTGCGTGTGCGCAATTTTGGAACAAATTGAAGGTTGCCATTTAGGGGGGCGGGGATTGTATGTTAATTATATAGGTCAAATCTCATATGTGGCAGAAGGGTGGAGTGCCTCGAGATATATACTGTTGATGGGGGTTGAGTTGCGGCGTTAATGGCAGTTGGGTGATGGCACGGGAGGTTGGTGATGTGAGGTCATGCTGCGGTGGTTGGTCATGGAGGATATGGTGATGATGTGATGGGTGATGGCAAGGGGTTTTTGGGTGGTGCCGTAGTTGTTGGTCGTGGAAGATGCAGAGGTGGTGCAATAAGAATTTGAGTTTGAAAGGGGTATGTGGTGGTTGGTGTTGTTGGGTGGTTGGTGGTGTTGGGGTGGTGCTATGGCGGTCATTAGTGGCAAAGGATGCGATGATGGTGACCTGAGGCAGTGAAAAGAGAAGAGGGCAATTATGTCTTTTGCAATATCTGTTTAACGCCAGCAGCATTTTCTTTGATCAAAAGGGGCATGAGTGTTATTATGAGAAAACACATTCGTCTAGTGTATTTTAACCTAAACTCAAGGACTTTATCCCAAATATCTTTCGTCTAAGTTTTGGATCGTAGACCAGTTGAAAGTAAATATTGGGATTAGTCGTCTATACATATAGACAAAAGCTAACCAATCAGTTGCAACCTTGTTACGGCTTTCCAATAATCACGGTCACGTGTCTTCGAGCTACAGCCTAACTAAGAGGAAAGAAGAACATGGGCCAGTATCAATTCAAAAAACATTAGTTAACGTGAGAGGCCGAAGAGGTCCGAGGGTACATCTAAATTGATGTAGCGCATGTGAAATATTCCCACGTATATGCGTGTAACATGAATAAGGGAAATGGATTGGGGGAATAAATGTATTTGAATCCGGATAAATCCAAGACAAGAATCACGAGAATGGTATACCGTCAAAAAAAATAAATAAACAAAAGGACCTCCTGTCTCCATGTCAGCCGCTGAAACTGTGCAGATTACTCTGCAGCAGAAGAGTAAGGAAGGGCGTGGTGAACCAGAGAGAAAAAGTTGGGAAGGAAAGAGAAAGAGAGAAGAAAAGGATACGAGGGGGGGGGGGGGAAGGTTTAGAAGAAGTCTTCTTCTCACAGACTAGGAAAAGCATTTCCCATTCTAATTGAATATCGGGACTTGAAGCTGACACTCCCCTTCTTACTGACTTCTGCATTTAGAATTGCCGAAGCTTTACAAGCTCACATGCATTTTCTGGGTGCTTGCATCATATGGATAATAATAATTGAAAATCTGAACTTTGCATATTAATTATCCTAGCTCCTTAAGCCGGAAAATCCTCCCTTTTTTTTTTGGCTCTATGATGTGTACCTTGCCATAGTAAGTTTTCAATCTTTGCAAAATTAACAAGTCATTAATAACCATTTTCTTTCTTTATATTAGGTTGCCGAAACTCACAAGGTTCAAAAGATGTTTAGAGATGTGTAAATTGAACTAGGATGCTAACTTTTTTCGATTCTCTCCTCCTCAAGTTCCATACCGAATAATTTCTTCACTGTAAGTCTGTCATTATGCTAAAAGGTTGAGTGCCCACTACTTTTACGGTGCTTGTGAGGACATGGTATTGGAGAAATGAATAAATTTGAGAGAGTAAACATTACTCGGGAAGAATACAGTGAAAAGTTAAATATTTTAAATAATGTTCTGATTCTAGATTCCGCCGTAGATGGAGAAAAGTCTAAATAGACATTAAGAAACCGAAGTAGAGCGATCATAGGAGTGGGGAACTAGAACAGTTTTAACTTGGTTTCCACAATAATGAGTATCATAGGCATGATCAAAATAATCAGTTGGGTATCTTGGTGAAATAATTAGTCATCATTTTCCTATAGTTTCACTTTGGTCCATATTATGTCCCTACTATTACTGTCCACTTATCACCAAATGAATCAATGTCTTTACTTTTATCCCAACCCACTCATTCCATGGATATCTATGCACTGTGTTATCATCTTGACACATGTCGTTGCAGACTTAGGCATGTCTCCAACTGCTAGTACGGAGTATTACCCTATGTAGGTGCATGAAGAACTTCATGCCTCCATAAAGGTTAGATAATTTTTCTTATTATTATTCCTTGGGGCATTACAAAGGTGAGAAAAGCTGTAATAATTTCCCAGTTATTCCTGGGAAGCTTTTTAGGCCAATAATTCAAACACCTGAGCCACCTCCGCAACTCCAAGCCGAGCCAAGAGAAGCCAAGATTGGCAGGGCTCAAAGCAGCCTGCGTACTGGGTCTACTGGGAGATGCGAAAGAGTAGGATCCAGAGAGCATGTAGGTCTATATGCATGAAGTTATGTGGAAGTTTGGAATATTGTGGGAGAGAAAGAGAAAGTTGAAAGAAGAAGAAGAAGAAGAAGAAGAAGCAGCAGAAGAAGAAGGGAAACAGAAGAAGAAGTGAAATGTCGTCACAGGCTTTCAAATCCCATCACGTAGATCGATGTATCCTTCACCTTATATGCCTGCAAGGAAGCAGCAGGAGTACTAGCAGCATTAGTAGTAGTCGTGGAAAATGATGGGGATTCGAAATTTGGAGTGAGAGTGTTGGGTTGGTGCCATTAAACAACAAAGGCTAAGCTACAAGAAACTTGAAATGAAAAAGAAGACACTCGTTTGACGTGAAGTGAAACCTACCTTTCTCCTTCCATTTCTTTATCCTTATTAAAATGTTTCATAGGTTAAGGTTAATGAGATGCATATACATGCACTTTGATGACCAAAAAGACCTTCAACAAAGTTTATAACTTTTTGAAAATTCAAATGAAAGAAAAACATGCTGGAGTTTGGACTTTTGGATGATTGATGATCTATTTCTTCTTCTAGGATATGTTCCATTGCACCCGTGAAGAAGCACAACTTGAGTGCTTTTTGAGTTTAAGCTTGGTCACTTTGTAAGCTCGAATTTGATCGTGAATGTTCTTCAAGAGTTGTATTCTACTAAAAATATTAGATCAAACTTTGGGAAGAAAGAAAGAAGAGAGTATACGGTTTAAGAATTTTGCTGCAATGATGATCAAATTGAAATATCTCAAAATTGAAAGAAAGTTTTTTCTTTTCACTTTTTTGTTGAAGAATTAACCATAGGAAACATCGACAACAAGCCACACCAAAATAAATTTTTTCTTAGAACTTGAAGGTTAGAAAGTTAGTTCCTAGCATGGGAACCATTCTTGCAAAGCTAATTTAACATTCTTGATTTGGGAAAACTAACTCCTAATCCAGAAAAATGCCAAGAAGCATTGTAGCAACTACTCTTTAAGGTATATTTTCTTTTGCTCCATTTGTACAAATAAAACATTTAGACCGCATTTACCTAAACAATGTCAAAAGAAGGTCTAACTGGCATCAGACTATGCATAGAATGTGTGACCAGTAAAACTGTAAAAAGTGATACTAGTGACCAATGACAAGAAAAAGTAAAAAAAAAAAAGGAGAGAGAATTTTCCCCAAAAAGACAATAAAAAGGGAGCCGAGCCAAGGGGTGCCACCGTCAATTTTTGCTCTCCCCACTAGTTCCTGCACCCTCCTGTGCGTGATTTTGGAGTAGTTGTGCGCGGACTCTGAAAGGAAGAAAGAGAAGAGTCACGGGTTTGTCTTGAAATGCCCTTATATTTCCCACAGTTCTAGACCAGACACCCAGACACATATTCCCTTCTCTCCCCCCACCCCACCCCTCTACATCTCCCCTTCAGCATACCAATGCCCCCAACCCTCATTTTTATATCAAGTACTACTACTATCTACTAAAATAACTAACACAAAGTAGAGGAACACAGTAAACCCCCTTCATTCACACTCATCTTTACCTTCTCAATATCAGGCCTCACGAACCAGCCTACAAAATCACTCTCTTCTCGTTCTCTTTCTCTCTGGTGAAGAAACAGCACGAGGAAAAATGGCTTTGATGCTTGATAACTGTGAGGGGATACTGCTGTCTTTGGACTCGCACAAATCAGTGCCAGCACCCTTTCTGACCAAGACTTACCAGCTGGTGGATGACCCATCGACTGACCACATAGTGTCTTGGGGCGAGGACGACACCACCTTCGTGGTCTGGCGCCCCCCCGAGTTCGCCCGCGACCTCCTCCCCAACTACTTCAAGCACAACAACTTCTCCAGCTTCGTCCGCCAGCTCAACACCTACGTATGTCTCCCTTCGTGTGTGTGTGTGTGTGTGTGTGTGTGTGTGCCTTTTTTGTCAGTGCCTGCTTGGGGAAGTTACTGATTTGGTTTTGTTTGATGAACTAGGGTTTCAGAAAGATTGTGCCGGACAGATGGGAGTTTGCTAATGAGTACTTCAAGAAGGGGGAGAAGCATTTGCTGTGTGAGATCCACCGGAGGAAGACATCTCAGCCGCAAGTGGCCATCAACCACCACCACCACCACTCCACAATGCTAGGCGGCGGCGGCGGTGGTGGACCGGGTTTCTTTCCTTACTCCACCGGCCGAGCCAGCATCTCCCCTCCCGACTCCGACGAGTTGCTGCAGAATAGTCATTGGTACGACTCTGACTCGCCGCCTCCGCTCATCTCTTCACCAACCGCCCTATCTCCCCTCAACAACACTGGCTATGCTCCTACTAACAACAGTAGCTGCACCGTGACGGCGTTATCGGAGGATAACGAGAGGCTCCGGCGGAGCAATAACATGCTAATGTCGGAGTTGGCTCACATGAGGAAGCTATACAACGACATTATCTACTTTGTTCAAAACCATGTTAAGCCTGTTGCACCCAGTAACAACTACCCTCCTCCTAATTCTCTCTTTCTTTCCAACAACCCGTCTTCTGCTGCTCCTAATATTCACGTCAGTACTACCACTCCAATAGTGTCG
Source organism: Escallonia herrerae (assembly GCA_033070095.1). Lineage (NCBI taxonomy): Eukaryota > Viridiplantae > Streptophyta > Magnoliopsida > Escalloniales > Escalloniaceae > Escallonia > Escallonia herrerae. The sequence goes on along the minus strand of JAVXUP010000379.1, from coordinate 343,900 downwards.
CAAAAGCCTGGTGGGAATCAATTTTTTGGGTACCACCAGACTAACCCTAGAGTACAAGTTCCTCAAGCCCATTCTTCCCAGAGCAGTTTGACTATACTAGATGAACCAGTATCCAAGGGTGCTACTAACAATGCATGTGGTACTACTACTACTACTCGAACGAAGCTATTTGGTGTTCCGCTTCTGTCCAAGAAAAGATTGCACCCCGAATATAATGTTGCATCCAATATGGAGACTAGCAAGGCAAGATTTGTGCTGGAAAAGGATGATTTAGGCCTCAATCTCATGCCTCCTTCCCAATGTTAGCAAATCTTACTTTTTGTTAAGAGTTTAATTTAGCCCCCCTTTTCTTTTTCTTCTTCTTTGGTTTTCTATAATTTTTTGTTTGTTTTTTTGGGTCTTCTTAGAGTCTCTGATATTGTAGCGGATGAGATGTTTCGAGTGCGTGCTTGTGATTTTGTGTATATATAGCTTAACTTATTAAGATCATTTCTTGCTCCCACAGGCAGTTAATGCAGGCGGGTTTTGGGTTAAGAATTGAAAACCAAAGGCAATTTAAATTATTAAGTCAACTGGTACTGAATACTAGCTTGACAATCTGTCCTATGCTCTACCTCTTCTCCTCCTCCTTTTTGCTTTCCATCTTTGCTTCTCTCTTTCTGGGTTATGTTTCAGTTGCATTGATGGAAGGAAAGAGAGAGAAGACTTTGCTTTTTCAGTTCTATCGGAGACGCAGGCTGCTTCAGTTCATTAATTGAGACGTACATGTATGACTCCATGTACTCATGTGGTATATTACTAGTCATGGAGATATTGCTTCTCTTAGATTCAGAATCATGGATCAACAAGTCATGATAAGAGAGAGGGATGAGGGAGGGCGAATAGCAGCTAGCTGACACCAAATGATTAAGGTTCTTACTCAAAAATCTAGTCTTAAGTGTCATTATTATGTTGTAATTATCACAATAATTATTTGCAAGAAGAAAAGTATTAATACGTACGTACCATATCATGATTTAATTATACAAAGAAGGACATCATATCCATGTTAAGGATATGATGATGTCCCAATTGGATTTCTGGCTTATTAGTTTTGAAAAGCCAGTCACGCAAAGTAAGGGAAGGAAACAAACACACAGATGAAAACAAGAAGGCTTGTAATTGTTTCTTAAAGAATGCATATATGTGGAGGGTGTGTTATTCGATGAAAGCGAAATGTAGAGCAAACTGACTAAAAATGTGGCTTGAAATGTTTCTATCAAGGCTTCTATACTTCTTCTTCTCATGACCAGAAAACCTTTGCCTTTTCCTACTTTAAGTATCTCAGATCCTTGTCTTTCAAACTCTCTTTGGATCCTTCCCCTGCCTACCCTTTACTTTCCTTTCCTTTCTCTTATTCCAACCTCTTGCACAGTAAACCAAACAGTGTCTTACGAGAGCCGAGAGGGAGAGAGAGAGAGACTACTACTTAACCTTTCACTTATTTGATCATAGTACATTTTTCGTCACATAAAAAATAAAACTCTGTCGCATTGAACAGGTGAAAAAAGTTTAAATGCTAAGTAGGCTCATCGGCATTCACACGATAACAACAAATTTGAGACGGACAATTCGTCGCATAAGCTTCGAGTAGTAACAAACTGTACGTACATTACATCTACATCGATGTTATTACTGCTTAGAAGTAACGTAAAATGGTGAATAATGTTTGACATATGAATAAATTAACTGTCTATGAACGTCTTTTCCTCAAAAGGGAAAAAAGGAAAGCCTTTGAAATAAACCATCTCTCTCTTTTATTGCTTTTTGGCTGTTCCTTTGCCCAATATATATCCCCATACATACAAGTAAAGTTCCAGCATAAAGTTTGACTCAACATTTTCTACAAGTAGCTACCTTTTGCTTTCTTTGACTCCTCTTGCTTATGCGTACATCCTCATGCTGTTATTAAATTGCAGAACATGGAAACTCTGTGACACCCATGAGAAGAAAAGAGCTAGCTGTTCAATTTGCAACAGACACATATTTATTATTGTATGTATAGCCACAGAGAGAAGGAGAGAAAGTAGCTTTAGCAGGAATGTAGGATTTAAAAATCTTGGTCGTGCAATGATTTCGTCTCATTCGAGGAGAAACCCTAACCCTAGTTCGGGCACCATGGCTAAACTCAAGCTGTGGCAAGTGGAGGGTGCACGTGCAGAGTAGAAGGTCACGTCTCGTCCATGAGAAGGAAGGCAAAAGTGGTGAAATGGGCTCTGATCTGATCTGATCTGAATCATCTCAGGTAAAGATGCTTTTGAGGCAGCGTTGGTATGCTGCTCAAGAGCCGTATTTGGAGCATCCCACCCATTTTTTGGAAGTTGCAAAAGGGCAAAAAAGAGGGAGAAGAAATCGACTTAAGAAAGATTTGTTTTTTTGCTTTTGTTTACTCCTTTTAACCACTTTATTGACATTTATTTTTTCAGGACACGCTTTATTGACAAACTTAAACTCAAACTAGTGTACTATATATTTTTATATAGTTCTCCAAGCTAAAGTTCTTGGAACTACTCAGTATGCTTTAGTAGAAGGTGAAGGCGAAGGTAAAGAGCTTTTTGTTTCCAATTTTTAAAAACTTGTGCCATCATTTCCGGTTGGTTTCCTAGACTTTATGTGTGATAACATTTTCAATTGCATCCACTTTTTTAAGCATTTTGTAATTCAGTACACAAACCAAAAAAAGGAGAATTAGTATGGGCCTCTGTTTCTGGGGCTGAAAATGCTTTGGGCCATGGTTAAGAGAGCCGGATCAAACGTAAACATAGAATGGGCCTTGTCCAAACAAGTCCCGGGCTTTGAGCCACAGCCCATAGGTAAGAGAGCACGGTTGAAAATACACGTAGAAAAAGGCGTTGTCGAAATTAATCCCTCGTCGGACCAATCTCATTGTTTGTCTCTAAAAAGTCAGCGCTTGTCACTAAAGTAAAGTTTTAGTGAACTTCGTAGGCGGTTCATGAGGTGGGATCTTGTGAAGTTTGGCCCAGTTGCTTATCTATGTGGACTTCTGCGCCTTGATAATCTTCCCAAAATGAGGCCCAAACCTATTAAATTTGGCCCAATTCACTCATACCTTGTGGACTTTTGGGCCTTTGACAGCCTTCCCTAACAGAGGCCCAAGTTTCTTAAGTATGGCCCAATCAGAATGATGCCCAACCACAAAGGAGAAAAGAAATTTTAGGAAAGAAAGATGTTATTGGAATCGTTCCAACTCATCTCGACTTGTAAATGTTGTGGAGCACGTTATTTATATACCACATAGGAGAAGATTTCATATCTCATAACATGACATTGAAATCATATGTAATTACTTTAATAATTTTAAGGAAACTTCCTTTTAAGCACCGGTACATAGGGAGCGTTCTTTTCATACCATATTATATTTTTTCACGCTCTTTTTTGTTACTAAAAACACATTAGAGATAATTTACTTTTTTTGTTCCCGACTAATGAGGTGTATACAAATTTACAAAAGTATGAAAATAGATATTCCCAAGTACGGTATTTTATAATTGTTAATAAATTAAGTCAGTGGACCCATTATTCGTCCACTAACAGATAATGTGTATTTGTTAGTCTGGATAATTATATTTATTTAGAGCATATTTATCTCCTAAGTGTTTAAGATAAATACAATATTTATCTCATAGTTATTTGAGATAAATACAACTTTATCTCCTAAGTATTTGAGGTAAAGTTTGTCTCTAAATACTATGTCTATATAAAGGTTAGAGATATCTCAATAAAGAATAAGTCATGCAATAATAAGCCACAAGACAATCACTCTCTCTATAGCACTCTCTCTAGAGCAATTACCAAGCTTTAGGATTTGGTTCGTGGACGAAGAACTCGACTCTAGTAACCGTTTTCGTACCTGCGAAAAAGATCAAGCGTGTTGGAGACTCGTAATAACAAGAATTCATCGTCAAAATTTTTGAAAACTTCATACGATATGTTTTCAAACCCACTACGCATTACGTCGTAGCGCATTAATTGTTTTTCAACATTGGTATCAAAGCATGATTACTTGTTGATTCACCTTTAACATGCTAAAATAAATTTTGTGCATGTTGCGATTTTTTTCAAATACGATATATGAGACCCATTATGAAAAATTCAAATTTTTTGAGCATGTTTTTTCTAAAAAATAATATATGATTTTGTTCTCCTATGGTTAAGGATGAACTCCATAAAAGTTTTGTGATTATTGGATTCATGATTTGTGAGAAATTACGATTTTATTTTTCAAGAAACTGTGATTTTTTCAAGTTTTGAGACTCAAATTCGAAGCACGATATTCAGTTTTTATCATGATCGGTTGATAAATAATTAATATATGTCGCATCAGCTTTCCAATGATATATTGCACGCATTATTTGGCCTAAAAACGAGAGAGATATAGCATTCGGAAGTTGGCATTGCGGCATGGTGGCGGCTGAAAAAAATTAGGGTTTTTAAAGAAGAAGATGAACAGGATTCCATGCGCTCAAGCCAAGCTGTGACGCGTTGTCCAAGCCGCACGCGTAGTCACGTGCCAAGCAACCCCGCCACAAGCCTTCACGCGCTCCCACGCGCCAGACGTGGCTGCGTCCACACGCCACACGCGCCAGCCAAGCCTGCTGTTCCACGCACCCCACTAGCAGATTAGTCTGCGTGCCCACACGCACGCGTGCTCCTCATGCGCCTGCTTCAAGGACTCCCAGTGGCTGCCCCAAGCGCACGGCGGCGCGTGATGGTGCTTTTCGGTAGTTTTTGACCCCACCGCCGGCTAGTGGAGCATTGTCTTGGCTTCTGAATTTTTTCTATGGTGTTAAAGTTACTTTTATACCCTATGTGTATTTCTGTTTAATTTTTAAATGACTTTTTTTTAAAGAAATTAGCTTTAAAAAATTGTTTAATGCACACATAATTTTTTTTAAATCCAGAGGGTATATTAGGGTTAAATTTACTGTTTATCATCTTTTAAAAATTTATCTCTTATTTTTAGGCTATTTGTGAGTATTTTTGTGGTACTTTTGTAGTCCCAAAAATATGAATAATGCGTAAATATTAATTTTTTGCACTTCATAGGTAGAAATAAATATTTTAGAGAGTTATATGACATAGATAAATTATGTTGTTAATTTGCCTTGATTATTGTTATGGTTTAAATATTTTTGTGAAAGTATATTTGTTGGGCTTTTGGCAAGCTCACATCTTTTTAAACCTAATTTGAAGGCCTTCATGTCCATTTTCCTTGGAAGGAGAATATGACATATTCATCATTTAATTACTCTTTAACTTGTTATTTGAGCATGCTAGTTTTAGGTTAAATGGATGAATATTAAATTGGCATTCTAAACAAACTTATGTTTAATGTGTTTACTCTTGTTTTAAGAAAATTCTTTAGAGAATAATGTGTTGTGCGGTATTTTCATTTGTTTTATTGGAGTAGTTTGTAGTAGGATTTTCAAAGATGTTATATTCTATTATTTCCCTATATATTTTCAGAAAGCCTTGTATGGGGATGTAATTTCGCACGTACATTATTCAAGTCAGAATTTTCTTAGCATAAGTTATTAGAATGACAGGGCTCACTGGAGTCCTTGCACATTTTATTGTATGGTGCAATTATATTATTCTAAATTATCATGTGAATGATTTATTACATTATGGCTTGTATGATGATGAAATTTATTGCGAAAAATTACTTGAAAAGTATTTTCCCAACTCACATACATGGGAGATGATTACGAGCTTAGCAAATTTTTGATTTCATGATGTGAGGATGGATTATGTTTTTCATTTGAATTTTTTGAAATAAATAGAATGATGTATAATTAATGTCTTTTCTTTGCGCAAACTAATGTAGTAAATAGAATGGCTACCAAGAATGTAATAGCTGATCTCGTTAAGGGTGAGAAACTTAACGGAGATAATTATGACGTTTGGCACAAAAAGATAAAATTCATGCTAAACGAATAAGAGCTTGAGGAACACTTGACTAAAGAGATAGTCGCGCCCACTGAGGGGCACCCCTAAGAGACCACACTACCTACCATAAGTGGAATCAGAAAGATCGTAGTGCGCGCTACACCTTGTTGACCAGCTTGAAAAATGATCTAATCGGACAGTATGATGAACTTCCAACTTGCAAAGCTTTATGGGATCAGCTCAAGTTCTCTTTTGGTGGAACCTCAACTACGCGACTTCGTAGCCTTGTGATTAAGTTTGAGGAGTACACAAAATGCCCTAAGCATACCATTAGTGAACATCTAAGGATGATGTCCAATATGATTGGTAAGCTGAGAGATGCTGGTCATGCGCTCACAGATGAGCAGCAAGTCAGAGCTGTCATAAGGTCCTTTCCTGCCTCATGGGCCAATATGAAACAGATATTGACCTTTAGTGAAAACATCAAGAACTTTTCAGATATTTCACAGCATGTCATCCTTGAGGCTGAGACTCGAGACACTGACAAGACCCTCACTTATGTCGCCCAAGAGGGATCGCGCAATGCAAATGGCAAGCACGGAAGACAAAGTAAGAAAGGCGAGGCTAGCACTTTTGTGCCAAAGGAAGGGAAAATAAAGAAACTCAATAGAGGATAACGTGGTGAGAAAAATGATTTGTCTAAAGTCAAATGCTTCAATTGTCAAGAAAAATGACACTTCGCTTGTGATTGCACTGAGCCGAAGAATGTACTTTCGGAATGTCTCTTAGTTATGTTTTTCCTCACATGTGATGGTTGCTCATTCCCAACCTGTGTGGTTTGTGGATATTGGTACAACAAAACATGTAGCACGTGATTGAGAGCGGTTCGTAGATTATCACCGAATTCTAGTGGGAAGCAAACATATCCTTATAGAAAACAATAGCTCTGAAGAAGTGCTAAGGGTTGGTTCTTACTAGCTCAAGTTGTGCACTGGGCGCACATTGCTTCTTGAGGATGTGCGATATGCACCCACTATTCGGCTTAATCTATTTTCAGTTACTGCTTTATTAGATAATTATTTTTCTTTTATTTTTTTAGGGGTAATAAGTTGGACATCTTTTTGGATGATGTTTTGTTCGGACATGATTTTTGCATGAATAGTATTTTTCAATTAGATTTAATTGATTCTCAGTCCTCTTATTCTTATGTGGTGAATGATAATATTGTGAATGATTCCACCACCCGGCATGCAAGACTGGGCCACATAGGCCAAGATAGACTGACTCGTTTGGCTAGAAAAGGTTTTTTGGGCCCACTCGCAAGAGTCAATACAAACATGTGAGGCTTGTTTGGGCGGTAAAGCATGCAGGAAGCCTTTTGGAAAGGCTGTGAGAGCAACTCAGCCACTTGAGCTAGTTCACTCTGACATATGTTGACCTATGAGTGTAAAGGCACGGCATGGCGCTTCTTATTTCCTTACACTGATAGACGATTATACGCGATATGGTTACATGTATCTGATATCTCACCGCTATGAAACTTTGGATTATTTCAAACACATTCTAGCAGAGGTTGAAAATTAGAAAGAGAAGAGTTTAAAAACTCTTCACACTGACCGGGGACGCGAATATTTGTCCGATCACTTCAAGAAGTTTTGTGAGAAAAAATGGATACGCAGGCAACTTACCATTCCTAACATTTCACAACAAAATGGTGTTGCGGAAAGAAGGAATATAACATTATTAGATATGGTTAAGTCTATGATGGTGCAAGCAAACCTCCCAATATCTTTTTGGGGATGCTCTTTTGACTGCAGCCTATATACTTAATCGCGTGCCTTCATAATCAGTTAAATCCACCCCACATGAGTTTTGGAATGACCAAAAGCTAAATTTGGATAACTTGCGCCCATGGGGCTCAGCAGGTTGTGTTCATGGTACTTCTCATAAGTATGAGAAACTAGGGCCTAGAGCTAAAAAGAGTATCTTCTTGAGGTATTCTGAAAACTCTAAAGGCTATGTGATATATGGTGAATATCCAAATGGTGGAAAGACTGAAATATAGTCTTGTGATGTCTATTTCATAGAGAGTGATTTTCCTAGCATTGGAGACGCAAGTAAGAATCTTGACCTCTATGAGTCAGAGAAGGTTGAAGTCACTTTACCATTTTCAAGCGCAGATGGGGAATTAGTTCCTTATCCGGTTGTCGCTGACGATAGTATAAGTGGCCTTCAACCTAGTGGAAGCGTCCTAGACAGTGGGAGCACACCAACGGACCATCAAGTCAACAAGATTCTTAACTGCGTAGAGGTGCACGAGGAAGAGTTCTACGTCGTCATTTTGAGATTGACGGTAAAATTCTTACATGCACTCCAACTGATGAAGATGAGCCCACTTCTATGGAAGAAGCCTTATCTTCACCTGCTAGTAATGAGTGGATGACTGTAATGAAAGATGAGTTGAGCTCAATGGAGAAGAATCAGGTCTGGGAGTTGGTTGACCTTCTGCCAGGGCGCAAGACTGTTGGAAACAAGTGGATTTTAAAAGTCAAACGTAAGGCAGATGGGTCAATTGACAAGTATAAGGCATGTCTTGTGGCGAAAGACTATACCCAACAGCGACGTGTGGACTATGAAGATACTTTCTCCCCAGTGGTGAGATTTGCTTCAATTCGCCTGATCCTAGCTATTGTCGCCCAGCAGGATTTAGAACTTTTTCATATGGATGTTAAGACTGCGTTTCTCAATGGAGAACTAGACGAAGAGATTTATATGGCTCAACCTGAGGGTTTTGAAGTCAAGAGACATGAGCGCAAAGTTTGCCGGCTCAAACGTTTTATATATGGTCTCAAACAATCGTCTAGGCAGTGGTTTGGCAGTGGTACTTTAGGTTTCATCATGCCATTACCTCTATAGATTTTGAAATGATTGAACAAGACCATTGCGTTTACATAAAATGATCCAAGAAAAATATTCTGATCTTTTCTTTGTATGTGGATGACATTCTTTTAGCTGGGAATGACATGAGTTCCATTGTCGCCACTAAGCAGTGGCTGTCCTCAACTTTTGAGATGAAGGATATGGGAGAAGCTAATTATGTGCTCGGGGTTAAAATCATACGTGATCGTCTAAAGAAACTTCTCGGTTTGTCTCAAAAGACATATATCAAGAAGGTCATTGAACGATTCCATATGCATAACTCAAAACCCATAGACACTTCAATGGACAAGGCGTGCACTTTAAGCACAGACCAATGCCCAAAGAATGATAAGGAAAAGAATCGGATGTTCAAAGTGCCTTATGAGGCTGCAGTTGGGAGTCTGATGTATGCTATGTTATGTACGCGTCCAGGCAACCCGTTGGAATGGTGAGTCGTTATCAAAGTAATCCTGGACCCACTCATTGGAATGTGGTGAAGAGGATTCTTCGATACTTACGTGGAACTGCTGATCTCGTCCTGTGTTATCATGGTGGAGACTTGAGATTGAAAGGATACAGCGATGCTGATTGGGGCAGTGATAGAGATGAGAGCAGATCCACTTCAGGTTATGCATTCATTCTAGGAGGTGGAGCTATTTCTTGGTGCAATAAGAAACAGACTTGCATCGCCCTAGGGGTTACAGCTCATGCAGACGAGTCTGTCACTATTCACTGTGACAATACAGCTGCCCTAGATTTTGTAAAGGACCCCAAATATCATGGGAAGGCCAAACACATAGGCCTTCGTTATCACTTCATTAGAACTTTAGTTGCGCAAAGAGAGGTGACCATAAAGCATATACCTACTGGCAGAATGGTGGCTGATCCTTTGACCAAGCCTATTGCTAGAGATGTTTTCCTTTCTCACATTAGGAGTATGGGACTACGTAGGGTTTGATATGTTTATGGCATCTCATGTACTTGACATTATTTATTACATTAAATTTTCATTCCTTGATTTGAGTTTATTTTGGAATGAATGGATAATCTTTGTGATTACATATACATCCTTGTTGAGAGTGTCACCAGGCTTGAATTGACCCACTCACACGGGTAATTCACCTTGGCGCTAAGATAGCGAGCAAGATGAGACATAATTGTCTTAGGCGCCAAGAGGGCGAATAAGATGATACAGCTTATAAAGCAAACATGTCGCCTTAGTTGGAGCTAAGATGAGACCTATAAAGTTAGGTCGATCATAGAGTATCTCCACAACTCTATGTAGCCTGTTTACAGCCGAATGTGAGATTTCAGGCAGGCACTATGAGAGTGACTGGGCTAAAAAACTCAGGTTAGGCGCTTGTACAGTGACTAGACTCAGATTCGTATGGCGTATTTTTATTATACATTTATGTGACACGCCCTTGCGGGTTACGCCATAGCATGCAAATCATACTGCATGTGCTAAATGCAGACCGACAGTGGGAGTGACGAATGAATCCCTGCTTCGTCACTGTGTGAGCCACTTGGATCAAAATTTTTGATCCTATATGGTACCCTTTTCACCTTAGACTATGTCATGAAGAGGATACTCAATGTCGCTACTTTAGCATGTACCCTTGGATCATGGATGATGCGGTCTCGCGGGGCATGTCTAGGAAAGCGGTTGGGTCTAATTGGAATGACATGAGGGCTTTGGGAAGAAAGTTCAATATTATATCATGTTGTGTGATTCATAGCCCGGGCGACTTTGTCGATTTTTGTTTCGATATGAGTCATGAATACATAACATATGAGAGGTTTAACACTGCTCACTATGAGGGATTTGAGAGTGTTTAATCTGGTATAGTTGAACTATCTGGGGTACATACGAGATTTTTTGGAGTGATGTATTGTGTTAATTTGGTGATAACTTAATACAATATTCTTCAACTGGACATCTTTTCTCGTAGGTCGCACGTTCCATTTCCTGTATGAGGAGATGAGTGGACAAGAGATAAGGAGAGATTGCGCGATTTACTTGCCCTGTGTGTGGGCGAGTGGGAGCTGTTAATAAATTGGGTCAGTGGACCCATTATCCGCCCACTAACAGATAATGTGTATTTGTTAGTCTGGATAATTATGATTATTTAGATGATATTTATCTTCTAAATGTTTGAGATAAATATAATATTTATCTCATAAGTGTTTGAGATAAATAGAACTTTATCTCCTAAGTGTTTGAGGTAAAGCCTGTCTCTAAATACCATCTCTCTATAAATGCTAGAGATATCCCAATAAAGAATAAGTGATGTAACAATAAGTCATAAGACAATCCCTCTCTCTATAGCACTCTCTCTAGAGCAATCACCAAGCCCTAAGATTTGGTTCGTGGACGAAGAACTCGACTCTAATAGTCGTTTTTGAACCTGCGAAAAAGATCAAGCGTGTTTCAGGCTCGTAACAACAAGGATCCATTGTCAAAATTTTCAGAGACTTCATACATCATGTTTCCGAATCCACTGTGTATTACGTGATAGCGCATTAATTATTATTCAAAAATAATAGATATGGCAAGTGGGTACTCGCAAGTAACCCATCGTTGTTGTGGGTCTGGTGGCACGGGTAGGATTTACTTGGAATTCTACTTAAAGCATTTTTCTTAGGCTCATGTCCGACCCACCTTGAGTTGAGTATAACCACGTGTAACTTGTTGCTTTTAAGCTCACGTGTAACCTTTAGCTTTCAACACGATGTCAATGGAAATTTAGACAATTAAGATTATAAAATAAGTATTAAAGCTACTTTCACCAAAATACAATCAAATTTGTCTTAAACATAATCTCCAGCGTGAAACAGGGAACACACTTCATAAAATAAGATTAGACACATTCCCATAGAAAACCAAAAACATTACAACGAAACTTCAAATGAACCATCTTTGCCGAAAAACGTTTAAGATATTATCTCAAATTTAAAGTTTCACAAGAATGTTTTGTAAAATACGTTGCAAGTCGTAAGTCATAACTACCCATTACTTGGACCAACCGTACATTTTTAGCGTAACATCCTTGTAAGATTTAAACTCTTCAAAAAAACTATTTCAATCGTCATATGTATTTTGCTCCCGGATATGTCCAAGCACAATGCCATCTCACCTAACCTATGAGGATATAATTAGCCCTACGCATTTTTTTTAGCACCAAATTCCATATACATGTGTGTCATGAGTAGTATTTTTTAAAATAAATTTTCAAAAAGACATATTTTTATTTTCATGTTTTCAACATGTAAATACAAAACTAAAGAATTTGGTGACCAAGGTAGCGTTTGGTAACACTTCCAGTTTTGATTTTCTGTTTCCAAAAAAAGAAAAATCAAAACCAGTTAATTTTTTTTTTATAAAAACAAATGAGTGTTTGATTACCCAATTTTTATTTTTAGTTTTTTCTTTAGTGGTGGTTTACACGGTGGTGGGGCGCGGTGGCAGACAGTGGTGGTGGCTGGCCATCAACGGTGGCTGCCGACCGCTGGCAGTCACCGGTGGTGGCAGGCGGTGGTCGCCGGCAGTTGCTGGTGGCTGTCGACAGGCTCTGACGGTGAGCGATAATTGCCAAAGGTGGGAGGGTGGTGATGGTCTCAAAATAAAAATTAAAACTGAGAGTCGAAAACTCTTTTTTAGAGTTTTAAAAAATAATCATGTTTTAAAAACTGTTTTTAAAATTAAAAAAATTAAAAATTATATGTCAAACGTATTTATTTTTTTAATTTATAAAATTAAAGAAAAAAATTGAAAAAATAATGATTAATAATCGGGGCCATAACTCAACTGAGAGTGTCAGGGTGCACAAAGAGAAGCTTTGTCGTGCTTTGGTTCAAACACATCGTACGTATACAAACGTTTAGAGCCACGCCGCCACCCCAAAGCCCTAATTCTATGGAAGACGAAGTGGTGATCGCTTCATCGCCTACAGACGCCGGAATCAGTTGCTGGGACCTCCACTCAGGGGCCGAGCACCTCCGCTACCGCTCCTGCGCCTCCCCTCCCCACGGCCTCGTCTCCGTTGGCGGCCGCTTCCTCGCCTCCTCTCAGCTCCGCGATTCTTCCTCTTCCGGCTCTATCCTCTACTGGTCCTGGAACAAGGTCTTTAACACACATAGCTCATGCAGCTTACGTGTTCGACGATTTACTTCTTAGAATAGATTGTCTCGCCTCTCACTTTTCGCGTGTTTTTAGGATAGGATTCGAGTATCTAAACATTGAATTAAACGCATATATGAATTACAAATATAATAAGTTATGTGTGATCAGTCAAACTAGGATAAACTTCGACGAGTTGCCTCTTCAAATACAATGCAGCCAATCACTACTTCATTTTTCAAATTTTTATCGCCTCACACTTTTTTGGAAGCTTTTAGGATATAATTCGATGTCTAGAGGTCAAATGGAGCTTGTATAGTAGTTCCATATCAACTAAGTGGGGTTTGATATGCAACAAGTTGGAAGGGGACATAAATTATGGAACCGGGGGTGTAATTCAATAACTCTGCATTTTTTTCCCCCAAATTTCTGGCAATGCTTCCTGGTCACTTAGAAAAGAATTTCTCGCGCATCACTTTTTGCAAGTTTTTACGGTAGGATTCGAACGTCTAAACATTGAAATTAAGCTCGTTTAGAAAGTACAAATCAAATAAGTTTTGTTTTATGAGTAGAGCTAGGGCAAGAAGTCAATATTTGTATGTTCATGTTGCGATAAGTCAATAGCGGACAAAATTTATGAAATGGTGGGAGTAGTTCCACAACTCTGCAGTTTTCAATTGGGTGGCCGTAGCTAATTTTGTTTTCTAAATTTTGCAGCCTCAAGTAGAAGTTAAAAGTTTTCCGGCAGAACCTATTAATCCGATTGTTGCTAATAGCGACGGCACTTATATAGCTGGAGGAGGAGTTTCCGGTGATATATACCTATGGGAGGTCATTTATTTATCGTGTGCTTTTTTACATGTTTTTTGTGTCCAATTTTATGTGAAGTTCTTAGATGTATTATAAGTTACTTGTAATTGATGTAGGTTGCTACAGGCCAGTTGCTGCGGAAGTGGCATGCTCATTATAGGGCAGTTACTTGCTTAGTGTACTCTGACGATCAGTCACTCTTGATTTCGGGGGCAGAGGATGGATCTGTTCGAGTTTGGTCACTTCTCATGTAACTACACCTATTATACCCTTGAGATATTTTTATGTTGTTGTCATTTTAAGTGAAAGTTGATTGTCTACGTACCTATGAATCAGGATATTTGATGACGTTCGGAGGGAGGAAGCTAGACATCTCTATGAGTATAGTTTCTCCGAGCACACCTTGCGAGTAACTGATGTGGTTACAGGTTTTGGAGGGTGTAACGCGATAATAGTGTCTGCTTCTGAGGACAGGACATGCAAGGTTTGACGCGCTATCTTGTAATCTAATTGACTGTTGATAAGACATAAGGTCATGACCGTACTCTTGTTTGAAGAAACTGTTTGGTTGAATTGGCACATTAGATGAAAGGTACGATCTGAAAGGAGCTTTTGCTTCTAATGAAAAGAAGCAAAATTTTAACCTTATGGGTTCGTGTTCGTTGTACTTGTTCAACAATGAAACTTTAAGATAAGAGAATCTCTCTGTGTAGCTGCCCAACCCCCCCTGCGCGTCCTCTTCGTGTAGGCATTATTGCCCTCTTATCATGACTATCTCACTTAACCAATGTTCTTCCATTCTGTGATCCGAAGGGCCTCTAACTCCATTGAGTGCAGGTCTGGTACATGAAATACCTTGTTTCGTAATTTATGTTGGAATCACTTGCTAATTGTTGTGCATTTGGAGTTATATAAGAAGTAAATCTTAATATTGTTCGCTGTAGTTATGATGGTTTTAACTATTTGATGTAAATCGGCTATAGGTATGGAGCCTATCTCTGGGAAGATTGTTGAGGAGTATTGTGTTCCCGTCAGTTATTGATGCAATTGCATTAGACCCTGGTGAGCATGTCTTTTATGCTGGTGGTAGAGATGGAAAGATATACATTGCTGCACTTAATGCTCAAGACACTTCCAACAGCAATTTTGGGTTGCATATCATTGGTACATTGTCAGAGCACAGGTTTGTTGATTCCTATAATGTTTGAATGCACAATGTTTTGCATACATTCATATGTTGAACACCAGGTTTCTTCACTACGAGTTTTATTAATTTGGTACGGTCATGAAAAGGTAATGCAATTCTGTCATGCAATGTTGTTTAGCTGTCCTGTGTGTGCCTTGTCGAAGTTAAGTGAGAAGATGAATCACACTCAAGTCAGGTGTTGCTGATTCATGTTGAGGTGGTAAACCTTTTGTCCTTGCTGCAAAATCTGACATATACATAAATGCTAATTAAGGTGCCAATTTTTCCAGTGTAATCTATATCCATTTTTAAAATCATGTCTGCCCCATCACTTTTTATGTAGTACAACTGCTCATCATCATTGTCTGAGCCTTTCTCCGGAACTTTGTGAGTCGGCTAATGGATTTTTCTTTGAGCACTCTTTGATTACATTCCTTAACTCTTCCCTTACTACTAATTCCCTTTCTTATTCTAGGTCTAACACTACCGCGTCTTACCCCATCAACTTGGTATAATCACTTTCCATCAGTGGGGCCTCTGAAGGCCTGCGGTTGATATGACCAAATTTTATCAAGCAATGTTCCCTCATCTTTTCCTTAGTTGGAAATCATGTTCCTTCCTTTGGTGATCACCAACCTAAGCCTTCCAATTTCCAGTTGCAAGCTTGCTGAATAAGAGCCTCTTGCTTAAGTCCGAACACTATTTTGTATGGACAAACACCAGTTGAGATGGCGAGAAGCAGTGTTAACTGGGTTCGTATATGATGTCCTTTAAAAGTCTTTTCTCAAAAAACAAGTATACCATTTCCACGTTGAGCCAACATATTTGTTGCTCCACTTTGTTTGGAATTGCACTAGTGGATTAATTTTGTACCCGATCCTGCACAGTTTTTATCTAATACTTCCTCCTTTTCATGATTTTTGTCCCTCTTCTTGTTTGGGATGTGTCCATATTTTGTCCACGCTCTAGATTTGCACTATAAAGTGTTCTGAGAAAGATGGACCAACATCAAAACATATTAGTATGACCCATAGTCTCAAGCTACGCAGCCATGGAACCAACTCCGCCAAATGACCACCACCAGATTTGGGCTTTGTTCCAGGGAGTACAGTCATAGTCTCCACGAACTACCGCTAGAATGCCGACCACCACCAAATATGGGCTTTGTTTCCACATAGAGTACGGTCCTAGTCTCCACGACCGACAGTTACGAAGCCGAGCACCACTGAAACTTCTGCTGTAATCAATTCATGACTAGGACTGCAATTTGGGCCGGTTTAAAATGGGCTTTAACCCCGGACAAGGTTTAACCAACTAAACCCAACTAATTGAAAACTGGGTTGGTCTGAGTTGGGTAAGTGTTTAAATGACATTAAATTGGGTCAAGCCCATTAAACCCAAACTAACCCAAAAAAAAAAAAAACAACCAAGTCAACCAATTCCCATTCAATGTCTCCTTCCCCACCAGTCGACAGAGGCAGTGAGGCAGTAGAGAATTTCGCCAAAGACAATCTTTCATTTCACCGTGATTGTTGCTGCCAGCAACCTCTCCCTCACTTCATCTGAGTAGGGAAATTTATGGCCCAGTGTGCCAACTGCCCAAGGGAGTATGCCGGTGGCAACGAGATCTGCCTCCTGCAATAGGCAACCACGGGTTCCACACCAGGTGCATCGACATGTGGCTGGGTTCGCACTCGTCGTGCCCATCGTGTGGACGGATGCTGCTGGCGACGAGGTGCTTGAAGGGCGACTAGATCCCGGTGGCAGAGGCCGAATTGAAGGCGAGGCAAGACAGAGTTGCGCAGCAGTGACGGCGTGGCATGTACCTGGACAGAACGACAGCGATGGTGTTGGCTAGTTCGGCTGCCGGTGATCTACTGGTTCCGCAACTGGTGATCTACCGGTGCCGCTCCCGGTGATTTACATGGTTATGTGTTTGTCTGTAGGTTATAGGATTGAATTTGGAATTTTGTAAATTTGAAGATTGAGGGATTTAATTTGTATTCTATTAAGTGTACTTTCGATTTGTTTTTATTTTTGGTGACTCTTCTGTAGTTGTTTTTCAATTAATATATGATTGAATTTGGACTTTTTGTGTATTTTAAGTTTGAATTTTCTTTAATGGTATTCAATTGGTTGTTATTGTTATTGTTGATTTGATTTTTTAATTTTTTGTGGATATTTTAGAATTACTTTATTTTATCTTTTGATTAGATAAATGAAAATTTATATTTTTAAAAGTCAAATGGGAGTCATGATAGTCTATCAATGATGAGACACATTGAGAAAAATTACTCATTTAGAAATGGAAGACAAAAAGTTAAATAAATGTTAGTCATGTCGGGCTACCCAACCCGTAGCATTTTTACTTGGGTTGGGCTGGGTTGGGCTTTTTTTGCAAAAAGAGCGCAAGTTGAGTCAGGTTGAGATGGGCTTTTAAAAGGTTTGGTTTTCTTGGGTCTAAGTTGCACCCCTAGTCATGACAGCCGCACTCCCTTCCAACTACAAACTGCTGCCATAACCACTGTGCTCAAGCTGCCATCTGAAACCCATTTTTGCAACACCCAATATGAACTCTGACCATCCAATTTCTCCTTCTGGTACCCAACTCAAACTTTCTTTCAATTTATATTTGGGCTTCGTCGAAAATTTCTGGCTCATTAAACAACTAAGTTTGTACAATGATTGGATTAGTCATAGAGAGTCCCGTTAAATTAAGGACAGGGGCCGATTTGGCAAATTAATTTTTTGATATAATTTTTTACTTGTAAATGGAACGAAAATACAATACAGAGGAGTATAAGTTTGTGGGTTATGTTTGCAATTTTTTGTCAGAAAACCAAAGCCTAGCTTAGTTTTAATCTACCATCTTCTAATTATTTCTTATTGTTTTGGGAACAGCAAGAGCATTACTTGCTTGGCCTTTGCTGTGGATGGATTTCAATTGGTTTCTGGATCAGTGGATGGCATGGTTCGAGTTTGGGACACTACGACGCGTAACATCATTCGTATTTTTAGACATGCAAAAGGTATTTTTTTAACAATTGGATGTTATATTTGTTGCATTTGTGGCTGTACATTAGACTTTTTCATGTTACCTAATATAATGCTAGCTGTCAATGAACTCTTATTGGGCTTATTGCAAACAGCTTTTCATGTTGAGCCGAAGTAGTATTTATTGTTCCATTTTGCTACAACGTGAATTTTATTAATAGATGGTGGTATGCTTCTGAGAGAGTTTTCATGATCCTTGAACATCTGACTTTAATGCATTTCATTTCAAGAACTTTACATTAGTTTCTTATATTTTGTGCCCTTGCGAAATTCAAATCCAAATGCATTAAGGTTATGGTAATGATATCCTGTTTCCTTATCGTGCAGGTCCTGTCAGCAATATTCTTGTTACTCGAACATTAATGAGTTCTCAAGCTGCCTCAGGAAGAAGGCGTGGATCCTTATTACCGCCTCCACTAGAGAAGTACACAGCTTCCATGGACGAGAGTTCGGATTTGAAGGCATTTATCCTTCCCAGGGATCACCCTGATGATGCCTCTGATGCTTCATATGTCAGTTTTTGCACGATGAATAATCAAATCAATGAACTTCAGGTTGATATTTTTTTGATTAAAATATAGTC
Organism: Escallonia herrerae; assembly: GCA_033070095.1. Taxonomy (NCBI): domain Eukaryota; kingdom Viridiplantae; phylum Streptophyta; class Magnoliopsida; order Escalloniales; family Escalloniaceae; genus Escallonia; species Escallonia herrerae. Next base: position 325,279 of record JAVXUP010000379.1, on the reverse strand, counting down.
AAATACATCAGGGTATTACGACCATAGTTTATCTTTTTATACCTATACTGATATTTACACTTTATTTGTGACTCACATCAGAGTAGGGTAATATTGCTTCTGTTTCTAAATATAATGGACTTGGAATGTGCCTTTTATGGACTATTGGAATTAAGTTGCATATGTTTATAACTGCCTCGTTAAACTGATATGCTGTGGTGATTAGTAAATCACCCCTTAAGGTGGATTTGTGGGTTTAAATGTCCTGTACCTGCCATAAAAAAACAGAACAAAGACTTAAGTTGAACAGGAGAAAATCTACCAGGAGTGTTTTATTATGATCGCGCGGGAACACACCTATTAATGCTATTGGGAATCTAACCCTTGTGATGGGAATCTCACATTTCTGGATGGGTATTGGCGTGAAAATATTCCAAGAGTTCCAGCCTGGAGTAGTTCAAGTAGTCAAAATCACTTAAATTCAGGATTGCCATATATACAAGGCTTCTGCCATTGATGTACGCGGGTCTTCTAACCCATGACCTTCAGGCCATAATGGAGCAACCTTACCATTCACCCTGTTTCACCCTCCACGTCAGTATTCTTAGTTAAACCGAAAGACAAAAAAACCAGTGCGTATTGTATAGATCGAACACTCGTAGCTTGATTCTTTAAATGCATAATCATCTATCAAGAAATCATTATTGTTTAAATAAACAAATTTAGATTCTCGGTACTGTCTACAAGTTCAAATTACATTGAGGACGAGGCCAAGTTTTGTAAAACTATTTTGTTGACTCGTTTAATGGGTTCAAATATCGTACCATGACATAGGAGCATTATAGCAAACATCTCGTGCTTCTATTTTTCTCTTTTTCCTTATAGATTTTGCTAGAGTCTCAATTAGAATTCAGGTTTTGTCACTTTTCCATAAACAGGGTTCGAAATAGAAATTCAAGGAACTAGATGCAGGGAGCTTATTGGTGGAAACATGCAATATTTTATTTTGTGTATTTTGATAATCAAATTGCCAGTATGACCCAGAAAGGCCATGGTAGGAAATAGAAAGAAGCTTGCCGATTTTTTAATGAATTGCAAAATAGATCAAATTACTAGTCCAACATTAATGAAAGTAGGTTTAATGTTATTGAAAGTTAAGGAGCTAAGTTTTTAACTGCTCATTTTATCGAGGACAAGTAATGAGCGAGGAGCGCAGAGAAGAAAGGATGACTACTTGTTCCGATACAGTGATGTTGGCCAAGAAGAACTAGCTACGCACGTTACATTAGTGCTTGGTTAGGATACGAGAAATCAGAAATAACCAGTTTTCTTGATTACTAATTAGTGTCTTGCATATGCTAAATAGTGTCTGCATTACTAATTAGTATCACTAGTTACGGTTTCTTCTAGAATAATGCCGCTGCATGTAATATATACCTTTTTAGGATCTCATTTTTTCTTAACATTACAGGTTCTCAAGGCTAGCACCTATAATTGGAAAAATGCAATTAATTCCTCCCACCCTGGAACACTGATATCCCACTCTAGATATGCTAGATAGTATATATGTATGAAAATATACCAAACTCAACAAAGCCTTTTCTGGTTATTGAGGTTACTAATCTCCGCTTTCAACTTACAGATGGTCATTATTGGAGGCGTCATCTGATATTTCACATCAAACCAATAAATTTATGAATGTAAAATATTTTGTTGTCCTGTGATAAGTTTAACTATCAGATATGAGCTTTTGTTACTTATCCTATATAGGAAACATCAGTATGATCTTAATACAGGTAAAGCGGAGAAATTGACCAATTCAATCAATCTTAGCACTGTTCCGTAAAACGTGGTCAGCTAAGCAATCCAGATTTCTAGTAATTTTGCGACTAGCTATATGCTAAATACAACCAGGCAGCTTTCAATGTACTTTGATGATGAATAAGCGTAATGAGAATAGAGGTTTGTGTTGCACGTAACTTCTTTGTGCTGGGGCATGTGGTCCATGATATGCATTTTGTATGTTGTCTATTTTTTAGTTCTAAACATGGCCGTCTTAAGTTACACGTGTATATAAAAGTTAAGAAACATTCACTTTGTTCTGTTTGATGCATGAAATTTAAAGGAAAACAGTTACCATGAAGCATAGTAAGAATCTTTTTTGTAAGGTCACTTTGTCTTGCATCATGAGTTTAAACTTAAAAAATGAAGCTAATATCTTTGTGGCTATATTTAAGATTGTAGACTATTTTGATTGTGACATGATCTTTGAATTGCAATCAGTAGTAAGAAGCAAAACAGTAGTAGTTATAAAAGTAAAAAATTCATTGATAACCTGGGATATCTGATCTATTCAGGAGGTTTGTAGTGTCAAAGAGCATCCAAAATATTTAAATTTGAGTGAAATCTTCTCATTTCTGCATCATTTTGTGATTTGAACAATTTATTCATGGCAAAAACTCATTCATTTTCCCTAATACATTTTCATACTTCATTTTTACGTTGGAAAAATTGACATCGTGCATTTGGTGTTTGGTTTTTTGTTTGCTCGATCTAACATTCCTGCAAGGATAGTTTTACTGCCTACTTGTATAGCTCTTTTTACCCTCTGTTTAAAACTTCTTGCCAATGTTTGACTTAATCTGTGCGTGATTTGCCGGATTTAAATTTCCGAGTTGGTAATAAGAATGAGAATAATTGCCTGACTTGCCTCCCAATAGATAGTAACTAAGTTTTTCCATCTCCCTCAAGATCCTTTCCTAATTGACGACCAATGACTGGAACCTTGATAAGTTATTACATTCCCAAAATTCTTGTTAATTATGATTTGACTATTTGGCATCTCTTACAGATGATATTAGTAGTAATTTATCAGATTACTTGTTCTTTTAGTTTGAGCGCAAGTGCAACAGATTATTTATTTGTCTTTGCTGTTGAATTTGATCTCCATTGTCAAAAGTGTATCTGTAATCTTTTTCTAACCAACGTTACTGATCTTATTCTCAGCAAAAAGGTTCTTCTGGAGCTGATGAAATGGAGATGGAAAGATTAAAATTTGATTGCAAAAGATCTATGCAACTGGTCCAGCAATGGAAGAAAATGTATGAAAACTTGAATCAATTTTGTGTCAACGAGCTTTTGGATGGAGATCAAGCTAGAGACTCTAATTAAAGCATCACCTGAGCCAGCTGTTCTAGGTGCAACAACTTCGAGATTTTGTCGGTATGCTTAATGATTTAGAGCAATCTAATTTACTTTCTATCAGTTTTCTCTTCGTATTTTCCTTCTCAATTTGTTGTTTTTATGTTGCTATTAGTTTCCTGCTGTTTGTTTGGAATGACTACTAAGTATAGTCAAGTTCATCCACGCTGTGGAAGACAAAAGGTTGGACAGCTAAGAAACAAGATCTTCATAAATTTAGTGTGGTGGATTTTGAATGTTAAGCTAGATGTGTGTTGTAAACAAGGAAAGATAGAAACATAAGTCTTGCGCATTTGCAATATGTTAAACATAGCACTAATTGCAGATAATTTGAAGAGAATTGTTTTAAATGGTTGGGGTACATACGACGAAAATCAATAATGATATACACACACTAAACATACAAGAAATATAGCCCTATACGGTGTAGACTTGGGGCTACGTCACTCGGTGGTATATCCCCAGATAGTTGAGAAGGCTTTGTTGCATCGGCCTGGATTTTCTTTTGTACGTTTTGGCGATATGTGGATATAATATCGGAAATGATTCTATCCCATGACCTTGATTTTCTTTTGAATTTCATAAGCGTATGTCTGTTGATTCACCTGGTATCAGCTAGTTTAGCTCCCTTATTACCTCGTACATGTCGAAGGCATTTTAATTTTGAGGTTGCATGCATTGCATTGTTTCTATCTTGTTACTGCTGGTGAAGATTATTCTCGGGAGGTATCACGTGGTATCTGAAAGTAGTTGCTATCAGAGAGTTCAGTTTTTTGAAACGGTCAACTCTTAACTGCAATTTACATGGAGAATATGTCTTGAAACTCTGATATTGAGTAGTCTAAGTGTATTTTTAGTGCTGTCTAAAACAATTAAGCATAGAAACTGGTTCTTGTTTCCTAGTTGAATAGTGTGTTCTACAAGAGTTTGTGAGATATCTTTCCTTCTGCAGGGCTGCTGATTTATAATAGAGAAAAGACAAGTAGGCTTAGGTAAACTGCAGCATGTGATGTTTTCCAATGCTATTAAGCGTTATAAATTGATGGATTGCCTTGGAGTTGAAAGAGAAAGCCATGAACCTCGGTGTTGTAAGAGAATCTATGCTGTGTAGTTTCTTTTGAGTTGTGTTTGAAGTGAAAGGAACCTTCTTCTTGGAGTTTATGGGGTCTCAACTGGTTGCTGGGTTTTGTACTTGTTATGCTCTTCTTTTCAGAATGTCGTAAAACTATCTTTTCTATATGGAGTTTCCTTGTTTCGGAGGCAGGAGATTTTTAGTGTGATCTCTTTGCAGAGATGTTTTTCTCCTCAACTCTGTATTAGGATGTCTGTGCACTGCTTCCTCATGCTCTATGTTGCATATAGGTTGTGAAAGTCCACAGGCAGTATATGGGTGTAAAAAGTCTTCTTACAACAAAATATTGGACGGTTTGCGTAATGAGAAGTTGGAGGTTGCTATGTGGCCTTGACTTTTCCTACTCATAGAATGTGTTTGATGCTGTTAACCAGGTTTGCTGCATGTTTGGTGAGAGAGCTTAATGTCTAGAGGACTATATGAGCTTCCATCTCTTTCTTTCTTGGTCATTCAGAAGTCACGCTGATGGGTAGAGGAGGTGAGTGGGGGAACTATACGGCTATTCATTTACCTATATCATATTGCTTTTCGGGTTCTTTTATTCCAGGGTGGGGGGTGTTTGCGGGGGTTGCTTAGACGCCATTCTTAGTTTTTCTTTCTGCTGCTCTACTCTCCAACTCATTCGACAATTCTCTACCACTGTTTTAGTTAGTGGTTGCTCTGAGCATGTTCATTTGGTGTAGGGCTCTCAATCTACAGTTTCAAAGGAAAAGAAAAGATATGATGTCAATAATATCAACCTTGATGTCTTGGCTAAAAAGGCTGCGTTCCTCGCCTGTCAATCTGTTCGAGAACTTAAAATGGTCATCGTTAAATTTGCAATTTGATGATTGATTTTGCGAAGGCCTGTTCAGTTAGCTTAATATCCCCCCCCCCCCCCCCGGTGCCAAAAGGAGAATTGCAATTACATAGATCAGAAAGGCAGGGTAAATTGTAGTAGAATGGAAATATCTACTAGAATTTGCTAGTTAGCGTTGATTCAGAGTTTGGAATATTGGACACGTCTGAGGATTCTTCTTTGGAAATATTGTTCGAGGAGAGGAACCTAAGATTGGTGGAGCCCTTTGGTCCCTGTGGCTGCATCTTTTGCAAATGGATGCACACCTAGTGAACGAACCAGTTTTCAGCATGTCAGGCTTCCCATGGCCCATAGGTTGTAAGACCAGCGACCAGTATCATCTGCTGTTGTTTTGACTATATAGTTGCTAAAAAGGTAGAAAATTGGATGGTCCTGCATTAATGTCCTGACCATCTAATACCGTGGATATGTGAATAAGTTCCGTTTAGCTTAGTCCAACAAGCTCAGCCATAACAAAAGCTTAATGTCTACTGGGTCTTAGTTCTTTTACATTGAATACGGAGGCAAGATTGAGACAGGGCGTTCCGTGTAAGGATTAGGCCTTGATATTAGCTGCTAGGATGTTGATGTGTTGCATGGCATTTCATTATAAATAAAGCAATCGTAATCATACAAACTTTTCAATTGTCATTTTGGGTCAAACTTAGAGATTAATGTTTGTATATATGTGTATAATAGAAGAAAAGTATCAAATGCACACTAGTTTTCATAAATTCCCACCTCATCTATTGTTAAAAAGGTACAAATGCATCCCCGTTAGGTTGGATTTTGAGTAATGTACCATCTGTGTATAACATGATAAGTTTGAGATGAATTTATACTCTTTTGTGTTATCCACAACACCCAGGGAAGTTTAATGTTATAGTAGTCTATAGCGAGATAAAGGCATTTGCTCTCTTACAGGCATTCAAGAATACTGAGAAAAACAGAACAATGTACTGTATTAAACTTGCCCTCCTTAGTTTTAGAAGAACAGAAAATTCTACCTTCAGTTTCTAATGGACCCAAAGCATAAGAATGTAATAACTTGTTGATGTTAGTCGCATATATAGCATAAGATGTTTTCTCCCTTGGTGCACGGTCCGTGTCTCTTGATCGAAAGTAACAAATAACGGACACAAGCAGATGGAAATGACGTTATGTACCTGATAGACATAACGTGTTTGCAAGAACTTTCTCGACACTAAGAAGTCGTGTTATCTTCCAAACTCATCGTTGGTAAATGGTAAGTGGTAACAAAAGTTTTAATCAAGACAGTATAACCCCAGGCCCAGGGCTTCGGATCCCAGCATTGCCTTCCGAGGGTATAGACCAACCTGTGAGGCAACCACAGTATGTCATGACGCAATGCCTACACCATCCATCAAAAGAGTCTCATCACTCTCATCAGTAACAGTCTCTGGTTGACGAAACTCTTTCCACACTCTTTTCCCTTTCCAAGAAAAGCGTACTTGTGTGACACAACAGAAACCCGCAGAAGGCTGAAAGTCTGAAACCCAAACAATTGGGACACTGGTTTGACTGTCCGATATTTCTGCATAAATTCAAGTGTTGAAAAGAACAACATGTGGGTCTGTGAGTTGTGGTGGTGGGTGGTGGAAATGGGACCACTCGTGGTTGTGCATGCGGTTCCCGATGAGCAAGGGAGGGTTTACTAGAGTGGGAAAGAAAAAGAGAATTAATTATACTACTAGATATAATATATATCTCTGCCTACATTAGGTTATATGAATTTACATTTAATTTGAGGTGCGGGAGAAAGAGGATAAGGTGGTGCAACCGTCATAATACAGACTAAAGTCAGGGAAGAAAAAAAAAAAAAAACCCACCCAACAACAAGATCTCTCTCTCGTGGATTCTTTTTATCCAATCGAACCTCTTCTTGCAGAGAACATGTCCCTTTATTCATGTCCTTCTTGATAGAGCAGACTATTTTATTTGCTTTGATGCTTTAAGAAAGAGAGAAAGAGAGAGAGAGAGAGAGAGAGAGAGAGAGAGAGAGAGAGAGAGAGAGAGATACCAGCGGTCATGAATTTGGACACTGCTCTGAAATCAGGGTGCTGAGGGTTTTCTTGTGTTTTGGATTGGTGCGGAAGAGAATTGAAAGAGAAGGCAGAAGGCAAAATACCCCAAAACAACACATGCTTCTTTCTTCTCTCTCTCTCTCTTGCTATCCTTTTCATCCACGCTCCTTATCACCTCTGCAAAGAACAACTGTCGTGTTGATTACTCAAGAACACTACAGATGACTCAAAAGTTTAGATCTCAGCTATCTGTACGCATTCTGTAAGAAAACTAGAGCTTCTTCAACCTAGCTATAGTAAGCTAGCTATCTAGCCATGTAGTACCAATCTAAGCTCACAGGAAGCACACATGTTACATAAGGAATGATCTCCACTAAGTTAGTTGCACAAATTACTTAGCTAGCTCAAACTTTTGGGATGAAACTAGGGTTACATCACAATGTCGATTTCCAGGGAATTTAGCATGTCTAGATGGTGAATGATACGTACTAGTGCTAATTTGCCATGCAGTAACTGCATTCAGTTACCTTATTGCATTGCACTCTACTCTTTTACGTGCGTGGAGGATTCCTCTCCTCTGGTCCTCTTCTACCACATTCGAACTTGTCGTTTCCTAACATACAGCTTAACAGTTGCAATACCCCAGACGAGTCTCTATCGGGCCGGGGTGCATCATTTCAATACGATCGACAACATGCAGGTGGATGAAAACGTTGAATTAATTGCTAGAGACAAATTTCTTTGATAGTATGAAAAAGAAATCTAACGACAATTACGGAAGAAAGTACTTCCTGAACATGGATTTCACCTTCTCTGTCTTGGGATATTCTTTGAGACGGCGAGCGAACAAACTACGGTTGTTTTGTTGTGAATATTTGGAGTTCACGAATTCGGTAATTCGGTTTGTATAGAAAGAAGAAGGTTACATGAAGACACGGAAAGCGTACTGATTTGTCAAGCAGTCACAAATTGGTACGTATCCCTATCGTTATGTGTCGATGAATGCTCTATACTTGTTTTAGCTTCGACAATGAATAATAGCACAAAAGCACATGTGAACACTTCTTCACTGTTGACCCCAATCGTTTCACAAATATTAGGATGACTAATTTTGCCTCGAAGAGAAAAGAACCAACTGTATGTAGCATGCCAAATGATGGATGGTCCAATCATCTTAGAGCTAATGAGGGAGCTAACTAGACATAAATATACTGAGAGTTTGCTTGGAGCTTTAAATTAATTATTTGAGCAGTCCAGTTTTGTAAGAGCGCATTTTAGACCGTCAAAGGTCACGAATAAGCCAGTTCACTGCTAGTAAAGTCGTTAGTAATACCAGCACATGAAACAGTTGCAGCAAAACCTGATCGATCCACCTCGAAAAGCGTTCCAAGGGGGCAACGTTTTTAGTCTGTAGCTGCTGCGTTTCAGGATAAACTTGACCTATAATATTGCGGCAGCCCCACCACTGTTGATCGTTGCCACCTGTCTCCGCCGGATACTCACCGCCGACCGACCGACCGACCGTTTAAGCATTCCATTTTAAAGGGATATGGTGAGATTTCTGACTCGGGTCATGTGAGTGGGGCTTAGGGGTCTTTGAAAGAAAGTAAATTTTAAGGCAAAGTTAGACTTCGCACAGTTCCACTCAATGTATATGCAGAAGATATAAATATGTAATCCATCCATGCACCATCAAAAGCACTTATGGTATCCCGTGTAACAGTTGGTAGATCCGAGCCATTGAAATGGTGGGCCAAAGTCCCTCCGGTAATATGTTGTCTTCTCTGTTACTTACTACATTTTAGTCTTTTGGTTGCTATGTGGAGCCTATTTTCAAAAGCAAAAATTTATTTTCCGTAAATTTGAAAATAGCCGTTTGAGACTAATCATCTCGGATAGGTTAATGAGCACCTCGCATTATGTGGACTAGTCTACATGCATGTTTTAACAGTAATAACAAACAGAATTTACTTAAAAACAGGTTCGAAACTAGTTGTACGCGAAAAGAAAAGATTGACCACACAAGAAGTTATTCAGAAATTTGTTTGAAAAACAAACGCAAGACGGTTTAACTTAACGTTAAATTAACCCTTGTACTGTGTAGGAAAAAAGTTTAGATACAGACATAAATACAATAAACCGAACACATATGGGATTATTGTTCATCAAAGAAAAATAATTCTTTTATCTCATCCTAGCTAGAGGTGGTCCAGAATCTCAATGATTGTGATCTAGTATACCAAGTGAGCGTGCTCGTTGATGATCTTCTAGGGTAGCACTCGTCGTACAAATTGTGGTATCTTATTTCAACTACGACGGAAAATAGGTAAGCGAATATTTCTGAGAACCCGCAACCTCGAGTTTTGGAAGTGTTTAATGTGCATATACATTTTTTTACTTCTAGGGAAAGACTGTTTTCGGGTTCTAAACTTACAAAACGGACGAAAAAGTGAATATAAGAAAATGATTAAAAAAAAGGCTCACCAACTTTGTGATATTATAAAAGCGTTTATATATAATGTACTATTTTACAATAGCCAACCACTTGTTATATATAGTCTTCCCACTGTGTTGATAGCTTGTTCCCGATATCACTATTTTATTCCCTTTTTTCTCCCCTTTCATTTCTTCTCCCAACCCTAATCTTGCTTTCCTCCCACTCACTGCACATTCTGATAAAACTCCCAGTCTCACTCCCTCTCTCTCCACCTTACCCATCCCTCTGTCGCCCATCAGTCTCCCAGCTTTCTCATCTTCTCCATTTCCCAATAACACTTAAAGCTTTTGTTTTCCCTTTAGAGTTTCATTCGTTAATTAGGGTTCACTATAAAAGGAGTGTGTGATAAAATCCATGGATATTGACCTCTTGAAGTCATCCCCTGAAGACCAGCTGGAGATGATGATGATGATGCAGCTAGACAAGCTTCCCGACTTCTCCGGACATGCCTACAACGACGACGTGTCGGGTATCCCGTCCATGGAGTTCACTCAAGCACAGCTGATGGAAAGCTCCCACGTTTCTTCTACTGCGTCAGCTTTCATGAACCTACCCTCCACCATATCCTTCACTGACTCCCCTGTAGAACCCTCAGCTTTGCCGCAATTCTTGTCCAATTCAAACCCATTTTCGTCGCCTTCGCAAAAACGGACTTCCATGGCAGCAATGAGAGAGATGATTTTCCGCATAGCGGCGATGCAGCCTATTCACATTGATCCAGAGTCCGTCAAGCCGCCCAAGCGGCGCAACGTGAAGATATCGAAGGATCCGCAAAGCGTGGCCGCGCGTCACCGGAGAGAGAGGATAAGTGAGAGGATTAGGATACTGCAGAGACTGGTCCCCGGTGGAACCAAAATGGACACAGCATCTATGTTGGATGAAGCCATTCACTACGTGAAATTCCTTAAAAACCAGGTGCAGGTGCTCGAGAAGGCGGCGGCGAATAGGCCGGCCGGCGCGATGGGGTTCCCGGTGCCGATGTCCAGTGGGAGTTTCAATCCCATGGTGACAAAAGGTTACCAATTGGGTCAGAGTGTTCAGCAATATTTAGATGCCTAGCCACAAGCTTGGAGAATTAGTTCTTTGGTATAAATGCATGTACTTTAATTTGTCATGCCGGTCTGTGGGGTTGTAAAGAGAAAGCTCTTCGATTATAAATTGTTGTTAATTCCCATCATAGTCTTGAAATCTCATTTTGGCCATGCTTAGGAGTGGTTCTTATGTTGTATTGCTATAAAGTTCACAATTGATTTATATATGGACCCCCAAATGTTCAATGTTTTTGGTAGAAGAATCTTGCTCAACAAGGTGATAATGTCGCAACTTGACCAACAAACTTTTATGATCCTATCGACTCAATCAGAAGACAGTTGTTGCAGTTTCAGAGTTGAGCGACTCACTCGCAAGGCAACCCTCCGAAAAGAGAAAAGCTTTCCCAAAAGAGGAAGCAACACACTTGCCAAGGTGGTCTATCTATGCAGAGTTATACGAAATGCATCAGTAATTGCATGACATTAGCCTGGGGAACAAACAGGAATACGAAAATAAGTTCGTCAGCATTTTAGGAGACAAAACTAGATAATCGCAGCAAAACTCTAGCGTTGGCGTAGTGCACAAACATTTCTAGTGGCATACAGAGGCAATTAAAGGGCTAATATGATCACATGCTTCTAAGTACAACAACGTGTCGCAGACCCAAGGACATTCTTGCACATACGGTTGACGACTTTACCTAAGTGAGATTCCTTTTCCAATAGATCTCCCGTGCCTGAGTAATCTTAAGGTCAATGCAAAATTCAGTGCATTAAGCTATGAACGTAACACGTACGTCAGGCCCGTTGTATGGTCCAACGGTTACATCCCTATGTGCATTCCTACCCTAGGCGTCGGTACAATGAGTCCGTGACAAAATGGTCCAAATCTTTCTTATCTAAATATGATTGCAGTTTTCATATTCTTTCTCCAAAAACCCAAACTTATTGCACTATGTTGACATACTATGAAAACAACACCACCACCTCTTTAATTTTTTTGGGTCTTTGGGTCAAGAAGCAACATAATCTTCAGAGTATTGTTTGTGTCTAAGAACAATTCATGAGACAGAGAGAGACCGGGGAGATGTTGATGGGGAAGTGAATCAAGAAAATGGAAAATTTGGGACCATATATAGGACTAGGGAGATCTCCATGCTCTCAAAGTCACAAGGTCAAATGGGGACACACTTTTGAAAACCAAAACCATGCCTACAACTAAAAGAGGTCCAGCAGTAAATATAAGCCAAGGGTTGGTGCTGAACGTGGCGGCTCCAAGACCGGATTGCACGGGGAACTTTGTGCACCTCTAGGTCCGGAAAAATACAGTGCAACCGAAGCGAAGGCAGGAGGGTGCTGACTGCATGAGAAATCCACGTGAAGGGACTGACAGGATGAGCGGTGGGTCTTTTTGCGCCATGGGCACGATGACGACCGGTGACGTCTTCATCCACACCATTTGCTGGCACGTGAACGCAAATCTATAGCGGTCAATCGTCCTCCGACGTGGCTATCCACGTGGGACTCGGAAGTTGACTTCTCTTCGGAGGTAATTTTGGTCAAAGTATTGATTTTCTAACTCAATAGTCGGTGATATATACGACTTGTCGTTGAAGCGAAAAAAGTCGATGGGTCAAGAGTTAAAGATATAAATCTGTGAGAAGTTCATGTATAATATTTTCACCGGTTTTCAAATGATTCAAGTACTCAGGATCTTTTTTGTCGTTTTGACTGTGCTTATTGGCCCGTCTCAATATAGTTGCAGACTTAGAACTTCATACGAGAATTTTTAACCAAGGTCGCGGATTCTAGCATGTAACAGTTGCATAATAAGACTATTACGAGGATAAATATAAGTGATTCGTCGCAATAAAGGATAGCATCACCAGGCTACATTTGAAGTGAAGCACTAGACATTGTTCTTACACAGCTCACTGATTGGCGCAGGTCAACAGCCTCGGAACAAGTATTAAGAATGCGATCTGCTGCTAGTAGCATTCTAAGGTGTAGGCTCTTTTACGTCTCAAGTGGGTAGCAATGTTGTATACTGGCGCGAGAAATACAGTTGGAAACAAGGATAATATGCTTTGGAATATGCTAGTATATAGTTTGATAAACCAAGTGGGATAGAGTGGGCAGGTTGTATTCATATTATTTCTAATCGCTTAAAGCAGAAGATAAAAGTATTAATTTGCCGAGTCCAGTGAAAGTATCCAACTCAATACGAACTTATATTGAGTATATTAATGAGACGTTAAGCATTAGATTCCGGGGTTCTCCTAGGCGGGCGCGGCTCACCAAGGTGGTGGTTCAATGATCCCCTGGTGGCACCAAGGGGAAGCAATATTACATGATTGGCGGGAGAAAAACAGTTTTTGCTTTTGATGCATCTAGCTTTAGCAGTAAAAAGTAACACTTTCCAGTTCCAAAACTATCACCATAATCTTCGCACTACAAATTTTCTATTATTGACTTCTTTGGACGTGTTGACATGGTAAGAGAAGTGATCCCTCATCAATTTAGTATCAGTTCCAAGCCACGTACATTCAAGGTTGGACGCTTCTCTACGACCATGTAACCAAGAGAATCGAGAAATAATGAACAACTTAATGAGGTGACAAAGGCTATTCTGAGATACGTGAATAATACATGTATCTGAGAGAAGGTGAGACTCCGGAATTCATTCTCTCTTTTAAGAAGGAGAAGAGAGACTTATCAACCATTGAACATTTGTAACATAGTCTATTCAATAAAATCGGTTAGTCTTCACTCTTAAAATACGAGCCTATTCATACACAAGTCCTATAGAAATTACATTACAATACATAAAGAATGAAAAACATGAAAACTGGGTGCCCATGGTCTCGACTTGGTGGCCAAGGCTTGTAGTAACATTTGGTACAAGATATGAACCACCTATCTGAGAGATTTTTAGAGGTGCAATTCGCCCAGATTAGGAACCAAAAGAGTAGCCCCTGCTTTAGCTGGGCAGGTAGATGTTTTGAGCAAGATATGTTTTAGAATGGAGTGAAACCATCAATTTCATGAAGGGAATACAGGTATCATATATCTATCTTGCCATATTAAATTGTGTGTGCGTGTATGATGATTATCAAATGATAACCTGCCGAGTAAGGAAAGGATCTACGAGTATAGAACTACGTGCTTAAGCAGAAGGCATGGGGTTTACTAATATAAATAAATTCTCTAAAAGGGGTCAAGTGTTGAATACAATGAGAAGAATAAGGGGGTAGGTTGTCTCCCAAGGCAGAGCAGTGCTTAACTGCTTATGTCTCAAGGATCATGCTTCGATCACTACCACCCATATATAACTTTATTTATTCCTCCTCTTCCCATTAGAATCTCAATCAAAATCCAATCTAGGAGACATTGATGAACACAACAACATCATCAAATCCTTGAAATTGGAACAAAAAACAAATCAGAAGTGGTCAAACCCATCTATGAGAAGACCCATGTGGTACTTGTCACTAGGGTACCAACATCTGAATCTTAAATCGTATTCTGACAGTTGATATCCTATGACCTGTCCTTCTGGCCTTTGGATATTAGGGCATACACCGTCCCAGTACCAAGTACATTGCATCATATACATTCTATTTCAGGCTATTTCAGGGCTCTATAGTGAAATTAAGACTGGCCCCCTCAGTCCACCTCTTTAACTTGAGTACAATTAGAATGGTACGAGAGCTAGGTCGTGTTCGTGCTCCATGATGTTCAGGTCGCTACTTTGTATTTGTGTTATGCGTGAGTGAGGATCCGCTTTACATTGAGACTTCGGATCACCTCATAGTACATGCTATGCACATATGAGCTTATGCTAAGTTTTCACACCAACAATGCATGAGAATTGTGATCGGTTCTTAAACCTCATAGATTTTTTTCTCCTTGTAAACAGGTTTCTTGGTTAGACATGTGAGGGTGTCCTTGCTTTTGTAATGTCTCTTGTGTGTTTTGCTTTCTCTCTCTTTTCCTTCTCGCAATAGACTGTGTTTGGCTATAAAAACTTGAGGATATATAAATTTGAAGCATTTAAACAGAAATGCCGGTATGCATAATGCATGTTTAAACTATATATTGATCGTGTTCTTTAGTTCTATTTTTTGATTACATATTTTATTTTATCCATAAATGCATTACCAATGGATAAGGTGCAGAAACACTAGCTATACATGCATGTTAAGTTTATTGCAGAAGACAGCATATAAATGTCGACCAGTCACCATAAAAGTTAAAAACCTATAGTTCCTCTCTAGTTTTTTTTTTTGGGGAGGGGGGGGGGGGGGGGGGAATATTCAAAAAGTAAAAGACAGATTAGATGGATCACATCTCCATCCAAGAGAGCTACCATATGATAAACAAGACAAAGTAAGCAGCTAATAATAGCACCAACCAACTAAGAACTAAATACATCATAAAACGAAAAAAGACAGCAAATCCACGATAACTATAGCCTAGAAATAAGATAAGACTGAGGGAAAAAAAAAACAACCAATTACATAACACCACCATGCAAACTGCCTTGCGCCATCTCCAAACACGCGTCCCCGTATTGCGACCTGTCCTCGATTCCCCGTGTACTATTGCTGCATCAAAAAACTATCTTTTCCGGCCAACACCCTGCTGCCGATCCCTAAACAAAAACCAAAATAAAGCCATAAAAAAAACTAGCTAGGAAATTACCCATAGAAACCTCTCAACCGTCGATCGACCATCGTGGTCAGCGATACCGTTCTCATTGCTAGGCATTTCGCATGCAAAAGATACAGTTAAACAAAGTTGTGTAAAGATCCTCACCAAAAAACCGGTGCATATTTCCAAACACAAACATTGCCAACAAACGCTGACCCGCGGGGCACAACATGAGTAAAACTACTCATCAGATTGGTTGAAATTGATTGACGAGTCAATTAATCAAGTTGGCATTGATCTCAAAGCTCATTAACTTTTCAAGCTCGACTTTATAAGCTGATAATTATAATAATTCATATAAAAACTGAGTCATATTCTAACACCAAGGCTCCACATATATTTTCACCTTAGCAATTTTTATGATCGATAAAAAGAAAAAGAGAAAGAAACAATGAATCAAGTTGGTTGGATCGATTAGATTCTGGTGGGTCCGAGTTCATGGCCGGGAAGCTGACAATCTAATCTACAAAGGCCTAAATTCTTCCACAGTTTGTCGCATATGCTAGGTGGGATGGATGCAAATTACAAAGCATGAATCCTAAAGGAATTGTTGTAAGAAAAACTTGTCCATGTGCTGTTTTCAGAAACATGAGGAAGAGATTAATTACTCACGAATTAAAGAGCCCTTCATATCAAAGTAGACAATATGTGACAAGACAAAGTGAAAAAATTATGACTGAGATCAGCTTTAGATGGTGAATGAACGTACTCTCTTCCTTTTTTTTTTTTTTTTTTGTTGCTTTTTTGGTACATATGGCAGTTCTTTCTACTTCATACGTGCATATGTCGCGAGATCGCAGTTGGAGTCTTGTTCGACTCCGAGACGGCCCAAGCGGCTTTCTCTTGCTCCTTTTCTTGTTTTCTTAAAAAAAATACAAGGACTTTGATGAATAATGCATCAAATCCTTCCTCTTGGGAGACACATTTGGATATACAAGTCTTCCGACCCCATGAACTCGATGCTGACCCTCTGGCTAGTCGTATTTTGAAGCCTTCAAGGCCAAATGATCGGTCTTCTATCAAGTGATGGTAGTTTCCTATCTTTTTGAGGTTCTTTTTTGTTTTTTTAAATTTATCCTAGAACTGCAATTTATCTTTTAATAAAAGAAGAAAAACAAAATTGAGAGTGAAAATTTAGGTAGCGTTTGAAAATATTTTTTTTTTCAGTTTTGTAAACTAGAGAAAAAAAAACCCGTTTGGCAAGCAGTTTCTGTTTTTTTTTCGTTCAATTTTGAAAATAAGTTTTTAAAACATGGTTGTTTTTTTAAAACTTTCATTTTGAAGTTTTGAGTTTTCTAGTTTTGATTTTTGTTTTGAGACCACCACGGCCGCCGCCACCACCCAGCCATCGCTGTCGCCACTGCTCCTGTAGCCGTCGCTGCCACCACTAAAAAAATCAAAATAAAAATTGGGTAATTAAACACTCAAAAGAAATTTTTTTAAAAAAATTGAGTAATCAAACACTCATTTATTTTTTTAAAAAATAAAAAATAAATTGCTTTTAGTTTTTATTTTTTTAAAAATTGAAAATCAATAATGTAAGGGTCCGTTTGGAACCAAATTCTTTTGCAATATACATCTCAAAAGTTTAGAATAAATTCTCAAAAATGCAATCTTGTAACAAAGATCAATATGGTGGTAGAAATGAAGAAGGAGACCTCCAGGAAGAGAGGTAACGTTATATCGACAGAGTCTTCGAGGGCAGAGGCATCAGTGTATGGTGGTAGAAGTGAAGGAGACCTACAGGAAGAGAGGTAATGTTATATCGGCAGAATCTTCAAGGGTAATTAAGGAAATTAAAGTTTTAGATAGTTTTTGATAAACAAATCCCATCAAATCCGACCTCTTTGGTTGGATTTCAATACGTTAAAACAAATCCAACGAAATCCCATAGAATTCCATTCCAAATCCAATTTTAATGGTTCCAAACAAGTGAAATTCGAATTTCAATTCCAAATCCCATCAAATCCAGGGTTCCAAACCGACCCTAATTGATTTTAAACAGATCCTTTTACTCGCAGGGTATGTTCACATGCAGGCCTTCTAGGGATCAAATTCTCTAGATTGGGGCTAGGGGGACGTATTATACGGAACGTTCTTGGGCACGTGGCCTTCTAGGGATCAAATTCTTTAGCTTGGGCCTAGGAGGACATATTGTACAGAAAGTTATTGGGCTTATCACCTATTGGGCTGTTGATAAGCCCAACATATGAACATTATGTTCGCTGGGCCTTTCTAATTGACTTTGTAACCTACTCGTAACTTAGTTAGACCCAATTGCTTTCTTGAGTACAAAATATTGTATTAGACTAATGGTCTCGACTATTTAAGATCGTTGAATGTAATAACTTCAATAAATTTAAATGCTTGAGGCTAATGATTTGAGACCATGCTATATTTGCTTCTTTCTCGGGCATTTTGAGAGGGTGGTGAAAATCGATGGGGCAATTAGTCAGCATTTAGTCCTTCGTTTAGTTTTCTCTATCTCTAGAAAAAACATGTATTGCGTCTATCTATTAATGATCAGAGATCTTCTGATTCCTTATAACTTAATAAATAGTCACAAGCAAAACTAAAAAAACCTTTTGCCTTGGGATTCTTAGTGAGTCTCTTCCTAGGCGTTGATCTGGAAAAGTCTTTGTTGGCCTTGAAGATTTTTTTATTTATTATTGTGGATTAAAATTTATAAGTGAAGTTTGAAAAGTATTGTATTTGAGGCTCTTGAGTGGAATTGATGTCTTATAGTTTCTCATATAGTACAACTTGATGTTCTTCCACTGTGTTACTTTTTTTTAAACCTCCCTTAACATGTAAGTGAAATGGATATATCTTAGTCGCTACTTCTTTACAGGAGTTCATTGGCAACTTGGGGTTCTTTCTTTCTTTCCTGTAACATTGGTTATCGGGTTCCGTTCTATTATTGGGTGTCGATCTGCGGTTGTATTAATTAGAATTCTATTTTTATATATATATGGTCAACTCAAATATAACCACTTTCCACGAAATTACGTCCGTTCAACACATTTAGCTACTTTTAGTTGTATGAGTTTGCACAATTTCTTCACAAAGCAACTTCTTATTTAATCTAAATCATCTTAGTTTCGTACACAATTTAATGACTACAGCTTATCATCTTCTCCGTAACTAGTTGTCTGACAGGGGAAATTTCCAAACTAATTAAGGAGAAATTTTGAGTCACGCTTTACCTGTAAAGACAAATAAGGAGAAGATAAGCTAATTATTTGTGAAACTACGGACTTAAGAGTTTTCCTGAAGAAACTAACGTCACTTGACAAGCCAAGCAAGAAAGAATAAAAAAACAATGAGTAAGATGAATGAATCCGTGCAAGACTTGCCTAATTTTGTCAAAGGGACTCCAAATTTCTTTGTAGTTAATAAGTAATATGTAGAATTGATCTGTAGTTATTCAACGCATCATGTGTGTTTAGCCACCTTGTTAAGCATCTTCATGTCTAAATTAATAGGGAAGTGCTATTCATTCTTAAGGTTTATTTGTCAGACGTTGACGCAGCAACTCACTTCATCATCTTCTTCACACAGGTGCTTCCATGCCATGGCTTATGACGGACAATTTTGCAGCCAATATCTCGCTCTGAAACCGGAAGAGGCGAGTCTATTCGACTTGGTACGCGTACTATGGTCAGGCCAAATCGAGAGAGTAAGCTTCTTGGAGTGCACGGAACCAAAGAAGCTGAGAGATCTAGGGCCTCGATGGCTCATCTTCATCTCCGTCGTCGCGCAGAGACTCTTGCTTTCCATGAAAAGGCCATTGGCCTTCATGGGGTTTATGATGGAGACGTGGCTGAATCTTTTGTCGAGCAATGATGGGATTTTCCGGCTTCTGTTACATGCCCTTCAAGGTTTTCCTCTTCCCTTCCTCTAAGGTTTCATACATTATACTGTTGCATCTCCTTGCATTTTGTGAAACATTCTGGATCACGAGTAGTGCCTCTTGTCTTGTACTTCCTATGGATCCATAGTTTCTTTCCATTATTATCTGCACCAGACTGTAGATGTCTTTTTTAGGTAGCTAGGAAACCACGTCATGTACAAAATTAAGTAGCTTTATATATAAGTCTTGGGGAACTATAGATTTCTTTGGAAGCAAAGGTGGTGGAATTCTTATGCAGAGAAGCACGTTGTTTGAGCTTAATTAGGTGCAGACGTTGAGAGATGAACATACATCTCTATGTGGGCAACTATATAATCTAGCTTAGGATTAAGCTTCTTTTGTTTGATAATAATATAGAGACATTTATCAACACCATATGTAGTATTTGCTTCTACATGGTTGCAAAAGTGTGACAAAAATTTGACCAGCATGCTGTTAAATTTGGCTCTATCACTACCCATTAAATATTGAGTACGTGTAGACAAAGTGGATGAGGTGTAGATATCGACAATTCTGAACTACTTTGTTGAAACTCAAGCTCGTGCGACATGTTCTTATCGGTTGCTGATTATAGTTGTTAGAAACAACGAAAGTAATAGTCTCCCGATTGTTTCTTCTTATTTCTTTGTTTATTCGCATTCTAGGTTATAGTTTTTGAATGATATAGTGTTGTAAAGACTTTATCTGATTTCGTCAATCTGGCGAGTATCGTTGCTAAAGTAGTCAATCGTTGGCGAAAAAAGTACTTCTAGCGATCAAAGGCAATTTCGCAGGACAGCATATGTCCAAAAGGCAATTTGATTGCTACCAGAGGTCCACAACAGCAGCCATGCAGTCACCCCCGTTGCTTGCTTAATTGGTTTTGCAGGGAAGGTGGTGAAGCCGGACAAAAACTCGGCAACCTACACGTCGGTGGTGGGAAATCTCGACAGGAGAGTGGAACTAGACAGAAGCATCAAAAAAGGCGATAGCAGATACGATGCGTCCCTATCTATGATGGCCGCTAAATTGTCTTACGAGAATGAAGCCTTTGTTCAAGCTATAATCAGGGATCACTGGAAGGTAATTGTTGATCTACAGCCCAAAAGCGATGTGTTCATGTGATTCAAAAGCATATTGACACAGTTCGTTATTAACATGTAGGATGGTACTGGCGATGACCAACTATAATCTCTGGTTTTCTTTCTTTGCAGATGGAGTTCTTGGGGTTCTACAACTTTTGGAACGGTGAGAAACAATGACTACTATAGTACTACATTTTATTTTTTTTTGAAAAACTAGGAGAACTTTTATTTAATTAACAAGATGAGCACACAAACATAGGGTGACTAACTCACTAGCATCAAAAGACAGGAGGGGTAACAAAAAAATCAGCGTATGGTGCCAACACTGGTAACCATTTTGCTGATTCCTGCCCGTTTCGCCATGAAGTCGGCGCAAAGGTTAGCTTCTTTATATACATGAGTTGTCTTCACCTGTCCCTTACATTTAAGGAGTGCCCTGCAATCAAGAACCAATTTTTTTTATATTCGAGGAGGGAGGGGGGGGGGGGGGGGGGGGGGTTCATCAGAGTTCATTAATGTGGCTATACGTTTATTGTCAAACTCCAAAAGTATATATATGAGTCCTTTCTCCCAACCAAGTTGTAGCTCATCCCTAACCGCCCACCATTCCGCCGTTTGACTATCAGCAATTCGCAATTGTCTAGAGCAACCACCTATCCAACTACCCTTGTGATCCTTGGATAATGGCCGCTGCTCCCGCTAGTTGAGATCGATGATTTGCATTCCCATCTGTATAGTTTAGTCCAGTTTTCAGGTGAGGGCTGCCATCCAACAAATATGATATGTTTTCCTATAGGAGGGCCATCGTCCTTGTTAGTCAAGAACAAGTATTCCCAGGCTAAAGCATAGGATTCGTTAAGCAGTGTACAATTTTCTGAATAATTTTCATTGAGACAAATGAATTTATTCCTGTGGTGCCAAATTTGAGATAGCAGAAAGACAAAAAGAGTGTTCCATGGTATGTTTTGGGCACCACAGGTTTGTCTATCACTAATATGGGTTTTACACAATTTTCGCAAAGAGCAGCCCTCCTGATTTGGTTTGTTGCGAATTGAATGCAAGAGAGTCCAAATACTTTGGATAAGCGAGCAGGTACAAAGACAGTGGTTGACCGTTTCAATTTCCCCACGCCTCGAGGGCAAGTTTTTTCGGTCAGCCAATGCATTTTGAAGCGTACCGCAAGGCCATGATGAATGCATTTCCAGAGAAAACTCTTAACACGGGGTGGACATCTCACATTCCATATCCAATTCCAGCTATGGTGAACATCTCTTTAGTAGTTTGTAATAACACTATAAGCAGACTTAACCGAACAAACTCTATAATTTAGTGGCCAATAAATTTCATCAGGTTCATCGTGATATTGGGGTAGCAGAACAGTGGAGATTAATTGCACCAAATTTGAAGGTAAAAGCAAGTTTAGTAAGTCAAGGTCCCATTCTCTATTGTTAATGAAAGCACTCAGCTTAACCGACTCACTTTGATTAGGGAGAGGGCCTATAAACAGATTGTGAAGTACCCCCGCAGGTAGCCGGTGATGGTGCCAAAAAGAGATTTGGTGTCCATTCCCCACATTCTATCTAGTTAGAGGAAGAAGCTTATCCTAAACGTGAAGGACATTTTTCCAAAAGCGGGAGTGAGATGGTTGCTGAGCAGCATGCCATATGGTATCAGGAGGGAAATATTTGTCTTTGAAAGCTTTGACCCCTAGACGGTACTGCCAAATTCGCCAGGCAAGATTCATAAACATTGCTTGGTTTGTAGTGGCTATTTTCCTTATAACGCCACCCACTGATTTGTTTTGCGCGATAAACATCCCAATTTACGTTTCGATTCACTGTGTCTCTAAAAAAAATTACTTAATTTGTCAATGTGATCAGTGATGGTGTTCGGGAGCATGTAGACTTGCATAGAGTAGGTCAGGATTGAGTCGAGGACAGTACGGACCAAGGTTGTCCAACCTGCAAAAGATAGGAATTTTCCTTTCCATGCCGCTAATTTTTTGCGGATCTGATCAATGAGGTAAGTGAAAGTAGCGTGCGTTTGACAGCCTTGTGCTAAAGGCACACCTAGATATTTATCAAACTTTACAGTAGTGCCAATACCTGAAAGGCGATGGAAAGTGAGGTAAGTGTCTCTTGACATGTTTCTAGAAAAAAGAATTTTTGATTTGTTGTAGTTTATATTTAGACCCGCCCGAGAACTAAAGTCATTAAAAATATGCACAAGGTTTTTACAGTTTTTGGTCGTGGCTCGGCAGAATAGCAGACATCATCATCAAAAAGCAAGTGAGAAATACCCAACACCGATTTCGCAATTTTGATAAGGTGAATGGCCCTATCATGTTCCGTTTACAGGATTGAAGTTGAGAGCTCATTAAGGCATAAAATGAACAGGTATGGAGACAAAGGGTCGCCTTGTCGAAGCCCACAAAAGGGGTTAAAATAGTTTGAAGGCGATCCGTTCCATAGGACGACATATCTTATTGAAGTAACGCAACACATAATCAAGTTAACGTGGATTGAGGAAAGGCTGCTTTAGTAAGCGTATTAAACAGGAAATTCCAATTAAGATTGTTGTATGCCTTTTCCAGATCAAGCTTTGCCATAAATAGGCCTCCCCTACCTTTTTTTTTTTTTTTTAATATTATGGATAAGCTCATTTGCCAAAATTAGGGGTGAGCACGGTTCGGTTTGGGGGTCAAACCGCAAACCGAACCGCTACCCTTCGGTTTAAAAATTTGTGAACAAAACCAAACCAAATACCATCGCTTTGATCGGTTTAAACGGTTTGGCTTAGTCGATTTGGATCGGTTTGCGTCCACTTAAAGATGTTGTTCCTTTGGACATTACTAATTGAAGTTATATTTTTCTAAATTGCATATTATCTTGTTTCGTTCGATATATAAGTTTTCATTGGTGAATGAAAATGAGTGAGTAAAGATAAAATAGATATTGGTCACAAAAATTTTGGTGTTATAAGTGTTGTCAATAATTTCGTTTCTTTTAACTTTCAAAATTTGTTTATTTAGATTTGCTTAGCACCATATATGTGTAATTATCAATGGAGTGTTACTAAAAATATATTAATATATCATAGGTCGGTTGGGTTCGGTTCGGTTTAAAAAATTGAACCGTGAACCAAACCGAACCAAATCGGTTTGAAAAATATGAAACAAAACCGTTAAGATCTTTAGACGGTTCGGATTGGATTGGTTCTGTTTGACGGTTCAGATCGGTTTGAACATACTCACCCCTAGCCAAAATTATATTATTTGCGGCACGTCGACCCGTAGAAAACTAGCCAAAATTATATTATGGATAAGATTGTTATGAGAAACTGACTGAGATCAATTAGACTCATTAAGATCTTTAGACGGTTCGGATTTTGATTGGTTCTGTTTGAACGGTTCGGCAGTCGGTTAGCTGCAAGCCGGACTCAAGCCAAAATTATTATCTGCGGCACGTCGACCCGGTAGAAAACTAGCCAAAATTATATTATGGATAAGATTTTTATGAGAAACTGACTGAGATCAATTAGACTCTTAATGTGGTTCAATTCTTTCCTTAGTTCTCTTTGCCCAAAAGCTCAATTATTATCCTTTTGACTTGCATATCATTTCCTGAGGTGATGGCTAACAATTTTTCTAAATGGTTATCTTTTGTCCCCTCAATTGAGTGGACTATATTTAATGAGAGGTGATATGTTGTCGACAACTTAGTTTAAGTTGATAACACGAACTCACCTAACTTATGATATTTGCGTTTTGTCCTTGTTTTTTTTTTTTGCTTTTCACTTTTTATACAAGATCAGTGTAGTGTAAATTGTCGTTTATAAGCTGAAAATGTTTTATTCCACATGTCTCAGATTATCAGGAGACTTTCTCAACACAAGCCATCATGTTCCAAGATACAAGTAGTGACAGTGACCTCATCGTGGTCGCATTTAGAGGCACAGACCCATTCGTCGCAGATGATTGGTGCACCGACGTTGACCTGTCGTGGTACGATGTCGAAGGGTGGGGAAAGGTCCATGCTGGCTTCATGAAAGCCCTCGGCCTGCAGAAAACCAAAGGCTGGCCTAAAGAAATCCAACAGGGCCCGGCCCAACGACCATATGCCTACTACACTCTGAGGGAAGAGCTCAGGCAGATACTGCAGAAGAATGAGAGGGCAAAATTCATTTTGACAGGGCACAGCTTGGGAGGGGCGTTAGCAATTCTGTTCGGGGCTGTGCTAGCGTTACATGAGGAGGCACAGATGTTGGAGAGGTTGGAGGGGGTGTACACATTTGGGCAGCCCAGGGTTGGGGACGAGAGGTTTGGGGAGTCTATGAAGGAAAAGTTGGAAGAGTATGACGTGAGGTATTCTAGGTATGTTTACTGCAACGATATAGTGCCCAGGTTGCCTTATGATGACAAGACCCTCTTGTACAAGCACTTTGGACCATGTCTATATTACGGTAGCTGCTACGAAGGGAAGGTGAGCCCCCCTCTCTCTCTCTCTCTCTCTCTCACACGCAGCGCTCGTGCTCGCATGCGCAGGCGTACATACACTTGGGACGATGTTTATTTATTAGGCGTGAGCATTTAAACTGATCAAACGGAATCAACAAATCCGACAGATCATAAATCGATTTAGAAAGACAATCGGTTTGGTTTCTTTGTCTCCAGTATTAATGTTAGGCTCGGCCTGGTTTAGTTTTTTTTAAGCCACTTTAAAGGGAACCGGACCATACCAAAATACATGTATTTGTACACAATAAAAAATGCTTAAATTCTAATGCAATTCAGTTACTATCTAGTTTTTTCCTACTTAAGATTTGACCACTAACATAGACAGTTTTCTTTTTTGGTTGGAAACACTATACTTGCTAAATAATTAAAATGTTTGAAAGATGCATTTTGTCTTTGTTTTAGGTCATTTCAACCTCTTCAAAAGTCGTTCTGAATTTTTTTTAAGTGATTTTATTTGTTTAATATACTAATATCTAGTTATCTTTATTGTGCGTCTCCCTTCGAAAGGGAGAATGCAATTCGATCTGATCGAAAGATCTTCTATAAAAAAAAAACCTCTTCAAAAGTTGAAATAGTGGTCTGCATTAAGGGCAATGCCATGAAGGATTAGGTACTAATGATCCAGTTCTATCAAAATGTGCAACAAGAAATCATCAAAAATTACTACAGTTGGACATTGATTGATGAGAATATTAATCGTATTAGAATGAGATTTTGCTGCTTAATCATTGACTTGTGGATTCTTAACCTGTTTAATGAGATATTAAGCAGAAACTGGAGGAGGAGCCAAACAAGAACTACTTTTCACTGCTTTGGCTTATACCGAAGAACCTAAATGCAGTGTGGGAGCTTACAAGGGGTTTCATTATTCCGTTCGTGAAGGGTGCAGAATATAAAGAAGGATGGTTTTTGAGACTTTACAGGTTCATTGGGATAGCAATCCCGGGGTTACCAGCTCACTCTCCTGGAGAATATGTTAACATCACCAGATTAGGAACCGATCCTTCGTCTCTTCATCTTGAAAAACCAACTTGTCGAGGAGGTCTTAAACGCGATTGAGCCAGGGATTATGATTCGTTTGTCTGTACAACAGCACTTATTTGTGTTCAAAAAGCGCTTGTAGAGTTCGTATGCTTCAACTAGAAACTTTTGTTTTCGGGTGATTCAGCTCGTGTTGAAAGATTTCCCTCTGATAACTTGTCAACATTGTGTCTATTCTTTTCCAATATTACTACTTGGAAAGTTGTTTCCAAGTCTTGACTTACCTTTCATTTAGGGTTTCTCTTGACTCAACGAGCTCCCCCCTTAGGAAACAATGTCAAAACTGGAACATTTTTCCCCCAAGTCTAGGAAGAGTTGATCAACGTAGTCTAATCTCCACTTTTGGGCAAAAGGGTGTTTTTGAGTCTGACACTACATTTTGATCAAGGTACGTATGTTGTGTATATATGGTAGCGAAACTTCACGAATTATGTTTCAGCTGCTGCCTGAACCTGATATTTCTCATAGAAATGACTTGTCTCTTCGCAATATGATGACGAGCATTGGCTATGCTGCGCGACATTATAAGGTGAATACTTACTGAAATGTTGAGGTAATACTGAACCGGAGCATTTTCGGACAGCTTTTTCGTTGGAGCCTCGAGGTATTAGTGAATTTGGCAATCAACCTTCAAATGGAAGTAACTCTTCCATACTCTTATCTACATCGGAATTCCTTCTCACTGGATCAACCGCTAAGTCACCGATGCTGATTTAAAGAACGTAGAGAGCAACAAACGAAAGAGATGAAGAATCATGGCGTCATGGTAATGCCTTGAGAGTTTCGTAACTTCTGAAGCAGTCAGAACTTGCTGCAACTTAAAGCTACATCATGGACAACTTATTTTTAGAAGCCTCGTGCAAGTTTTTCTAGAGCTAAAGCTGAAATCCTTGGTGTGTAGCAACTAATTCATGTCATCCTAATATTTGATGTCTTCCAAGGCATGGTGACAATCAAGAACTTTGCAGCAATTATCTGGTGTTGAAACCAGAAGAAGCTAGTCTGCTAGATTTGGTACGCATCTTATGTCAAGCCAAAATCGAGAAACGAAGCGAGTTGAAGTGCACGGTATCCGAGGAGCTAGTAAGTCTATGAGATCGATGGTTCATATTCATCCTCGTCATCCTGCATAAGCTCATCTTCTATTCGAAAAACCCTTTGGCTCATGTTGGTTGGGCACGCCTGAGCTGTGGCTGGATCTTTTGTCTGTGCAATGGTCGTTTTGGCCGATATTTCTTACATCTCTTACATGGTTAGCTTTGCTTTCTTCAAGGATCGCACCATTTCTTCTAGGTATATATAGAGCTACACGATCCATGCAGGCAAGTATACTTAGTTTTTACATGCTTTGCTCTATTAGAGGCCGTGCATGCTGAATTACGCAACTGCAGGTAGTTCACCTGTCCAGAAGTAGGCAGGCGAAGATTTGAGCTCTCTTGGTATATCAAATGAGCTACCTAGCTAACATCTACCTATAAGCTTTATCTTGGTGCCAACAGGTGGTGTTAGTTTTGCAGGAAAGGTGGTGTAGCCGGACACAAAATCAGCAACATTCGCCTCAGTGGTGATACGATATCGTGACGAGCAGGTAAACATAGATAAAACCAGCACAATTGCTGAAAGCAGACACTAGTCATCGCTCTCTATAATGGCCACTAAATTATCTTGTGAGAACGACGCCTTGTCCAAACCATCGTCAGAGAACAATGGAAGTTTATTACGCGTGATCAAATATTTATCTTTTTTATTTCTTCCAGCGATTGCAAAAGTTTGCATGATCTTGCTGCTTCTTGCATGCTGTATTCTTCTTAGTACGTTTGAAAAGTGCAGACATCAAGCTCCATACACTGTTGTCCACAATTATCCGGCTTGATTCCCATCCTACATGACTGGTTCCCAGCCATCTCCAATCCAGGCTCATTTTATGTACTACGTTTGTTTGATACTCCCTTCAGAAATGCTGTAGGACCGTACCAATTACATGGCACAGCCTCTTTAACAAGATGCATGCAACTCTCAATTGTTTCTACAGATGAGATCCGTTTCCCTTTCCCTGTTTTTCTTTTTGCAATTGACCCTCGGCCTCTAGAAAAGTAAATTAAAGAAGTTAATCTAAGACAATTTTATTTTTTTTTGGGTGCGCGATGGGGAGTTGGGCACTGGAAGCTGATCCATGAACATTGATGTGCAGGAATGCATGTAAGCATTATTAGTTAAATACATTGAAGACGGCTAGAATCATGAAGAATTGTGCAACCTTGATCTTACGCTTTAGACACCACGGATAATTTTGCATGTCAATGCTACAAAACTGAACCACCAACTTCAGTATCAATATGACCGGAGAGTGTGGTGTCGCACTTCATTCACCTTCATGCAGTACATTTATCAATGTAATCATGCCTGGGCACAGAATAAGTGATGTTCGGTCATTGAAATGCATATTTGCCTCTAAAAATTCTATATAATACGTGCATCAATTATTGAAATAATAAATGCAAGAACAAGGGTAATGTGTTCTTACAATGACCCTTCACGGTCAAGTTTTAGCATAAGGTCTTTTACTACTGTAAAGAATTTAGTAGCTAGGAAGTAAATCATGTAATTAGGATAAATAGAAGTGCAAGAAGTATACAAATATATTAAGGCAAAAGCACAAGCATTGTTGACAAGGTCCTTTAATGGGATGTTCTAGGGAACTAGGAAAAGTCCATGGAAATTGTTCGGACCTTTTAGACCGTCAAAGTGGCCCATTCCTAAGAATCTTGTCTTACCTGTTAAAAACAAGAAGTCCAGATTCAAAGAGCCTGTAGTAAGAAATTACCTGGTGATTGAGGTAAACACGGGGCATGAATGGCCGAATGCGTCACTAAAATGCATGGCAGGTAAAGCAGCCACTCAAGGAACCTATCTGGCGTGTCCTGCGGAAGGATATGACCTTGTGGGAAGTTCTAGCAACTTGATGTGCCTGATTGGCTATCGCGGAGCTCCTCATTTCGTGGGCCTTCCTCTGAGCTGATCTCAGCTTGTGGATTATCTTCTCGATGGATGATGATCTTTTCTTTTCCAGCTTCATCTGAATCAGTGAGGACTGATGATTAAATGCAGATTTTTCCTTATTGTGTGCGTACGCGTTTGTGATTTTCGTGTGCGGGCGCTAGCCTGTGTGCTCAGCTCTCAGGGATAACAGGGGAGAACTAACAAAAAACTTGTGACTTTATTTTTGGAGCAAGGTTTGCAAGGTGCATTTTTGTAGAACTTAGTTCCACAAGTGGGTTATCAGCAAGTGTCAAGAACCAATTTCCTACCAAGACATGTTGAAGGATATAGCCATGTCCACTCAAACCACCTTTTATATTCTGCACAAATAATATGTATCCTATGTAATGTGACAGCACAGGCATTCAGTATGCGGCGAAGTTTTGAGTACATAAAGAAACTGAAAGTTAGATAGCAATGGTGCCATATGCCGTCAATAAATGGCTCTGAATATGTCCAGCATATAAGAACTGCATATGAGGAAAAGACGAGAAAGGAACCTCTAGTTTTCGTATTGCTGCCTCAGCTTTAGCCTTCTGCAGGTTCTCCCATGCAGTAATCTTGGCCTCTTCCCTCTTGATCCTGGCATGCAAGGTAGAATAACTTAACATAACAGATGAATAGCATTTCTTTGTCCGTGCAATCCTTCTATTCAAAAGAGTCTAGGCATTAAGTCATATTCTTTTACTTTTACTATTTCTGGAAAGATAATGGTACAGCAAAAAGAAGGAATTCAGGAAATTATGAAGTGAAGTCCACATATATGTAACTGACTTACAAAGTATCTTCCAGATCATAGGATATAGATCTTCAGCAGAAAATCTACTTGAAGTGAAAGAAAAGTGATAAGCTCAAACTTAACATGGAGACACGGTGGTAAAAACAGGCATGAAAGTCCCCAGGAAATTACCATCTCATTGGCCAGCATCTAAACACTTCAATCACACAGCATGATGACTTTCCGGTGAATTTGATTCAACAAGTACCTAGATTTTATGACTCGGACATAGCAAAATACCCACATCCTTTTTTGGCGCTATCAAGCGCATTCATATTTATTGTGTCATTCTTCTTTGGTTGTCATTGGTACCGTAAGTTAAATTCCCTTTCCTGCACCCCACATAAACACCCCTTCCTATCAAACACTAAGAAAAAAAAACCCCGGAAACGCCTTCAAGAGCTTCTAGGCATTGCTCTTCTAAAAGATTTTTAAACAGAATGAGAATTAGGGAGAAACAAGAATTGGAGAATTGCAATACACTTACTTAGAAATGCTCTTTGCTGTCTTTGAAACATCCCAAGTAGTAGATCGAACCTCCAGAGCTTTCGTTTTCCAGTCATCAACATTCTCTGAGCCTTTTCCCAGGATTCGAACTCCATGTTTCTTGGACCACCTAGTCACAGTGACCCGCTCATCGACTTGAACATCCTTGACTTCAGGTTTGGGGGAATGAGTACTCTGCAACTCCAAAATGGGTAAGACAGAAGAAGCTGAAAGAGAGGAAGAAGGCCGCCTCCTGGGAGATGAGTATGGACTACCCTCAGGGCTCATCTGGGTTGCCATATCCCTTCTTGAAACATCACGAGAAATATCTGTGGCTGCATCCTTAACACCATCAAGTTTCTCATCTGGATGTTGGCACATGCAGCAAAGCACAATCAGCCAACAAAAAGCGTACTGGTTGAGGATTCATATATATGAAATTAGATATCTGGAATTTTGAAACAAACAAAAAGAAAGAAAAAAGCTCTTATTTTTTACCCTGCACATCACGAAGAAAACAGAGATCAAATAAACGGAACATGTTAACTTCTAGAAATCCTTGCACCTCGTGTCTCCTAACCTCTGCCCACGTAATTAATCTTGGGCAAATTGTAACTGCACTATCAGGGTCCTAAGAAGGTTTCTTTCCAGTTTACCTTCTTGTAGATTCTTTGTTTTTTGGTGATGTGCATATTCCTATTTCAATTATCAGATGTCGGCAAATTTCTTCCTAAACACGGTTAGAGTTGAACAAACTGATGCAAGTTCGAAGAAGCCAAATTAAAACTTGGATGAAAGTTGCCTGGATTAAAACATGTTTAATCATAAGAATGATTCAATTCACCATAATAAGTCAATAATGACTTTTACAAACGATATGACATTGCGAACTACCATGAAATCATTGGGAGATCAGATCATAAAATCATGACTGCAAGATTATGCATTCAACTAATAAAATGGGAATAGAATGGTATGGAAAACAAGTATGGAAGTATAGTGAGCTTATACAAAACCAATGAATACTGCAGAACCGAAGCCCAATGAACAGAGAATTATGTACCTTGGTTACCGTGCAACAATGAGTGGTTCATTGGTTCAGAGCATCCGTGTATGCTGACTGACCTTGCCATGCAAGGCTCTGTGTGCGAAGGATAATTTTCACCTCCCCCTTGGCTTCTGCCATATCGAATTGACAAGCCATCTGCAGCAATCACACCAGCTGAAAATGGAGAGCCTGCCATCAAGTTCCCAGCAACCCCTCCCTCAAACATTTGAATTGCTGGTGAATACATCAAATTGTATGCAGCTCCAGGAGGCCCAAGAGGGCCACTCTTCGACTTGGGCCGGCGCTGTGGTTGTGGAAACGAAGGCCTCAAGCCACCATCTCCCAAAATTGGACTAAAAATCCATCTCTCTGCATCTTCCCATTTAGAAGGTAAAGTCCTTCCATTATTGTAAGGCAACAACGCCATACTCACATGCCTCCGGTTAGTATTCGCGTGCAAAGGCACACGTTCCGAACTCCACCCTTTCTGCATCCCAACATGTGCATGCTGATAATTTGGCGTCCCAGGACTTGGAAACACCCCCGTTCGTCGGGTCGAACCAGAGCTTTTCTTCATGACTCCAAACCGCGGTGAAGAACTCGCCACATTGATCACAGTATTGTTGAGATCTACAGAAGCAGGTCTCCGCCTGTCTAGCTTCTTTAACAAAGCCTCAGATCTCGACCTCCGGTCTTGACATTCTAATTCAAAAACCGCATGGGATTACAATCTCAAAAATAGAACGAAGACTAGGCACTGAATAACACTTTCTTCAACTGCAGTGCTTGTACCTCTTAGTGCTTGAGAGAAAGAGCTCCTCGCCGAATCTAGGGCTTGACTCTCATCCTCTGTTTCTTCCTCTTTTTGAACTGCTTACAATTAAGGTAAACAATGGCTTTAAGTTAAGAGCCACTAAAATTCTGAAAGTAGTTTGGGAGAGGCACCTGATCGAAGTGGGACTACCTTTTGCTTTTTCTACTTTCCTGTTAACATGACTGTGCTTCTGTACTATGGATTTGCTTGGATCTGGAACCGGACCACTCGAAACCTCATGAAATCCATGCCCTGCCAAATGCTGCTTCAAATCAAACGTTTTAACGCTTCGGTCACCGACAAATCACAAATTTCGCCACTAGATTTGACGTTCAAAGTGCAATTACCGATCACCATATCTAATTAGCGATGCAATCTATCTATAATCATTACCAACTAATCATATATGAAGATGCATGTATCCTAGAAACTAATCCACAGTATTTTGTAACATTTCGGGTCCGGAAAAACGGAAGAGTGAGTTGCGGTGGAAATGGAGGGAAGCGTTACCTGAGAGATTTCGGAGGCGAGGGAGTCCTGATCGGGGACGTCGGAGGCGAAGGAGCAGCGGTCAACGCTGCAAGAGGCGGAGGAGAATAGGCTGAAGTTCGACTCGACGGTGAATATGACGGAGTCGGGGCTGAAATCTCGGGCTCCGAGTCCCGGTCGGTCTTGAAACACCAGCTGTTCCGTCATATTGGGTAGCCACTACTTGCATTACACACAGCTCACACGCAGTACGGGAGAGAGAGAGAGAGGCCGCGTGCAATTAACAGGATTTCAACACTGCTGCATTACACAGCTCACAAGCAGCAGGACGTTGAGTCTATCGCCATGGCTGTGGTGAAGCGCTTGTTCAGGCGTCTGCCATCAGATTTCGATTTTCGGATCGGCATGCGTGACTGTGAGGGTAATATGTGTATTTATATGATCGATTCACAATGGGAAGGACAGACAGTGCTGAGATTCGGGCCGGGAGGGTCTTAATCATGATGTTTCAATTAAAAGTGAGATTATTCCTCCTTTTTATCATCTTGACTGCTAATTGACTGGAAAATTTGTAGTGGCTTTTTCACTACACTGATAGCCCCTCTCATGCTTTAATTCAAATACTACTCCAGAATCATTTCAAACAGTTCTCACGTGAATCGCACATGAAATTGTGATCCGTGTTCCGTGTTCTGAACACTGAATTGACTTATTTTCTTTCCGAACATGCTTTTGATCAAGCGTAAGACTTTAATACGATATCAAAATAACACAGTTTTCTATTCTCTACGTTAACATGGTATTAAAGATAGATCTGCTTGTACTTTATAGCCTTCAGGTTCTTTCGGATATACAGTTTGTTTTACTCGGCTCGAATCTTTCGATCGCTTCATATCTCGTGCTATGCGTGAATGTAGGTGTTAAAATCCTAGTAGATTGTAAATTGAAATTAGGATCAATACTTATATTTAGTGGATTTTTATTCCACTTAAGCATGCTTTTGAGTTAGACACTAAATTTTAAAAGTTCTTGCATTCTTTGTCCTCTTTGATGCACACAAGAGTAATTAAATTTTACCTTATCCAATTTCAATTTAGCGGACCAATTTTGGAGAAGAAAAGGAAGATCAAGCAAAAAATGATTATCAAGGTTGTGAAATTCGATAATCAGACAATATTATGTTTCCAAAATTATGAACCAAATGGTAGATATAGAGAAACAAAAAGGGCAGCGAATGAATTGCCTAGATATGGCAAATTTGTTTTTGACAATGAGTTCTTGACTTTGAGTCGTTATGTCTTGCGTCCTAAAAGATGTAAATTTATCACTTTAATAAAATGAAAAAAAAAAAAAGAAGAGAAACAAAAAGGATAGTCAACATGGCTTAGGGTTCGTTTGACAAATTTTTTTTTTTGATTTTCAGTTTTTAAAGGGCAGTTTTTTAAAGAGTAGCTTAATTTTTTTTTTATATAAAAACAAGTGAGTGTTTGATAACCCTTTTTTTTTAGGTTTTTTTTTTTGTGTTTGGTAACCCTTTTTATTTTGACTTTTTTTTTGTGGTTTGCGGTGGCGGTGGCGGTGGTGGGGCGTAGCGGTGGTGGTGGCCGACGGCCGAAGGTGGCTGCTGGGAGTCACCGGCGATGGTGGCCGGCGGCGGCTGCCGGCAGTCTCCGGCGGTGGTTGCTGGCAGCTGGAGGTGGCTGCCGGCAATCTCCGGCGGTGGTCGCCTGAGGTGGCTGCCGGGGGTGGTGGTGGTCTAAAAAAAATCAAAAGTGAAAAAAAAAATCAGTTTTTGGAGTTTTTTTTTTACTCTTCAGTTTAAAAACTGATTTTTTAAATTGAAAAAAAATAGTTACCAAACGCTCCTTTTTTTTTCAATTTTTAAAACTGAAAAAAAAAAAACAAAAAAAGAGTGTCAAACCTACCCTTAGTTTTCTTTTTGTTTTTTTTCCCGTCGTAGCATCTCATCAAATCAGTTTGATAAAGGCACATGATGGTATGTCCTTGTGAAGTGATGGGACTTTGGGAGCTAGGCTAAACCACCTTATCCATGTGATATAGCCCCTCCACTTACTCATTTTCTCCATTTTAAGAGTGTGCATATGGTTAGCCCGGAAAGGACTCATTAATTGATTACAAATATATGCTTGAACTGCACGGATGGTCGCTGTGTTATTTTTTGTCGCAACAACTTCAATCTGGCCGTTAGAGCAAGAGAACTTCCAATTAAAGCAATCAAATCTATAACTTTGCATCAACTAATTTCAATTCATGAAAAACTATAGCAATATAAAAGAGTTCGGCTTACTACACAATGTACAACCTATTCAGTTTTAATAGCATATGCGTGAACTGTACAGGTCGCTACTATGTTATTTTCTGGCAGCAACTTTAATCTGATCGTTAGAGCAAGGCAACTTTCGGCTAAAGCAATCAAATCCATGACTTTGCATCAACTAGTCTTAATCCATGAGAAACTATGGGAATAAAAAAGAATTTGGCTTATTACATAATGTACAACCTATTCAATTTTGATTCAACATATTCTTATTTCTCTTTTTTTAAGTTTATTTCAGCGTCGGTAATCTATTTTTTTTAAGGGCTAATTACAGCTATGTCCCTGAGATTTGGGGGTAATTACACGCAAGGACACAAAGTTTCAAAATATAACATACGTGACCAAAAAAAGTTTAAAAAGTAACACTTTTATCCAACCGTTAGGGTTCCGTCCAAAAAGTGTAATTTTCGTCATTACGTATTTTGAAAATGGCAATACTGCCCATGTACAGTATATCGTGAATAATTATAATTTTTAATTTTTAAATTAGGATATCAAACCCTAATTTTTTAAAATTTGGGTTTTAAAACCTAATTTGAAAATTAGGCTTATCAAACCCTGAAATTAAGAACCTAATTTGAAAATTAGGGTTTTGAAACCTTAAAATTAGGGTTTCAAAACCCTAACTTTCAAATTAGGATTTCTATCTCCAGATCTGATCTCGCCATCGGCAGCCTCCAGATCTGATCTCGCCGCCGGCAGCCCAAGCCTCCTCCCTCACCCCACGCCGCCGGCAGCCTCTCTTGGCCCACCATCCGGCAGACTCGCCCCACCCCACCACGCCGGCAAACCCACATCGCTGATACGCCGCCGGCAAGCCCCTTGGCAAACCCACGACATTTAGACACCGCCGGCAGCCCTTTCTCACTCTAAACTCCATTTCAATTCAATTCAGTAATTCAATTCAACGGAGTGGTCGTCGTCATTTCTTGGGCGACGGGGGTCTTTGAGCGATGATCGGCGTCCGACTCGAGGAGAGGAGAGAAAGCTGTGCGGTGACGGGGGAGGGGGAGGGTGGTGCGGTGGCCGGGGAAGGGGGATGGTGTTGCGGTGATGGGGATGGGGTCAGTGATTGTAGCGACGGCGAAGGGCGGAGGCAGACGGGGTGGGTGGGGGGTGACCGGGGGAGGGAGGGCTTGGGGGGCCGCGAAGGGCAGGGGTGTGGGTGGCGGCGAAGTGGATGTGGGAAGAGAGAGAGAGACAAAAAAATTTAGGATTTTTCTTTTCAAAGAGACAATGACATTTAAAAAAATAACTTTCTAACATAAGGGCAATAAAGTCATTTTGTTAAAACTGTTAGAATTTTTAGGGTTCCGTTTGTCAACGGACATAAGTGTTACATTTTGAAACTTTGTGTCATCGCGTGTAATTACCCCCAAACCTCAGGGATTTAGGTGTAATTAGCCCTTTTTTTAATGGGAATTTGTCGACCTGTATTTATTTTATTTAAAGAAAGAGAATGTGGCGTTGTAGTTGCATTGACTAAGATATATATATGGGTATTCTATTTATTTTTCATCAAAACAAACAACTCTTGTGCAAATCATTACAATTAAATACTACTAAAATATTTGTGCATTAATGATTATTCGTACAGTCCATCTACATATCGATAGATTAGGGATCAATTTTGTAGATCTATCAAACTTCTATCTTTACATTGTTTTTTCTTTTTGGTTCTTATCTTAATCTTTTATTTTTATACATGATTTTTCTGTTTTACATCCTAGAGATTTTATTTATTATTTTAAAGTGTTTTGAAGTATCAATAGTCAAAATTAAGGCCTAACGTTTTAAGTACACTAGAAACCCTATAATTGGTATCCTAGTTTTATAAGGTTTACAAAAAAATAGTCATCTATTCCTACAAACTTTTTAATGATAAACTGCAATAAAGAGTTAAAAAGTTAGGATAAAAAAAAAGAAAATGACACAAAAAGAAGTAATATGACGTGTTACATAAGTAAAAGGCACATGAAAAATTAAAATATGTCGTTCTCACAATTTATGATGCTTTGTTTGTTATTCTGTATTTACTTATGTATCGGATGATATTGATATGCTAAGTGCAATAAGTACATGTAGAAACCAACTCATTTTTCATATATAGTCAATGTGTTTCTTGATGCCTACGGTCAATTATTCATGGATGCCAAGAGATTAGTGGCATCCCTCGACTCATTGGTCTATCCATCTCGGGAATTAGTTAAACCCGTCATCGGCGCCAATATTCTGTAATCAATTCCCCCACTTAAAAGGACAAAAAAAAAGCAACACACTTTTTAGTAACTTACCATTAATGTGGATACATTTGAAGTATTCATTTCAATGAACTCTGATATTTAATGCGGGAGATGTATAGATTCACAACACGAGGTCTGTTTCTTAATCTATATCTATATATATCTAAAAGTAAGAGAAGAAGAGAGGGGTTGTATTCTGCGATTGCAGGGCGGTCCAGTTCTACATACATGGACCATGGCACTCGCCATAAATTCAGCAAAGGTGACTTGTCGGAGTGACTGACCGGTGAGGAGGAGTTAATTGAGGGAGGGGTACATGACGCTTCTCGTAAAGTGAGCTGGACTCTCCTCGTTATGAGTCCATCCAGCGCCAGCAGTGGTAGCTGGACAGCTTGGATCGTGCCGGTCAATCCGGTTCACGTGGTTAGACCAAAAGGTTAATGAACCACTGATGACTAATGATATCGAGGACTATCTGCTGCTTAATTTCCACGGTCTTTGGTGTTATTTCAATGTTGTTAGGATGTCATTGAATACTTTTATGTTGAAATTCTCACGCTTTTGACCCCGACCGAATTCATATACTTTATGTCGATAGAGATCGGTGGCGTTTTTAAATACTTTATTGACAACAATCTATGGATTTTGAGAAAAAAAAATTGTTAGCTTAGGGTTCGTTTGACAAAATTTTTTTTTTGGTTTTCAGTTTTTAAAGAGCAGCTTAAATTTTATTTTTTTTTACAAAAACAAGTGAGTGTTTGATAACCTTTTTTTTTTTTGAGTTTTTTTTTTTGTGTTTGGTAACCCTTTTTATTTTGACTTTTTTTTTTGGTGGTTTGCGATGGCGGTGGTGGGGCGTAGCGGTGGTCGACGGTGGTGGTGGCTGGCGGTGGCTGGTGGCTGCCGGAGGCCGGCGGCCGGAGGTGGCTGCCGGCGGTGGGAGGGTGTTGGTGGTAGTCTCCAAAAAAAAAAACCAAAAGTGAAAAAAAAAAACAGTTTCTGGAGTTTTTTTTTTTACTCTGCAGTTTAAAAACTGGTTTTTTAAATTAGAGAAGGAAAAAAAAAATGGTTACCAAACGCACTTTTTTTTTCCAGTTTCAAAACTGGAAAAAAAAGTTGCGTCAAACGTGGCCTTAGTCTCGCTCCGTCATGCTCCCTGTTAATTGCAGATGTCGCAGAGTTACCCATTAAGGCTTAGTTAAAGTTTCTTATTCTCTCTTTCTATGTAAAAAAAGAGGTTTTTCATCATGGTTTTCTAACTTGTGGTAGTGGTTCTAAGAATGGTGAATTGGTCGGTAATGAGGTCATAAGACTCATAATTATTACTCGGGGTCCTCCTCCCTGGCTGATTGGCTCTCTCTCTCTCTCAAGGAGTTACGAGTTTTGTTAGAGATAATATTTCTCATAACAAAAAGATCCCTGCAAGCATTACTCAACAACAGAAGGAAAACCAATGATAAAGACACCGTACAATAACTCAATAAGTTGTGTTTCATCAAAATATGTTTGATTTTTCTTATTTTTATTTGAGCTCCACTCTCGCTATTAA
The DNA here is from genome assembly GCA_033070095.1 of Escallonia herrerae. Lineage (NCBI taxonomy): Eukaryota > Viridiplantae > Streptophyta > Magnoliopsida > Escalloniales > Escalloniaceae > Escallonia > Escallonia herrerae. The sequence continues at coordinate 286,525 of JAVXUP010000379.1, read as the reverse complement.
AGATCTTTTGAACTACTTACACGCAAACAGTTGAACCCTCTGGTACAAAGACGCTGTACAGAGCTCTAGAACATAAATGCTACCCGCGCTGAAGCCAAAAGGTTTCTAGTGTTGCTATCCGAAGGGATCAAGGCGACTCTTACGTGTCAGTTGCCTATGCGCAGTGCCTCAGTGGAGGTGAAATAGGAGTAGAAAAGTTTGAGCAGAAAGAAACCAATAAATGCTTAGTCCAGTTTACTTCATCTGCAAAACGAGGGGCCAATAAATTTTGCCGTCGGTGCGTAACGTGTATCTTTACCTAACCATAAACCTGGATCTGGGTTCTGTGTAGTGTACTGGCACTGTTCAGAACAGGAGAATCAGTCCAAGACCTATACGTGACAAAACTTTCAGATTTACATTAATATTTTCATCTACCCTCCAAAGTTCTAAGTAATTCAACCACACTAAATTTGGGATCCTCTGCAAGTTTAAAACACGAGAATAGTCTCTTTTCAGAGCGAGAAATGTCATTAAAACGACCCTTAGTAACAGGGGAGCTTGGATGGACAGGCTACACAAGTTATTGCCTGCGACAATTAGTACGTACCTTGATCTAAGGTATTGGACCGTCAAAGAAGAACAAGCTGCAGTCCGTTACTAAGGTAAAAGATCAGTACAAAACTTAAACTACCCTTTGACAGCAAAGTCTGAAAACACTGGCAGTACAAGAAACTTTGTTTTGGCAGTATCGCTGACCAAAATAAAAATAAATATACATTAGTACCTCCATAGTTTACAAAATACAACTATATCACAGCTATCTGTACAGCTATCATTACAACCTAATATTAATTTTCAATGTCTCTGCAGTGCCATGTAAGCTTAGCTGCTTCTGCCTTAATAAACACCCTTTGGAACCTGTTGCATGCGATCCCCAGGAAAACCTAATTGATCATAAGGATTCAATCAAAGGAATTTGGTGCAGCATGTGCGGATAAACGTCCAAGTTAGGCCAAAATCTCCAACCAAAGGGCGACACAAGCATGATTTGATACCTCTAGCTGATGGTTAAACCACAGAAATCCCAAGCAAAGAAGAACACACCACTAGTCTTATATATAACAGGCCCATGAATTTTACTTTGGGCAGCTATATTGGTAGGATAATTACATTTGTTGCCAGGACATCATCTTCACGAGTTTCATAATCCAGAATCCTGAATCTACTGTTCCTTGGCGCAAGTGCCTGATTGGAGGTTGTAATTCCGAACCATGCTCTGCTAGTAACCTTACTTTTGCATACCATTGCAGATTGGACAATCAAAAATCATGCCTGAAACTACACCATCGATAATGGTTTCAGCACCAAATTTTAGACGCTGCATTGAGATGAACATTAGAGCCAGATACCTCAACTTCTGTATATTTTACCTCGGTAGCTGGTCAATATTCACAAAAATTTAGACCTCGATCGGGTATTAGGAGCTGGTGCCTGTCTTGCACACTGACGGATCACTGAAATAGGCTGTAATAGCTTTCAATTTACCATTTAAGAAGTTCTTTTCCACCTGAAATCATACACTCTTCACATCAACGTTGAATCATTACCTAGGTTGGCTTCCAAAAACGACTCTCTCAAGTTAACAGGCTGGATTTATGCAAACAGTAGGATTGCAGAAGTATCTCGCAAAGAATAAAAGGAAGAATGCTCCCATGTGTTAGAAGAATAATATGCCATATGGTTTTCTATTCAACTCTTGCTGCAACCCCTTAAACATCCTTTAAAGATGAATTACTTGATGCATGCTAAAAGTTTAAGAAAATAAAAAACAATAATCTAAACTAGTCCCTAATACCTTAAAGCAAATCTCAGTGACCTACCCTTGTGAATGTCCAGGATAAAGTCAATCACAGGCTTGTGAAATATCAAAATCAACTGTCCTCAAAAAAGGCAGGGCCAGAGATTAGCAGCAAACACTTTGACTATAGATGCATATCTCATGCTCTTTTAAAACTTAATGTCATAAAAGTTGAGATATTTTCACTGTAGAAACCCAAAGCAACATTTTTTGGAAAGGGCTGCGGATATAAGTCAACCCTACATTTTCCATTCTTTTATCCTCTTATAAGAAAGTTGGTTGTAACAAGGGGAAAGGGCCGGATAGGGAAGCCTAAAACTTTAAACAGCCCAAAGGGGAAAACAATTTATGTTTCTTTTCTTTTTTCTTTCCAAGGAGAAGGATGGGGACAGGCCATCAATTTATGCATGGTTCTGGCACTGAACAGGGTGGCCACTAAATTAAAGCACAAGAATAACATATTTTATGTCCTGTTAAAGCAAAACACCAAAGGTCAAATAAAATTAGCTCTGGGTACCTCTAGTGACCACGGAGGATTCACAGACAGAGACAACTCAGCCAATTGGTTGATATCAACATTTCTTGGGAGGAACATGATTATTCTGGAAGCAATCCTTTTTGCAAGATGGAAGAGAAAAAGCCTGGCATGGTACATAAAAGAGAAGGAGAATCAAAACCGTGTCATCTAAAGAATAAGAGAGCAAACAATGTTGGATTGTCCAAGTTAGTAAACGTGACCCATCATGTGGCTTTAGCATGGTCTTGATGTCGAATGTGTTTACTTTGGCATAATCAGGTCCTCCCCATGGAGGTGACAAAAAGACGGTATCCGCCTGCATCAAAAGAAAATTTATCAGGAATGCTTGAAAAACTCAAAGAAAAGCATCAGAGTATAACTCGATGCTTCCCATGCTTTCAGGATAAGCATATACAGGTTTCACATACAACAAATAAAAGCACCGGCATCATCATCGTGACAATAGAATTACTTTTTCAAATACATAAGAGAACGTGAATAGAGCTAAAGAGCATACAGCCTAAAGAAACAGGTTACTAAGGACATAAAATCAAAGACCAATGCACGACATCCTTAGTCCAACTAAGAAACATAATTGAAATATCAAGGTAAACGTATCAAAACAGAGGTAAACAACACATTGCAAATTGGCAAAAGTCGAACTATATACAGAAAAAAAAAATATCAACTAATGAAGGATCTATATGGCAGAGTTCTCCTGTCAGTTATATGAAAACAAGAAGATGGTAGCATCCCTAGAGCTCCACCTCCACTTAAATGGGTCCTGTACAAATCTGTCAGAAAATGGACAGGAAAATAACAGCTTAAACCACTTTCAGCGCAACATGCAACAGTACACCTCTAATTTTGTTCATGAAAGGAAACGAGGCAAAAAATTACCTTCAACTTTGGGGCAAGAAGGAAACAATCCCCTCTTATGAATTCTACACGGTCATCAACTCCATAGATGCTTGCATTATGTATTGCATAATCAATTTTGTTTGAATCAATATCGATCGCAATAACATGTTTGCTCCTGGGAAAATCAAAAGATAACTAAATGAAGCACAGATGCTGAATCAAAAATTATTGACAAAAACATAAAACATCGCTTTTACCCCAACTCTTGTGCCCAGATCCGAATAAACCAAGCCAAGTGTCAATAGAAAATACGAGTTTTCCAACGAGAAAAAACAAGCAAACTCTTACTTTAGTTAGATGTAACCCCCGGGGGAAAAGCTTGGTGCATGGCGGGAGAGACAACACCACTTTTACCACATCTCTTGTGCTCATATCAGAATAAACCAAGCAAACGTCAACAGAAAAATATGAGCTCTCCATGGTAAGAGAAACGAGCGACCTCCAAAACTGTTTCGATGTAATCCCCGGAGGACGAGCCTTAGTGCATGGCAGGAGAGGCTGCCTCCCGTTAACCCTTCCTAGACCCAGAATGACAAGAGCCTCCTGGCTAGCCGTTTTGCTTTATGCAATAAGGAAGTCTATTATACTTATATCGGAAGCATGTAATGTGGATCAATAAATGGCCTTATTCCAATTCGCACTTCAAGCTAATATCACGTTTTACTGCACTATAACACTCCCCCGCCTCCCGCCCTAGGGAACCCCCAGATTAATGGATAAAAGTAGATTCGGTGTTGCAATTGTCCAGAATATCCAAACACAGTAAACAACGTATAGGAAGATACTATTGCACTGAAGTGCAGCTTTAGGCCCAAGGATTTAAAAAGCTCAGGCACCCACATGATTCCCAATTTTAATAAACGGACGATTGTCAGTCAGTGCTATATCATGCTTATAACAAAAGTCGTCTTCCTCCATATAAAGCACAGCTATCAAACTACCAAGGGAAACTAGAAATTGAACAGCAAAGAGTAACAGATGTTCTCACCTTTGTGCAAATTGGATGGCATTCCCGCCAACTCCAGTAAAGCAGTCAACTATGACACCACCACCAGAACGAGATGCATGATGCTTAGCTATAGGCTCCGGAGTGACAGAAAACCATCCTTCTTCATCCATTATTATACCATCGTCAAATTTGGAGAAAAGTAAGTACCTCTGACACCAGTACTTGTTAACACTGGGAGAGAACTCTTCCAAAATCCCTAGCAATTGGAGTTCAGTGCAAACTAAAACACTTAAAAGTGGAACATATCTTTTAACAACAATGTGATAAATCAACAGAAATAAGAACTTTAACAAACAATTTCAAATTCCTGATAAACTATGTAAGTGCCAAAACAGCAAAGCCATCTGAATTCTGAAATTTCGTTCTTCATTATGAGTAAGGCCATCACTTACAATTATGATCATTTTAGTAATATATTAAGTTGGAGAAGAGATATTACGACTACTGAGGCCACAACGACGACCTTTAAATGGTCCAAATTTATGCAAGTATGCATTACAAAGACCAATCTCAAATATTTAAAACTTATAAACCAGCTACCATATGGTCTACCACCTTAAAGAGCCTTTATAGCTATTCACTCCTCGTTAAGTTGCTATTTGACTTCGTTATAAGTAAATCCTATAAGGTAACCCTTATACCTAGGCAATACTAAAAGTTCAACAATCATGCAACAGAAGATATTGAAAAAATAGGGACAACACCGGTCTTTGCATGAATTGGAATTTCCCAGGAGACAAAAGAAAAACAGCCAATTAGTAAACCCAGTTCATTGATTCGCCTATTTGATTCTTTGATAATTAGTCGACCCATGAAAGCAACACTTGATATGTAATTCACATGAATGGATACGAGCCCACAAAGAGAGAGGGAGAGAGGGAGGGAGGGAGGGAGGGAGGGGGAGAGAGAGAGAGAGAGAGATGAACCTTTGTTGTCAACAAATAATTTCCTATGTGTTCTTCTGACTCTCTTTTTCCGTTGTATAGTGGCAGTATCAAGCTTGGTATCCAACTTATCAGACTCAGAAACTGAATGTCTCAGAAACACTTTACTATTCCATATTTCTTCAGATTGCGGATTCATTAATGCATTATCTACGCTGCAACGTGAAAGAAGTATCACAGAAAATTGCTAAAGACACTTCAGAAACTACCACTGATAAAAAACATACAAGTGTAAGGATCTTAGTTGCACAAAGCGGGGGCGGGGGCGGGGGCGGGTGCGGGAGCGGGGGCGGGGAAGCGTAAGCACCAAGAAGAATCTGAGGTTGGGAGCGGCTTGAATAAATAAATGCGTAAAGAGTATTATCATTTGTTTAGTATAGTTTACATAGATAGCAACAACAGACAAGGAGACTTTAAGGACTTGAAGGAAGAGAGAAACAAGGAATTCAGTTGAAAAGAGCTTGATTTTCATGTATTCTATCACTTGTTCCATGCATCTCTATCCAACTAGCGGGATCGAGTTCCCATCTCAGCTTGGGACGAGATCCCATGGAGCTCCTAACTTGGGATCGCAAAAGCGAGTTTCCGAGAGAGAAGCGTCACCATATTAGGAGTTTCCTGCAACTAAGGTAAGGATCATAGTTGAAAATACAACAGTGTCTGTCACAACTAAAGAATTTTTGTAGAATGGGGAGGAGGGTTTGAGACGATATACCTGTCCAAAGGCTCCTGTGTATCTGCCAAGGAGCATAATGGAGTTCCATCATTGCTTCCAACTATCTCATGAGGCTCATCCAAATCTAGAGAACAGCAGTTTAAAGATGTAGTAATCTGGTTGTAGCAACCATCAGAACCAAGCCTAAATTCCACTGAGTGCTCATTAGGCAGCAGTTCTGGTGATCTACTATCATTCCTGGATTCTGCTAACAAATCAGGATTATCGTGAACCTCAGAGCTAACATTCAATTCAGACAAATCAACAACCATTTCTTTTACTTTATAACCCGTGTCACAAGTTTCCAAGTGTTCCATGCCTGGAGGTGGGTCCCATGTAGACTCTTGTGTTTTAATATTATAGAAGTAGTTTCTCGAGAAGAAAGTATCCCAATACGCTCTCCAATCTCCAAAACCATCACTGCATTTGGAGTCAATTTTATCACAGTCCCGCACTTCTGAGAATATAGAACACGGAACAGTATCAGAGATCTGTAGCATCTTGTTGCTGCTATCGGTGCATAATTTCTCATCTATGGAGTCATGGCCAGCGACTGAGGGACCTTCTGACCAGACATACTCTATTGCCCCTTTATCATCCTCTGCCTGACCAAGGCCAATACTGTCAGATATCAAACAGCTTCCTGCAGAAGTTACATTGTCTACCTTGTCAACCTTTGATTCAAGACAGTTGTTTAAAGAATGACAGTCCTGGTCATAATTCAACCGTGCTTCATATATTTCATCACCAAAAGAATGTTCCTTAACAGCAGCACGAGTCATTCCGAAAGTTGAAATTCCATGATGCCCTTCTTCTCCAGAGAGAAACCAAAACTCCTGTGGTTCCACTGCAGTATAACAGTATGATGATTCATTTTGGCACGGCATTGACATGCAACATAATAAAATTCACTTTATCGAGATTAAAATGGGGAGATGCAAAGCCTGGCTCACTCACGTTGATTTGCATGCTCTATTTTGTCATGAAGGCGTGAATGCTTCTTCTTTGTAGCCTTTCCTGTCCCTCTAATCCGTCCACTCCTAATCTACATAACAATGTCAAATTCATCAAAGTAGCAGGAGAAAAGGTAAAATAATTCAATGGAAACATAGAGGCTAGGAGGGTGTTCACACCACCTTATGGTGAAGAATTAATAGGAAAAAATCGTAGTGCAAAACGTGAATATATAGCAACACCAAAAATAGAAAGTCATAGCTTCTTGTCTTCGATAAGATATATGATATTGCTTATAACCTTTCAAAACTTTCTACCAAAGCAATAATAGATCCCTTTCTGTTTTTTTGCAATTTTTGGTGCATACCAACAGATGGTGAAACGGAAAAATGAATCCTCAAGTCTTTATATTGCATCTCACGGAGTCTTAAGCAATCAGCATTAATTTTACTCTATCACTCCACAAGCTGGTGGCTTGAAAAAGGGTTGAACCATTTCCATCGTTTTGTCTAGGTTAAAGTCAGATGTACACCCAACAATGGCAAAGCAACAATGAATTAACAGGGCTCTACAAGCTTATACTCAGAAAGATGAACTCACCTCCTTATTTGTCTGGAAGGTAAGAGGAAGCCCCAGTGCATTCATCTGTCTGGAGAGTTCCAAATCCTCTGGTAAGAGACCCGGATCAAGAGATTGGGTGTGATAGCCTATCGAGCTAGTTAGTAAAATACCTCAAACAACAGCACAAAACACAATAAAGGCTAATAAATGTTCAGAAGACACTTCAAATGCATACAAAACAAACGCTAATTGAACATAATGTGAACATTATCATTTATGCATTCCTTGATCATACAAGTTGAGGCCAGTTACTTAGTGATACAAGCAAGATTGATGATCTTTCACAGCAACTTGAACCATATACACTAAATCATTTCGGAAGAGGCCTGTATGATCATGTGAGATTTCAACATAGTCAAGATCCTAGAAAGGATGGGTAATGGGGTCGATATAGCAGCTGTAAATGCCTTCAACCATTGTTTGAAGGTGATAAGTATGCAGAAGCTCCCTGGAAAAGAGAATTATTATCGAGGGAGCCTCAAAGAATCAAAAGTATTATGACACAAGGACTCAAATACGTGGAGCCACCAAAGATAAAAACCTGAGGCAGTCTAGTGTTCATCCATGGGTTTTTCGAGACTAAGCTTAGCAGGAACAAAATCTCCTTCAAAACTTTCAACTTAAGGATGAGACATGCTGCATTTGAACCAACTCTTCAGAGAACTTGGCCCGAGACTCGTTCCAGCAGTCCCATGCATAAGCGATACATAAAGCTTAAGAGACTTTAACCTCCGATCCTACTGATGTGCTGAGAAAGCGAAGGTTAATCTCCGATCCTACTGATGTGATATATGCTCAACTGTTAAGCTAGAGAAATTTGAATAGGCCACATCTTCAAGAAAAATCCGTTCCAGGACAAACTCGAGAGTGAACTGCTCAAGGGTGGTAAACAAGAAGCCTCTGCCAAATTCTTTGGACCTTACTTTGCATAACAAAGTTTTATCGTTCTTCATAGTTAATGATGGAAGTCCAAAGTTTGGCTCCTACTCTCTACAATCTAGTGGGAGATAAGTTAATAGGTTAAGCAGTGACTTTCTTTTCCACATTTGTTCGAGTGCTAGTCAACTTCGCTGCAAACAAAATGCCTATTTGCTTCGAGCTTATCTAACCAAAACTAGAAAATAGAACAGGAAGAACGGAAAACACTTGCCATCGGTTCTTGACGTGGTATTGAAGCCACTATCCTCGTACTGGGACGATTCCTGCCATTTAAAGAACAATCATTGGATGTAACAAGATGCATAAAGACCAGAGCCATTTCCAATCCCCCCGTGATGAAGCACAACATTAAGCTCTAAATGAAACTCTATGTACTGTAACACACTGAACTAAATCAAAGAAAGCTTACAACGTGTTCAGAAGGATGCGCCAATTCTCGCGATTCTACCGAACCATCGTCCCTGTCAAGTGAATAGGTTGCAATTCATCATGACAACATAATCAATTTTGTTGAAAATAATTTCTATGAATTTCAATAACTCACGAAAGTGTGTAAGAGTAACAGAAGACAGACGTACCATAGGTAGACATGAGTGAGCTTGAAGAGTGAGCCGAGAGCTGTAACGGCAGGTCTTCCATCTTCCGCTTGCACGATTGCCATGGCTAAGACTTGAAGCTGGTTGTTCAATTAGCCGGCAATTGATGTTATTTGGCTAACAGTAAGAAGTTAACTGAACCCTACAACTGACGGTGTGATATATCTATGTCCACCTTACTAGATGGTGACACGTGGCGTGGTCGACCCGAATCAACTTTGAGACCTGTATCACGATAGGCTCTGGTGATAGAGGCCTTGTAGAACTCTACTATTGAAGGGAAAGTCCTAACGCAGTTATAGTACGTCAAAGGTTTATCGGGGAAGAATCCTGAACAAGGGAGGAGTCTGGGAGGAATCTATACGAGGACAAAAACTTCAGGTACACAGACAGGTTCACACACAAGCACCCAGTGCATTTTCTGCTATTCAGAGCTCTACCCTAGTAGCGACGTTCTGACTTTAGCATCGGAGCATCCAGAACATCCCGGTGGTCACTCCGTGTTCTATTTTGCAGGTCCATTTTCCAGCTGTGTTTCCCGATCAAAATTCAAGCAGCAACAACTGGTAACAGGAATTAGGTCGGACGGCGGGGACATCTCGAAGCCCCCCGACCTATTTAAAGTTTTTGTTTTAGCAACGGGGGTGACTTAAACGGCGGCCTGAAAGGGGTTAATTGCTCTTGCCCCCCCCCCCCCCACCCAATGTTTGCAAGTTGTCGCACACCAGGCGTGGACACTGGCTAGCGGTCTTTTGATTAAAAGCTTGTTCGAGATCGATTCAAATGACAATGAACTTGTTTATCTTATGGACCGTGAAAGCACTTCGGCGAGTTCGTTTGATTTGTACAGGTAGCATCAAACTTTTTTTTATATCTTGGTTTCAGGCTTAAGCGTCTTCTAAAAACTATTCTCTCTGTCTTAAAAAGATTGATAATAATTTCTTATAGGGTTATTTCAAAAAAAAATTTGGTTACTTTCTAAATTAAGAAAGATTTTGTGAGTGTTTTTCAATTTTTGCCCTTTCACACTATTTTTATTTTATTTTAGTTTATTTTCTCCCCCCAAATTTAATCTTCCACCAAGTCAATTTCTCTTTCCTAACCCAATTTCTTCTTGCCATCTCTCCCTCTCTCTCTTGGGTATAACAGAAAATTCATAAATTATGACTCATATCATAAATAATCATGCAAGTCGAATAAAATTAAATATTTTTTGAGACGAAGGGAGTATTAAGTTATTGAGGTCAAGTCGTAGGTATATAACTACACTAGAGGCGAGATCACAAGTAGCGCTTATGCAATACATAAATACTAAAACACTAGAAGAGAATAAAGATTAAGAAAACCACGCTTGAAAACATGAAAGAAATTTGTTGCGCGTTAGTGAGATACTGAAGGAGCACGGTGTTGTACAAAACATGAAAGAGTATTCTAGTTTGACCTAGCAATGGAAGACGTAGAGAATTCATGTAAGGTTTTAGTTTGAGTTTAGTTTGAATATTCGAATTCATAAGACGATCATGGTCCAACACCACCCAAAACATAAAAATAAAAGTATTCCTTCACTCCAAACATATCGAGAAAGACGTAATCATTGGACTTGGTTTTCAAATTGCCAAATTGTAACCATCTAAAAGTGGGTACAGTGAGTGAGGCGTACATCAAAAGATAGATATAACTAAGGGCTAATTACACCTATGTCCCTGAGGTTTGGGGGTAATTACACGCGAGGACATAAAGTTTTAAAATGTAACACTTATGTCCATTGACAAACGGAATACCAAAATACTTAACGGTTTTGACAAAAAGACCAAGTTGCCCCTAAATAAAAGTTGAAATCCTGATTTGCCCCTGGGACCACATGAAACCCTAATTTTCATTGTCTCCCCCCCCACTCCCCTGTGCCTCTCCCTACCCCTTCCCCCTCCCCGTCTACCCCGTCGCCCCCACCCTACCCCTTTTCCTTCCCCGTCGCCCATACCCTGCCCCTTCCCCGTCGCCGGCGTCTCCTTCACTGGTCGATCGGAAGGAGCGCCGGAGTTGATCGCCCGCTATAGTGGTGTAGCAGCACGGTGGCTTCGGCGCGATGCTCGTAGAGGCTTGATGAAGCATCTTCCTCCCCTTCCCCATGGCAGTTGCAGTGGTGTAGCAGCACGATGGCTTCGGCGCGATGCTCGTAGAGGCTCGATGAAGCATCTTCCTCCCCTTCCCCGTCTGCGCTGCAACCCATCTTCCTCCCCCATCCCCGGTGCTGCACCCCGACCTTCCTCCCCCATCCCCGGCGTTGCACCCCGACCTTCGGCAGTTGAATTGAATTGAAGATTGAATACCAAAATACAGATTGAGTTGAAGATTGAATTGAATTGCAGATTGAGTTGAAGATTGAATTGAAGCCCTAATTGGTTTTGAAAATTAGGGTTTGTAAATTAGGGTTTTGAAACCCTAATTGAATTGAAGATTGAATTGAATTGCAGATTGAATTGAAGCCCTAATTGGTAGATTGAAACCCTAATTGAGTTGAAAATTGAATTGAATTACCTTGATCTTTAATTAAGGCTTGATATCTTAATATAAAAAAAATTTAAAAAATATACAATCCATACAGTATAAGGGGTAGTATTGTCATTTTAAAAATACGTATCGATGACATCATAAAAAAGTACACTTTTTGGACGGAACCCTGACAGATGGACACGGGTGATACATTTGAAACACTTTTGATCACGGAATGTTACATTTTGAAATTTTGTGTCCTTGACTGTAATTACCCCCTAACCTCAGGGACATAGATGTAATTAGCCCTATAACTAACCAAAGAAAATTTATTTCTTACCATTTTATTATCTATATTTCTGAGAGTTGTTTTAAGTATAATGTATGAATAAATTACGAAAATTTACAAAAAGCTTCATGTACTTGAAAGCTCGACAAGGTGAACGAGCAAGCTTGAACAACCTCCACCTTGGCTCACTCATAACCCTTCATTAATCAGGTATTTTTAGCGACAGTTTTAAAATTATTTTCAAATCAAGTTTAAAGACTTTTATAGTAAAAAAAAATGTCACTACACGACGCTCCAACAAAATAAAACGAGCAAGGATGCAGCGGAGTGGTAGACATTTGAATAGAATCCAATCATGGGCTCATTAACCACTCAAAGTGTTCAAATTGGGCCTTAGCAGCCCAAGTGGGGCTCACCTTGGAAGGTCCAATAAAAAGAGAGAGCTAGTACACAAACCCACGCGCCCGAAACCGTGAAAGTCTGAATCAGAAAGCCAAGAACGGCGGCCGGAAGATGGAGGTGAGCATGGCGGAGCCCGGCGAGATACTACCGGACAGGACTATAGACATGTCGGTGTACGACACGCTGCAAGACGGCCGTTCGTCGGTGGAGGCGATCGTGGCCAAGATGCTCTCCCTCAAGAGAGACGCCGGTGGTGGCCGCCCTAAACCACAGCAACTAGGCGAACTCGTCACGGAGATGTTCCTCAATTTCGTCACCCTCCGCCAGGTCTCCATATCCTTATCCAATCTCTATGCATCTTCACACACGCACGTGTGTGTACTGTGTAGTACTACGGGGATTTTGAACTTGTGCAGCTCCTTTCAATTGGCTAGGGTTTTAAAGCCCATAGTGTATTTTGTGTACATGCTGATTTGCACGCATTTTTAAGAAGTTAAGATTTGTGGTCATTTTGATGCTCGTAAATTGATTTTATGGGACGAGCAAAGAAGAAAAATTGAAAGTTTGATTTAGGGAAAAAAAATTTGGTATTACTTTTCTCCAGTGCCGTTACTGGAATATTGATTTTCAGGAGAACATTGTGATAATTATTCCCTTATTTCTGTGGTAATTGCTGAAAGGAGTTGAATTTGAGAAACTTGCATGCGGAGCAGAATTTACCATGCTACTTAGCAGGGTTAAAACTTGTGTTTGAAGTCTATGAGAGAATATTAGCAAATGCTGACCTGTTGCGACGTTTCTGACAATGTACAAGGCATTGTCTAGTTGGTTATAATGCATTGCAAATGGTTATCTGCGTTATTGATGGTTTTTTTTGTTTATGATGCACAAGGCATTGTAAACAATGTAAATGAACCGATCCACCGTTTTCTAGTATACCTTTTCCAAGGGCATCATTTTTGTGTTGAAGATATGCCCTTAGCAGGACTCTTGGTTAAGCCTTAGTAACAAAGGACCATTCTACAGAAGTACAAGTGTGCCATGACCAGGTACAACCAGTACAAGAAATAGAAAATGCAATTCATCCCAAAAAGTAGATATTAAACAGGTTAGTAATTCCTCGTCCGAATACACTCGTAGACTTCTTTACTTTCAGGCTTCCCATGGTATCACAAAGGTATTCAGATTTAGGACCAATAGGGAAGAAGCTTGACATTGTAGCTTTTAATTGAAAAGAACATTTAGTTATTACTTTGACGCTGATCTGGCAGAACATGTTCTATTTGCAGGCCAATCGTGCCATCTTACTTGAAGAAGATCATGTAAAAGCAGAAACAGAACATGCAAAAGCACCTGTAGACTTCACTACCCTGCAGCTCCACAACTTGATGTATGAGAAAAATCACTATGTGAAAGCCATAAAGGCTTGCAAAGACTTCAAGTCTAAACATCCTGATATTGAACTTGTGCCTGAGGAAGAGTTCACTAGAGATGCACCAGAAGAGATTAAAAACACAGTAATATCAAGTGACAGTGCTCAAAACTTGATGCTTAAGAGGCTAAATTTTGAGCTGCTCCAGGTATGCTTATATACATTATTGTGTGTTTGCGTGTGTGTGCGCCCACGCGTGTATGCGTATCCTTTGTACTTATAATCCGTGTAAGGGTGAGGGTTTCCTTGTATCCTTACTATCTACCTTGCAATTAAAGATCCAAAATCCGGTATGTTTAAGGGGAGCTGATCTCGGGATAGTGCTGGCAACTTCCACATATAGATACATACATTTATTGGGGGTTTTTTTTTGGGGGGGGGGGGGGGGGGTGTACGTGTGTGTTTCCATGTTTACTTCTGCTACGTGGGCTTGTAATTTCTGAATGCTTTCCATCTTTTGGTGCTGAACTGGGATTCGATATTTCCAGGCCTATTCTTAAATGGCAAATATCTTAACTACGTTCCTGAAGATTCCTAACTTGAATTCATTCACGTAGTCTCTATCTCTGTGCCCGTCTCTGTCTCTCTCCGTCCATCCGGTTCCTTACATTTTGTATCAGAGGAGTTACTTTTTATGTTAGCACACATATCCTATAATTGGCTTAGCTCAGTACTTGTTCGTGAATTGAAATTTGCTTCTGCGATGTTTATGACCATTTTTTGCCTTATTCATTATCTACTAAAAATCAAATGAAAAAAGAAAAAAAGAAGAAGAAGAAGAAGAATTATGTTTTTGGTGGCCTGATTTTTGTTTTTCTGTTGGAGGTGAAGATTATAGATATAAAAAATGGTCCAATATGCAATTGTATATGGGAGATATAAATTTTTTAACATTTAAAACTATAGTAGGTTAATCAGGGACAATAAAAACAAATTTCTGGTATCTGTATAAGTTATTTCATGCAAAGTAGTACATTAGTGGCACTGAACCTTGAAGAAAGGTGCAAGCATCTGTCATGGTTGCAGGGTGGGCAAAAAAAATAAAGTTCTATAAACTATTCATTTTTGGATATACCTGGTTCTTGTGACACTGGATAAACAGATGCTAGGAGAACATCTCTTGAAAAAGCTTAACAAGTGGAACTGACTATTCCTCGTGTTTACCATCCTTGTTATGACAAGAACTGCTGGAGTTGTTTTAGTTGTTGGCATCAGAGCTGTACTAAGAGGTACTTGTCCTGTATCAGCGCAAAGAGTTATGCAAGTTTCGCGAGAAACTGGAACAACAAAAGAAAGTCCTTCTGGAGACCATTGCTACTAAGAAGAAATTTTTATCAAGTCTCCCTTCGCACCTCAAGTCTCTCAAGAAGGCATCCTTGCCAGTGCAGCACCAACTAGGGGTGCTGCATACAAAGAAGCTAAAACAGCATCACTCGGCAGAGTTACTTCCACCTCCTCTATATGTGATTTATTCGCAGTTTTTGGCTCAAAAGGAAGCATTTGGAGAAGATATTGATATGGAGATCGTAGGTAGCATGAAGGATGCTCATGCTTATGCCCGCCAGCAAGCTATTAAAGACACTGGTAAAGTAGTCAACTTGAACTTTGAATCGTACAATTTAATTGTTACATTTTATATATGTCATGGACTATATGATTATACAATTGGAAACATCTCTTAATGAAATGTAAGTGCACGTGTTTTTGCTCATTTGTTTTGTCATACGGATTATATTACCTGTCTGGTATTCTTAGAGACATACTAGTTTGTCACCGAAGGTTTGGTTAGTGTCGATCAGTTTCTGACTTGCCATTGCATAATTTGCAGGATAACAAATAAATATCAATAAACAAAATGTGTTAGCCTATTAATTTTGTGGGGTTGATTGGCAATGGTTCCGCTAAGTCTACTCTTTCAACCAGGATTTGAACCAATTATGTTAATCTCAAAAAACAAAACAAAACAAATCATGAAGTTCAGATGACCCCTATCAGACCCTTGATCGAGGCTGTTCTTTGACAGGACAGCAGTGCACTCTTGACAGTAGCATTTGGCTCTTAGCTTATGCAAGTGTATAATTAGTTTTGCATTTAGTTGTCTCTAATTCGATGGCTTGATTCACTATGTGGGATGAACAACTACTAGATGGTCAGTTTGGAGTTTGTACCCAGTTAAAGTTATGCTTCCGCAATGTGTATATATCTGGTTTACCCTCTGTGGCACTTTTATAATAGAAGATTATATGGGTTTACTGGAACAGGCATATCTACCAGTGTCGAGAATTCCAAGTTGGATGATGATGTACCTGATGAGGAAGACGATGGCCAGAGAAGGAGAAAGCGGCCAAAGAAGGTTCCGGGCAAGGAGAGTCTTGATCCCGCAGGCATTTATCAATCTCATCCGCTTAAGATATTGCTTCATATACACGATGATGAGGCTTCTGATCTTAAGTCTGCAAAACTTATCACACTGAAGTTTGAATACTTATTGAAATTGAATATCGTATGCGTTGGAGTTGAAGGTCCCGAGAATAACATCTTATGCAACTTATTTCCCGATGACCCTGGTCTTGAGCTCCCTCACCAGGTTCGTCCTTAGTTTGAGTTCTCCTAGCTGATTCTGATGCATCTTCCCTTCTCTCTCTCTTTTTTTTCACATCAGTAATATTTCCATGAATGTTGTGCAGTCAGCAAAACTGCGCATGGGTGATGCCCTTGTATTTGATGAGAGGAGGACTTTGCGTCCATATAAATGGGCCCAGCATTTAGCAGGACTCGATTTTTTGCCAGAGGTATCACCGTTGCTTGCAGTGTGTGAAACTCTCAACAGTGATACACCAAAGCATGCTGCCATTATATCTGGTCTGTCACTGTATCGCCAGCAGAATCGGGTAGAGACAGTTGTGCAGAGAATTCGTGCTAGGAAAAAGGCTCAGCTGGCTCTTGCGTGAGTCACTACCCTGTATGCTTAGAGTCATTGGTGGAACATTTATTATCAGGCAAATATCACACTGTAGTTCAATCTGAATATTTTGCTTCTATTTTCTGTTTAAAGTGGCTGGAACTTTTGTTGAAGTTATAAATTGCTTAAATTGCACTTCCTTTGGTAATTTTGAAGCTTTCTGGCTTCGTTTTTTATATCTGCATTTCTGTTCGTGTCGATCTGAATTCTACATTCCAACTTTACTTGCTTCAGTTGGAGCTCTCACCTTCTTCTCTTTCTCTGTGTAAAAACTTGGAATCTTTGGTTGACTTCCAGGGAGCAGCTTGACTCGCTAATGAAGCTTAAATGGCCACATCTTAGTTGTAAAAGCATCCCTTGGGCCTTGCATACCCCTTTGTGTAGCTTGGATAGTTGCTCATCCATGGTGTCCTTACCTAGTCAGACTTCATCTTTGCTTGTTATAGATAAGGAGCAAGTTCAGGCTGAAATTGCTATGAATGAAAGACCTACTTCAAAGGAAGAGGTTGAGAATGTAAGAGAGGATGGGGAGCTCCCGAATTTAGTACCAGCTTCGACTTCAGTAAATCGTATTAAAGTCATCCCCTCAAAAGGATCAGATCTTGAGCAGAAGAAAAGACTGGCTTTGATTTCAAAGAGTGTGGTACCTCCTATTAACAAGGGGAAGTCACTAAGTTTTAAGAAACACGATGATGATTTGGAACTCATGCTTGATATGGATAGTGAACTGGATGAGCCAGCACAAATTGAGCCAGAGACTGAAGATGCATCTCGAATTGGAGGCTTTGAGATGGTTGAGAACACTTGGGTCGACTTTGGGGTTCAGGAATATTCTCTTATTTTAACCAGGAAAGCTGAGGGTGGTGCAAGGATTATGAAGTTAGAAGCCAAGGTAGGTTAAATCACTCTTTTGCTTCATTTCTGTGCAGGTTCTCCTACATTTCTAGTTACTGACCAATGGATGATTCACTATCTGTTATGACAGATCAAAATCAGCATGGAGTATCCTCTTAGGCCTCCTCTATTTGTAGTGCATCTTTCCGTTGGGTCGCTTGGAGAAAACCATCTAGACACTGATACTTCTGAGTGGTGCAATGAACTTCGTGCAATGGAAGCAGAGGTAAGCAAATGAAAACTTTCTGGTCTTGGTATAGCTGTAGGTGCTGAAAGCAAATACACTTGCTTCTTGCAATCAATTCTTCAGGAAGCTGGAGTACGGTATCTTCCACTTGACATGTTAATGAGCGTAGGAAATTTTCAGGAGACGTGGATTTGGTTAGCACTTCTCGTTTTGTGACGAATTAGATGCCATGGAACCTGCAGTATCTCTGGCAGAGAATGATTTCTAGAGTGTCTAAAGCAATACAGCTTTTAAGTATAATCTTTACTGTTGAACTCATGCTGCAAATGGTGTTGTCCACTGCAGGTCAATATACATGTAATAAAGATGATACCCTCGGATCAAGAGAACCTCATCTTAGGTCATCAAGTTTATTGCCTCGCCATGCTATTTGACTTCTACATGGATGAGGGAGGCCCGTCTTTTGAGAAGAGGAGGAGTACTTCTGTGGTGGATGTTGGTTTGTGCAAACCGGTTAGTGGTAGTCTTGTTGCAAGATCCTTTAGAGGTAGGGATCGCAGGAAAATGATCTCCTGGAAGGACAATGGTTGCGCTGCCGGCTATCCATGCTAAAAGTAGGTTTCAGGGTGAAAGTGCAAGTATCGAGTGCCTCGCAGTGCCTTCTTGCTATATAGTTTCTCCTCCTCTTGAAAATAAAGAAAGTGACCATTTACTGTGAAATATCTTTCAAGGTCTTCTCACTACTGTTACACCTGGATGTGCAACATCAAGACGACATTATCATTTATTTATTAATCAGCACAAGTACTAGCATGCTTGAATTGTATCGATTCAGGATAGGCCTGAAATCAGGGTTTGTCTGCTGTCTTGAATGGTGAAAAGCTGTAGGTTCTTTCGTTCGCTAGTCTCGTAATGGCAAGTCGTGACAAATTTGTGCAATGCTGAAGACCTACAGTGGTGATCGATAAGTTGCTGGTGGTTTGCTGAGATTACCTACTCTTTTGGGACGTGAATAAACTTAAGTTTTCATGCTTACTAGAGCCTGCTTGCCAAATTTGAATATCCCTCGATGGGTCTTGCTGAGATATGAGTCCTTTGTCCATTGCATTGCTTGATTATCATGCAATAGCGCGGAATGGGAAGAGCTAAAACATTCGTTATCGTGAAATCTAGTTACTATGTCCCCTCATCTCCCTGATGATTATATTTTTTTCATGTTGAATCCTGAAGCCCATCTGTCCATGTATACAGAAGTTGGTTCGTTCAGAATTGATCATACTAACGGTTAGGTTTGGACCTGGTGGGGTTTTTTTCCTTTCAGAAACTATACGTGTCCTAAATTTTATCAAGAACTAATGTTTGGGCATTACTTTTAGTCGTTTGAGCTTTACTTTTGTCGCTAAAGGCCTCTCAAGTGTTGCTATATAATCAATTTATTTACACTTGTAGAGCTCATGTATCACTTCCCAGTTTCTCTTAGCATGTTTTGAAGATGAGATCCTATGGTCTTAGGCTAACATCCATCCTAAGAAGTTACGTGCCAGTTAAATGTTCCGAACCTTTTAGTTTCCGGTACACTCCTACATTTTACTGAATTTTTATCAAGAAAACAAAATAAGTGGCTGGTAACGGTTTGCATAAAAAGGGCAATATAGATATATTTTTTTTATGTTGCTACACTCTGGTCATTAGAAAGTTAGGTATTTTCAAGATGGGAATTGAATTGGATGCTCTCAATGGATATATCACACTTTCAATTTTTCAGCTTCTAACCCCAAGGATGGTAGAATCACAAAGGCCAAGGAATAACTTTAAACTTTCGAGTTCAAATTTTCATACCGACGGGTTATATGAAATTACAGTTCTGATTATTTAAGAAAAAAAAGAAAAAAATTTCTTTAGCCTTCCAAGGAATAACTTTAAACTCTCGAGTTCAAATTTTCATACCAATGGGTTATATAAAATTACAGTTCTGATTATTTAAAAAAAAAGAAAAAAAAATTCTTTAGCGAAGGCTAACGTTTTAAAACCTATTTGGATGCTCGACAGACCTGCAGCTGACTTACGGACGATGTGGCGAAGTATGCGGGTAGCGAGCGGAAACTAAGGCAGGCTTCCTAGTTTCAAGTTCTTATTTTTTCAGTACTGATGTGCACCAAATAAAATAAGCTAAACTAAGAAAGGTAAATAGATAATCACACCTAGTTATTATGCATAGATAAAGCCATGAACAACAAAGTATATCTTTTCTTATGGTTCTGATGGACAGAAGTTCCGCGAATTGCTATGACATCACAAGTTACTAAAACTGACTGCGTCCTGCAAGAATACATGAGATGAGTTCTACTTTGCCAAGTAGTATCATGCTTCCCATCATATACCTACCCGAGAGAAGCGAAAATTTCCTGAAGAATTGGAAAGGTCCAACTTGACAGAAGAGTACCAGCTCTTCTTTTCTTAATCTACAGAACACAAATTTCCTAGATATATGTACAGCCACCAACATACTAAGATTAATTTCAAACACTGAACAAAGACGGCACTCTTCACCACGGACCGGTCAGCGTCCTCCTCAGACATCGTCTTTTGATTCCGCGCTTCAGGTTCATCATCTCCATGTCCTGTTAACACCAAATGCAACTTTCAAGAACTAAAGCCTTCCCATTTACTGGAGTTGACTCATTAAGCGCAAACAATCAAGTTCAGGTGAAGAGAGAGGCTGCGGTGGAGTCAGCAGTCGCACAAAGTTACATACGTAGAATCACTAACTCAAAATTTTCTGTAACTCAAGTCCACAAGTTGAACAGGCAGCGACACGTCATGAGGTTATTTTGGAAGAAGTAGGGGTCAACTAACTATTCGGGTGGGGGAATGATAATAGAAATTTATTAAGCAGACCGTACCGCCACCAACAGAAGCACCCTCAGGCTGACCATAGGCTTATTATCTGGCAATAACCAAAATAAGTTGTTCCCGTATTTCAACTAGCCAGATTAAAAGATAACAGACATACTTGATGACTGTAGCCAATATGAAAGAGTATGGCCAACAGCTTCGATTCTTTAATTACTCTTAGCGTTTGACTGAGTTTCAGGGAGCACCTAATACCTAAAAACACCGCCAACTAGCACTTTGGAGTTTCGTATAAAGACACAACTGTATATCCCTGGTTAAGCATGCATTTACGAGAGAAAGGCTCCAACTGCATCTTTGCTTGTTAGTGATGCCTATTTGATTGATGAAAATGGATCAAGAGTAAATTTGACCCCAAAACCTATATCTTTCGCTATCCATCCTAATCTAGAACCTCTACATTAAAATAAGTTGAGTAAATGCACTTAAAATTGCCACAAACCTAAGTAGGCATACAACATTTTGCCTCAGGACAATTAAACCACCTATGATTCAGTGAGTAAATAACAATTACCAAAACCTCGCTATAGGAGGTAAAGCACCGCTAAAAGAACATTTCTAGTAGGGGGGTGGGTTGGGCTGTTCCCACCAAATTAAGTACAACCTCATGAATAACCTATAATCCTGATGAACACTGTCACTACCAAACAATCAAAAGGTATGGCCAGGCATAAAGATAAACATGCACAAGTAAGAGGTTAATATGCACCAAATAGTGGTACTCAGTCATTAGTGATGCCTTTTAATCCTTGAAAGCTAGGTTTATCTTGTGAACGGATTAAATTAAGATAGTTTCCTGGCGAGAGTACCTGTTTTTTTTGCATTTCCATTATTTCTTCCTGCAGCAATGGAGGCCATGTCAATTACAGTTTGCCACATACATTTCAGTTAGGCAAATACAACAAAGCACTTTGACACTCACCCCTAAACACACAAACAAAAATAATTACATACTTGTTTCTTCCGCAATTCTTGGTTTTCCTCTTTCAGTTTTGCAACTTCTGCTTCCAGTTCCATGGTATAGGCCTGGGAAGGCAAATGGGGGAAAAATCAGCACAAACGTTTCAACACATTTTAACAAGGACATCAAGTTACATGCATCCTTGTAATGAAATTTGGGTCTCTCTAGGTCCCCGTGTTATGCCAAGTTTGTACAGCTATTGTAAGTGTAACACTTAATAGATGTTTATACTGATTTAAGACCGTACAATCCAACTTATTACCTTCCTCAAAGCATATAGATTACCTTGTCAAATATGAGATCCTTTCACTTCTCATGATCTTTCATCTCTTGCATATCAGATCGCAATCAAATAACCACTCTGCCGCAAGAATAACCAATCTTTCGTGAAGTTTCGTGATCAACAAGTTATCGAGTATACAAGTACAAACAGTTGACCATTGAAATTGCACAAATTCGAGGAGAAGCCGCTTGTTACCAAATTTTCTTGTCCATCTTTTACTGCAGTTGAGTTGCTTTCACGTTTTCATGTTATGTTAGGATTATTAATTACTTATTTTTGGCAAAGAAGGATACTGGTGAGCAACTACATCGGCAATAAAGCAAACCTTGAACGACACACAAACACATAAACCCCCACATGCACGCGCACTCAGCCTCTCTCTCACACACACACGCGTGCACGCACACACACACACAGAGTTATTAAAGTGCATCAAACTGCAATTTTGCATTTTTCATGTAATGTATCCTGTTAAACAAGGTCGCTCTAGTATATTAAAGATATCTGCAACCTTTTGCAGATATTAAAGAAACGTAACACAGTAACAGCATATTTCACAATATCTCCCATTTCATTATATAGCATAACTTTTCCCCTTTCACAAGCTCACACTTGTCATTTCCTATAAAATTCCACTCGAATGTTTTATAAGTATAATCAACATTTTTCGTTTTTGGCAGAGTTCACAGTCAGCAAATATGTCCGCAACGATTTTCTGGCCAAAGCGTAGGGTACTGGAAGCAGAAAATTTGAACTTAAATGACAAGATGGATAAAAGGTATATACAGGCTTTCATGTATAGATGATTAAAAGTAGTACGCAAACAGAAATAGGTACGTATACGTGAATTCCAGGTAAACATATGTTTTTGCTCTGGATATTGGGACACCAATATGGAGAATAAGTGATCTATGAAAGATATGACAACAATTTTGTAGAGCAGTTGGACTTAATACCATCTCTAATGTTTCCATGGAACACTTAAGGATGTCCTATAGAAGTAAAATAGCTTTTCATATTTCACAACTTGTTTCAAGATTCCGATTAATAGTTGAAATTGGGTCATTACAAAAGATGGCCAAATTAAAGGGGAACAAAAATTACTAGAAGTGAAGCTTTATTCAGCGATACAACCCACGATGATGAATATTATCTTTTGCCATGTGAAATGCCACGCAGTCATTTGATTTGTGAGTGACATTCAAATAAGCACCAAGTTGAGAATTTTGATTAACTTCAAGTGCAAAGTTCGTAATAAAACGGTGCAGATTTCTTCTTTTAGTTGCAGTGAACCTAATGAAGACAATAAACTCGTTGCAGAGATCAAGAAAAGAGTGAATGATATCATAGCCAGCCTTTAGCTATCTTCCCAAGTAATATTCTTGGGGAGAAAAATTGCAGGAAAATGAAATAACAAAAGAACATCCAACTATGCCTTCTATAAAATGATAGCACATCAAATGTCTGGAATCTAGGTAGTCTATGAGTGATAAGTCATATGAACTAGTAGATAAGTCAATGAGCTAGTATCCTGCACATGCATATGCAAACTAGAATAGCTGCCTGATAATAAAAAATATGAAGCTCGATGTAAAATACAGTGACTATTCAAGACATTCACCTGCTTACGAGCCCGTGATCTTGCTGCTGATTCTCTGTTCTTTATCATTCTCCTTTGTCTCCTCTCAACAACCTTCTCGACAGGGCTGCATTTCCTTCCCCGCAAACCTCCATTAAACATATAAGGAACTGGAGATACAGAAGATGTATCTCCATTACTCTTCCCCAGCCCATCTGATGATGCTCCTGGTGATGCTGTAGCAACAGTAACAGTCCCAGTTCCTAAACCAACCATCCCTCTTCCTCCGGCACTTTGAACCAAATTTCCATTCATTGCTGTATCTGAAATTCCAATAAGCCCATTCCTCATTCCTGGGCTTCCCAACTGACTACTACTCGATACAGGTACAGGAGGCGCATAGGCAATAGTAGTTTGCTTGGGAAAGAGCTGTTGCTGTCGTTGTTGCTGTTGTAGTTGTAATTGTTGATGTTGCTGCAGTAGATGTTGCTGCTGTTGCTGCTGTTGTTGCTGCTGCTGCTGTTGTGTTGGCAGCTGTTGCTGAGTAGATCTGATCCCATTAACATACAATGGTAAATTAGCAGATTGAAGAGCAATCTGATTACCACTCTCAGGAACCCTATTACCCATCAACCCAGTTGTTTCATCCATCTGCTGAAATCCAATTCGGAAACCAGTATTGTTATCAGAATGCAACAAATTACCAAATAATCCAGCATCACTAGATTTCCCATTCATTTGAGCATCTTCCCTCACAACCCCAGCCCTAAACAAAAACTCCTCAAGTGTCATCTCCCCCAATGTCTGCTGCCTCGGCGGAAAATTTGACCCCCCAACTCCCCCACCCCGACCACGAATATCCTTCCCTTCACCATATTCTTTCGAGATATCTTTCCACACCTCATCAACTGTCTTTTGACTTAACGTCCGGGGTAAAGTCAACGACCCCTGCCTCTGCAAGTGCCCTCCAGTAACACCCCCAACCCCTTCTTGTAGAACACTAGTATTCCCCGTAGTTTGAGTCTCTTCAGCACTCCAGATATTCTTCAACAGCTCATCCATGTTCATCGACCCAAAATCCTTACCAGGCCCACCCATGGTGCTCTGTAGCTCATCAAACGTCAGTGAATACACCGATGGCTGCCGCACCAATGAAAAATTCACCGGCAACCTCCCTCCATCCACACCTTCCCCTGGAGGCTCATTTCCAAATCCCTTAAAATTCATATTCATCTCACTTCTGTATGTAGTATTACAACAACGTCCAGAGCTGATCCAAGCTTACTGTCTTTTAAAAACACCCAGATTAGCAAATAAAAAACGGGTGTCTTCTTCTAGTCTTTCTCTCCCCCCTCGCACAAACACTGAAAATTTCCTATCGACCTGGTATATGAAGCTCCCTAACTTCAATTGAAAAACGGGACTTACTTCAAATATGGGTCAAAGAATATGAAAATCATTTTAAACCAAAAAATCTCTACATTTGACAACTAAGGATCTTAGAACACAGACACCACATGCATATCCCGGCATTACTCTAATTTAGACATAAGTAAAACAAAAACGCTGACCCTGTTGCATTTCCACCAATAGCAATTCACCTACTACATCACCAATAGTCCAAATCAGAGTGAAAGATAACTTCAAAAAGGCATATTTGGGAAAGTCAAACAGAACGGGAAAAGAAACAAGATAACGAACTAATTATTGATAAACTTACCAAAAGAGAAAAATTCAGAGAAGCATTGATTCTAAGGTATGTGTTATAACAAAAACGGAAGGGGGGGAGGCTGAGAGAGAGAGAGAGAGAGCTGGGTTTCTATTTCTGTACCTGGTCTTCTTTTCTAGCTTTCCTTATAAATTTCAGTTCCTGTTGCTCTCTGCTGCAGCTACTATGTGAGGATTCTTTGGCTGCGTTGCTTCAGCTTTGTGACAAGTGTCGGGTTCCTGTATTATTTAAAGGACGGCTCTCGTTGGTGGGAGCGTGAGGACTGACGTGACATAATAATAAAATAATGACAAATTTTTATTTCAATTCAGACCCAAGCAAACTTTTGTCTTCTCAGAATTTTTTGTCACACCAAAAGTGCTCTAATTAAAATTATATCACTAGAACTAGATTTAAAGAAAGATACCATACAACGCCAAGATAAATCATGAAATGTCGTTCGCAAGCGCTTTGAGATTGGATGAGAAGCAAAAGATATAAATAATAAACTATCTTATTTTTTTATCTTCCCGTAGGCCTCCGGGATAATTTTTAGGTTATAGAAAATAAAAAAAAAACGACAACTTTGGATTGTACCAAATCCTAAATCAAGTGAAATTTTGTCATTGTGGTGAAACTTCTAATAATAATTTTTTGGTCTACAAACATGTAAACAGATGTTTTTTTGTTGTAATTTATTACATCTCAGCAGTTGAAGATTCTTATCCAATTCTGCATGCAACAACGAAAAGTCATGAACTATCATCTTCAATAGCACTTAAGAAAAAACTCATATCAAGAAAGCACGACTTTTCCCTTTGTATATAATTTCTTACCTATTAAATTTGTTTGCTAAAAATGATCCGGGAGACTTTTATTAAAAACAAAAATATATATAGAATAAAATAAATTAAAATAGGGGGATGTAGGTCGAGAGGGTGGACCAATAATTTATGGAGGTAGGAGGTGGTTGATTAGACTAGTGGGCAAATGAGATGGGTAAAGTGGGGAGATCGAGGACGTCCACGTTTTGATTGGACGGACGGACGGCTGGATGGAGTGGTTTGTCGTGTAGTTGGGAATGGGGGTTGACGTGGCAGAATGTGCACCGTAAAGACCGGAGAGAGGGTAGTACGCCCACTACTAACACATTTTTTGACTTCTCCGGCGGCCTAATTTTGGAATTTTTGGCCACTATAAAAGTAGTGCTGTTATTGCCAGTAACTAGTAATCTTGCGGTGGCCTAGTATTTACATTTATTGCTTGCATTTAAAGTTCAACTTTACTAAAGTATGTAAAATATAAAAGTTAAATATTGTGTGAGTGTGGCATAACTTTTACCTTTGACTGATTCTCGTGATTAAATTTTGACTCGTTCTGTTTTTTATTTTTAATAAATAAATGATTCGAAAATAGTATCAGGCTAACAAGTGAATCAAAAGGGAGCGAAACAATCGCGATTCTCAACTTCTTTGCCGAAACTTGTCTTGTCGGCAATCGCATCGTTTGTGTGGTTGCACAGATTCCAATTATTTCAAAGAGCGTGCTCGTGTTTCCAGGAGCGAGCCGAGTAACATTATCAAAAGTTATCACGATTTTGAACCATTTGTTATGTTTTTATAAGGAGTTCGAGGACTAGTGAGATGTACGGAGTTGAACAAACTCATGCGTGTTTGAAGACAAGTAAAACGTATAGACTGTAATTAAAACTAGCGACATTAAAGTCTGTAGTCATTCTTGCCACCCCCTAGATTCCTTGCACATGTACTTGGATTACTTTTAGTCTTCTTATTCTATGTTTTCCGGTAATGATTTCCCCAAAACCGATAATGAAGATGTAGAGGACAATATTGTCCCCCACGCCCTGACCCTCAGAACCCACTGATTGTTGGAGGAATGGACTAGTGTCATCAGACATTATTAACCAATAAGAACTTACTCGACAGCTCTTAAGATGCCATAAAAAGCAGCCTCCAATAAAAGGACTTGCCTAATTTAGGCTTCAAGCAACGGACACTTACACCATCATTACCCAAAGTGGAAAATTTTTAATCATTCTTCCATTTTCATCTCTAAGACCATGTCGACCTCATTTTCGTTAATCTCTAACTCTCTCTCTCTGGTCCAAAAAGTCGCAGATTACCACGTCGTTTTGTAGTTGTTGCTCCACGCGTTGAAAAGGAGGGCAACGGACTGGCATGACCAAGGCTTCTCTAAAATCTAAGGATGGGAATGAACCAAGTGAGGATAAGGTTAAGTGGGTGCAAAGTCAAAAGTAACACCCAGCTCTCTACCCATAAAGAAGATAAGTCTCAATTAAGCTTCTTCGTATATGCCAAGATACTTTTAATTGGCAAATGTTTGGAGTAGGTGTACCTAAACAACAGTATCAAATACTAATGGTGACTAAATCTAAGTATTTGTTGCTATATATATATATATATATATATATATATAGTGTTATTTACAAGTGCTCATAACGAGTATGCACTATAAAACAGGAGGTACAGCCTATCCGAAACATCGGCATTTCAACATCAACCATCATCCGGAATCTTATTATGTTTTTTGGACTTTTACTTCTTCAACTACCAGTACTGATAGAGGCAATACATTGAGAGCGAGAGGTCTCACATAAGGCCAGTGAAAGGATAACTCAGGGTCAGAATATGGAGAGCTACCGAGGGCTAAGACAAATTTGGGTAAGAAAAGATGTTTGCTTATCATCTTCCTAATTTCTAAAAACAGAGTGCTTTTGAGGTCCCATGATCTAGACGGTCACCACTTGATGCCCTTCATGTAAGTAAAATTTTATATTTATTATGCTCTTGTGTGCACCTAACTTGACCCCAATACCCATCACGAGTATACTCTACTTTGCTTTAACTTAATTTTAATGTGTACAAATTTTATTAAGTAACTTGTTAGTTTTGATATTTTTGGTCATGTATACAGAATCGCAGATATATCCTGACCTAATAGAAAAAAAAACTGTTGTCATGAGATAACTAGAAAGCCTCTATAATCTTTAATTATCAATGTCATTCTCTTATTAGCAAAAAAAAAAAAGGGAGTATACTATGCTCTTATGCATGTATCTCGCCTACCAAATCCAATAGTCCCCGTATATTCGGCTTCGAGATATCAAAGCTCTCACTTCGAAAAAGTTAGCTGCTATCCCGGTCGAAAGAATTTTCCTCCTACCCCCTACCTAGACAGCGACAATCAATCGTCTTTAAATGTTTCTGGTAACTTTTATTTAGTGAGA
Organism: Escallonia herrerae; assembly: GCA_033070095.1. Lineage (NCBI taxonomy): Eukaryota > Viridiplantae > Streptophyta > Magnoliopsida > Escalloniales > Escalloniaceae > Escallonia > Escallonia herrerae. Next base: position 258,098 of record JAVXUP010000379.1, on the reverse strand, counting down.
CTAAAAAAGTACTGCTAATAATTATCGCTGAAAGTATTAGAAGAAGAGTTACTAGAAACATTTAACTACTATTAATTGTCACTATACACGAGATTGAACAAAGATTCCTACAACTCGGATAGAAGCTAAAGTTTGTTTATAAACAAAATCAATGTATCAGGTACAGTCTTACGCAACATTTCCAACGAACACCTCCTATGTGCACTTGTATATCCGATCTAATTTGTCCTGATAAAGCAGTCCACGTGCAAAATGGAAAAGCACAAAAAAAAAAAAAAGATCTTCAATGGTAATTGGAAAGGGTCAACAACCGTCTACTCGGTCATTAGAGAAAGGAGGAAAAGATATACACAAGTAAATAACCTTTATTTGCATAAAGTTCGTTACCAGAAAACGGAAGAACAAAGGGATAAGAAATTTTAGCTTCATACTCTTCACTGGTCCACTGGATATGCTGTGTTCATCTTGACCTGTAGTGCATGTATGACTTCAAACTTCACACACACAACCACCACCCAAACAACATCCTGACATGATGCAGTTGTGGGGTGAGCAGAGCGACTATTACATTAGCCTTATCCTCAGCAGTAAAGAGTATTCCAACCAAGACAAGGTAAAAGCCTGTAATACAGTAAGGCTTAATTGAAGTCAAAGCTTGCTACGAACTCCCAAACTGTGAGAACCCAAAAATTACAGTCCGTATAATCATGGTTTCACGGTCTGTAGTGCCCGAGTGGACGTTGGAGCACGCGGATATACGTGTCATCAACAACACAAGGTCACCCATTCAAGAATCTTCCAAGACCAACCAAGATTCCAATTATACTCAACATTTTTTTTTTCCTTGGCAACTCTACATGTCTATCAAAGGATCATTCATCATACAGACTATAGTTTCTAATCAAGTGTGCTTAATCAGAGATGTAGCAGGGCATGTCCTCAATTGAGCCCTCCACAACCCCTGGGCCAAGATGGATACTCAGCAGATCTCTTTCACATTTATTGGGCAACCGTTGGCAAAAATGTTCATAGAGCTGTGCATTCATTTTGTGATACTCACCAAAAAGAAAAAATGTTGAGGTCTGGTAAGCTGCTTAAAGCTTGGAAATATTACCATTGATCCTTAAAGTTTCTACTCTTCATTCAGCGAAAGAACTCAGACCTATTGCATGCTGTCACACAGATTAGAATGCATAACTGAAGTACTTTTGCAATCTGCAACATATTGCATATTGGGTGTTCCCCTTCTTCATGAAAGGGTAAGGAGAAAAACATAAACTTCCATTCTTGAAAAAGTTCAGAAACGGCTTAGCAGTTAGAAAGCTTATTGTTTATCTCTAGCAGGCAGAGTAACACTCTTCAAATCTGTAACATCTGCCACTCCCTCATAAGTGATGCAATCTACGAAGGTACCGGAAGCCTTAAGTAAAGCTTATTACGTTGCCATAAACAATTCCCCTGGGAAGGTACGACAAATAGACAAAAAATTCATCTTGTCAACTGCAATCGAGTTTGTCGTGAGAAAAAAGTTGAGTTGGGCCTTCAGAAGATGTTCGACATTAATCGAACCTTAAAGGCCCAAAATGGGTTGGCCAAAGTGGATTCGTGTACATAGCAAATATTTGTCTCGTGACAGTCAAGTGGGCAAGCTGGGAGTTTATTTTTTACCCGGGTGGTGTATGCTATGTGGCATTTACACAACAATCTTGTGCATGGACAGGTTACTCATCCACCCCTAGACCTCCTTGACATCACCATTAACCGTGTTCAGGAAAACAACCGCTACACGGAACAACCCATGACCAATGCATCCCGCCATGCACTTATCATTTACTGGTCCCCTCCCACAGTCGGATGGATCAAATGCAAAGTTGATGGAGCAGTACAAGGTGCACCGGTTCAGCTGGAGTGGGTGGTGTCTTTCGGGATCACTGCGGTGGCTGGATTTCTGGATTCGGGAAGAGTACAGGAATGACCTGTAGTCGCAGAGCTGAACTTTGGGCTATTTGGAAGGGCATGGAGATTGCTAGGCAGAGAAATATCTCCAGCATGGTGATTGAATCAAAAGCTCTTGAAGCACTTGAGGCTATTACAGAAAAATTCTACAGTGGATCCAAGCAAAAATATCATTCTTTCTATTCGTCAACTTCTACGGGAAAAATCACGAATACAAGATAGCGTTTAGTTGCGTGAAACTAATATATGTGCAGATAAATTAGCAAAGCCTATCATTTTGAATCCTGTTGGAATTCGGATACTCGACAAACCTCCAGCTGACTTCTGGAAGATCTGGTTAAGTACACGTGCGGTGGAAGGAGACCAAGGCAGGCTCTCCAGTTTAGTCCTTTTCATTTCAATGCCCAAAAAAAAAAAAAAAAAGATGAACAAGTTACAGATTACATAGAGATGGAAGTTGCTTTAAATGTGCTATTAAGATGGACCTAGTGAAGGCATTTAATTCAGTAAATTGGGATTCCCAACATGAGCTTTTGCTACTTATGAAGTTCCCCAGTCAGAAAAGTCAGTAAATTGATTTTTTTTCTTTCCAGTAGATTGATGAATGTGTCCCTTCTCCTGAATACTCGTCTACCAGACTTAAGAAGGGTATGTAAGTGGTTATGCCGGTGGTGCTAGAGGACTTGGCAAGTAGAGGTGGCAAACTGGGTGAGTGGGTTGGATATGGTTCTGAGTTAAATGGGTTGGGTATAAATGGGTGACTGACCCATTTAATCGCAGGTTAACTGGGTCATGTATTAACTGGGTTGATTTCACCCATTAAGCAAAAAATGACCCGTTAAAGTCAAGTGAATATGCTCAACCCTCTCCTCAATTTCATCGATCAACACCGCAGACCAGCAACCGTCGCCGCACCGCCCCTGCCACACCAACAACTACACCATGCAACCGCAACTGCAACCGCAGCAGCAACGCCGCACTGCTACCACCATCCCGTCGTCAATAACCGCCATTCCAAACGCCACCACAGTCCCGCCGCCAGACCAAATTATCCACATCCACCAAACACCCCACTGCCAGATCATGATATCCACATCCACCACTTTGAACAACTCCCCCCCCCCCCCCCCGGCCCACCGGAACATCCACATCGACCACCACCACATCCTCGTCGGGCTGCTACCACGCCATTACATCAACGACCACCACCACTACTCTCAACGCCACCGCCCCTGCCTCCATTTGAGCCACCCATCAATAGTTCAGAGATCATCATTTCCCTCAAATCCTGATCTACAGTAGATCTGAGCCTAGATGACTCTGAATCAAGAATCTCACTCGAGGTCTTTGCCAAATTTTTTTACAGATGACATGTTTGAAACTTCTGGAGCGAGGACGGTGCTTGTTTGTGGGTGATGTACCGTTCTTGTGGTGGCGACAGGCGACGAGGACGGCAGATTGTTCACGACTCCAGCAAGTGATGACGGCAGCACCAGCTGGTTTGTTGTTGACTCGTTAGGCATTGCTGAGAGTTTTCCTCACAATTAATTATAAATGATTTTATGGGCACCCACTTAGAACCCATTTAAACCAATGGGTTATTGGGTTGTAAAAATAGTCAACCCATTAAGACTCAGTTATTAAATGGATGGGTTTGGGTGGCATTTAAACGGGTGGTTCTGGGCAGGTTAATGGGTTTGAGTTGTAATTGACACCCTTATTGGCAAGTTATCCAAAATACTTGACCAGTTTCTCCTAGTATGAACCCATAGGCTAAATACATTTACATGCAATAAAGTTACTTTTTGCATTGTTGTTATAAGACAATAGATTAACCATATTAAAAATCTTAAAGCCAACCGCTGATGGAATCAACATTTCAAAAACAGAAGATCTCATTTTAAGAGAGAATTATTAATGAAATATCAGCATTCCTATCAATTATAGTGGCCTTGATAACAACAATAATACAAACTCTACAATTCTATCACGTTCTATCACCCTCTTACTTTTCATCCTTTACCCAAACCATAGCCACAATTGGGTAAAAAAGGGTGAGGTCATCTTTGTGTTTGCCAGAAAAAACTGCTTGCGTCAAGTAATCCTGCAGCAACTTGCACCTTATACAGTAAAGGTCCTTTAAATTACCCCAAACATTGTAAAAGAATTTCAAATCTCTGTTTAACTTGCACAATGATGTTCCAGCACAAGCGACCCTCTAAGCAATATGGGAAAAAATTTCTTGGCAGAGAGTACAGGACGTGGACGAATTAAGGAGATTACCTTCAGTCACTACGTCTACGTCTCCGGAAATGCCTAAGAATAAAGCTATCTGCATAGAGTGGATAATTTTTCCTGATCAATCCCTTTAAGCATTTCCAGTATGAAAAGTCAACCAATTCTCCATCCTTCCGAACTATGAACAAGCATCGCGAACTTTCAAAATCAGGATGGTAACCTATCTGCCACCCAAAAGAAAAAAATATGTGCAGGACTCAGCAATCCAAATCAAGTGAAATATCAGTCACTAAAAATATACGGAAAATTTGATTTTCTCTAGTTAAAGAAATTATCAGCATTAGCAGGGCATGGTCGCGTGCATCTAAACCTGCCCAGACGTCAGCGAGTCTTTCTCTCTTTCAATCAACATGAAGAAAATCATTTGAAGCCATATGAATAAAATTTTTCCTTGAGTTGATGTTATCAATTTTATGGCTGAGTGGCATTAATGCGTTACATGGAGGTGCCCTCATTAGGAATTACTTCTCCTTTCTCTATTTTTGCTTTTTGATCCTGAACACGAGCAAAATAGCCGAAAACAAGCATGGGTATATGCAGTAAATGATGCCCTGTACTAAAGGGTTCTTGGCTTTTCCACTATAAACAAGTGCTAGATTACATTCTGGCATCGTGCATAGCTCCTACTCTATCCTCTATGTTCCATTCTGTAAATTTTGGGGGGTTTCATCAGGAAATTTGGGCTGTGATTATAAAAAAAGAGAACATCAAATGGCATTTCGCATGTCTGCAATGCAAGTCCTTTAAAACTATCCAACGCATTTTAGCTAACCAAATGTTTATAAGTAAAATAAGTACGGACATCGTAGCAACCTCGATCAAATATTGCTCAAAATTGTCACATAAGAAGAAACTACACTTTTTCAAAATCCTAATGGCTAAATCCTTCAATTGCCTAAACCAAGGGAAAAGAAACAAAGAACTTTCTGCCATAATAACATCATCTTTTCCAAACAAAGATTTGCAAAGGACATATAATTTTCTCAGTATTTCTGGGCCAGCTACATGACTGGGAAAGAAGTTAATTGAAGGAACAAGCCATAGAAAAACAAAAGGGACAGGGTTTATGTTTATGCATTTAAAGAAGAATAGACTGGAATCAAGCATTTATTACAGCCTTCCCCCCCCCCCCCCCGCCCCCCGAAATTAACTACACTATTCTCCCGAAATTAACTACACTATTCTGCCCTTTTTTCACTCATTTGGGAAACATTTTGGAAGCAATCGGGAACAAAATTAAATCAAGCTATACAGCTCAATCTGCCAGCAAAGTATTTACAGATATATAGGCTCCGCTAGTTTAAATCTCTTCCTAGAGTATACTTAATTGCCTCTACCTGGTCGATTTTTACAACAATGCATGGACAGAAAGTACACTCCTACTCTTATCAATCAATTGCTAACTGTGAAGCCTGCTTAGTAATCCTTTGCAAAAAGATGCATAACCCAACATGTTGCTTGTACAATTTTCAAATTGTTTTGAATTCTGAAGAAGCTGAATTGGTTCAAAAAGCTTATAAGTTTCCACTCCTTTAAATGTACACAGAGAGAGAGAGAGAGAGAGAGAGAGAGAGAGAGAGAGAGTTACTGTTATGTAATCAACACCACTTCCAATCTTCTTATCACATTCCGGATGATAAGGAAGTAACCTCTCTAGAATAGTTCTCTCATGCTCGGGACTTAATCTGTCACCACTTTCATATCTGCAAGAAAAATCATATGTGCAAATAACTGTTATAATCACCATAGATGAAAACTATGCATTGACTTGTATAATAAGTGCCTAATTTGCATATCTGGCCCCAAGCGTGTGCATAAGTTGCGAACCACCGAGTTCAGCGCGAATTTGCTTGTAGTTAGTAAACGACTTTCTGCGGGATAGGAAACTGACCTTCTCGCGACACAAGTTTACTTTTCTGCATTGGTATGTTATTGCCACCAAATACCTAATGATTCTTCGCTCATACTTACACTCCACAACCTGATGGTCAGTGTTCACTACATACATGCCCAAAACCAAATTAACAGAGGAAAGAAGAGTTGAACTGGTGGCCATAGCTCACATGTAGCAACCACTTAACCACCCTAATCATATGAACCTTTAAGTTCTAATAGTTTACTAATATTTATCTAGATTCTAAGTTTATAAAGCACATATCACCTACCGTCAATTGTTAATTTAATCTAGGTTCACATTAACTTGTATAATAACAACGACAATAAATTGTAGTTCTTTTACATATATAAAATAGATGCCCAGAAGGCACTCCTGCACACGGAATTTCCTTAGAAGTGATGATATCGCACCCTCGCTCCTGTAGTCACTCTCATCACTGCAAACACGCCACACGGTGTTACAATTAGCCAGGAGATGTTCACTAAGTTGGTGAGTTCATGAATGCGAGTCTTTAAGGGTTATAACTTTAGCATCCAATCACACCACTTTCCTATAACCACAGCGAATCAGGTTATGATGACATGTAGATAATGATTCTGCCATGTTACACAAGGTGCGCAAAATCAACTATAAAAATAAGAATGGTTGTGGTAGCTAACGTTCAACCTCGATGAGCAAAGTCCGCACACTGAAGCAACAGATCATGATTGAAAAGTCCCCATCGCCAACTAGTTTGGGTTGCTCTACGGAACTGAGGTACGACAATCCAGGTTCAGGTCCTTGGTATTTGAAACAAACTAAGTGATTTAAAAGAAGCAGATTGGATGCATTATTCCTAGAATACAAATCTTTTCCTTCTATTGCACCACTAGGGAGGAGCAAGTGGTGCTCACTTTTGCACAACTCACATAATTTAATTGTCATACAAAGAGACCATAAATGAAACAGGTTAATGTATGTATGAGGACAGCATGCTCATACACATTGTTTACACAAACTAAGAACCCCAATCCAGCATCCCAAACTATTATGCTCGACATAATCTCCCACTTGTACTGGGCATGGGCATTTACTAGCTCCAAGCTGACTTCCTTGTGTCCGACATCATTTGTGCTGCTATGCCATATGGCACGACTATGAATGATGTAGTTTTGGTCAAACCATTAATGGTATTCCGATGGTACTTTATGGTTTTACACTTTTGTAGTGTTACTTTTAGATCACACAGATTTCCCCTTGATAATTTCAATAAATTCTGAAGGAATTTTTTTTTTTATCTACTTATCACGGTTACATTCTGCTGCACAATTTAAATGGAATTGGTCTCACCAAAGACTACAAGCACTAGCAACGTCATTCTTACCAAACTCAAGTCATCAAGCTATGGCAAGTGGCTGAGTTTCGTCTGAACCTCCAAACTGTTCAGCCGCTTAACATTTGACTAAATCCTTCAGTAAATCCACCTTACATTCAGTAAAAGCTCATACATATGATCCAAGAGTATAATACGAGCTTTAAGGGTTTTTTACAACAAAGGGTTTCTATTAGCCCAAGCCAATTCTTACTTGTGCCAGAGGTCATACTTGTAATCATACTAAGGACCCTCTATCAAGAAAAATTCTTGTTGCCCTAACGAGAGATATCACGCGGTTCAATTTCACAACTGTGGCAATACAATTGTACATTTCAAGCCCACATAATGATTCACTTAAACTGACACAAAAAAGAAGAAACTACTCCTCCGTTCCACATTGTTTGCCCCATTTGACTAATCGCGAATTCCTATGACACACTTTGAACATCTAAACCTCATATTGTACTCGAACCGAAACTACAAAACAAATAAGTAGTGTTTGACAACAGAGCAACAACAACGAGAAAAGCCGACGCTCAAATGTTCAAAATACTTTCTAGGAATCCACAAAAAGGTCAAATGAAACAACAATAATTCGAGTCCGATTCAGTCAACACTTACTTGCCGGAATGGAGAATCATCCTCACAAAGCCAACCAACGGCACCGTATCCTCCAGTATCTGGTCCTCCCAGTCCACCCAACCTTCCTCCTCCCTCTGCCTCCCGTCCTCCACCTCATCGTCGGATTCCTTTTCGGAATAGTTGCCGGCGTCCAACGCCGGCGAGACCACCGGCTTTCGAAGCATATCCGAATCGAGACCATCTTGGCTGCGGTTACGACTTGCATTCCTATCGTCTGGAAGAGATTTTAGGGCACAAAAACGGCGGTGATGATAAGGGAATGACAGGATTGCAGGTGAAGAGGAAGAAGATAAGCGGAGTGAGATAGGGTTTCTGTGGAGGTGATTAATGAAGGGGGATTGGGAAGTGATTGCCGCCATTTTTGCTTGGTCAAACAGCTCTTTCAATTTGATGCTACTGCTGTTCTTCTTCAACCTCACGATTCGCCATGTGTTGCTGTGGATTTTGTGTCAGCAGCTTTATTTAGCAGATGATAAGCAGAGAGAATGAGCAAATAAGCTATTTGCAAGCGGGCTGCCCGCTCCCATTGGATACGGGTCGGTACATTCTTTCTTTTTTTGGCAACATGAGAAATATATACCTTTAAAAAAAAAGAAATATAACTTTATGGATTACGGAAGAGCAACAACAAAAATATAAAAAAAGCGGATGACATCCTTAACCACATAACAACTATCAAGAAGCTACAAAAATCACGAGGGACCGTTCATAAGACTTTAGCTATATATAAAACTAGAGGAACAACAGCCTAAAAGCAATCAAATCATTTATCTGAAAACCATTCATATGACGCAATCCAAAAGAAGCCAGAACCGAAGTCAAAGAAACAACACTATCTGTACCCCTCCCGATATGCACTAAATGCAAAAATATGGGTTGGAAGTCATCTCAGACAAACTATTCAGAGTCTATACAAACTGAGTAACTTTACTTCTAAGTAGTGACTCGCTGCTTCGAAGCTGCTTGAAAGTCGGATGAACTGATGGAATCGTGGCGAAGTTTTTTGGATTTCGTTTCATCAGAAATCACGACCTTCACGACAGCTCGTCGTTTGCGAGAATTGGATGAATCCAAAGAGACTGAATCGCACCATACTCAGTAACATGCATACACCGGAACATACCACATAAGTAAACAATAATTAGGGCTTTAAACTCACTTATTTTCGCAATTTTGTTCTATGTGAGATTGTAACTCCTTTGCCTCTTCTCATTCCTTTTGTGCCTTCATTTTGTAAGAAGAAATAAATCAAAAACATTCGAGGTGACTTTTTATTGTGCTAAAAGGAGCAGATGTTGAAGTATTCTTGGTGCATCAAAAGTATTTCTCGGAAGAAGAGCCTCACTAACAAGACCAAGCACCTTTGTGCTAGAGAAGTATTTCTCAGAATCATTGTCGCTAAAGATGAAACTCTATTATGGTTTGAGGACTAATGGGAATAAGTTAAATGTAATGACTTTATGGTTTGAAGCCTAATGGCATGCAAGTGGACTAATCAATATCTTGAACAAGGATACATTGACTTGCATAGAAAAAAATGAGTTGAAAGTGATTCCAAGACGATCCATTCTGTGAAATAATGCCTGCTAGATAGCCAAATTGTTAAGTACTGCAAGTGGACTAATCAATGTCTTAAACAAGGATGCATTGACTTGCATTAAAAACTTCAGAGCAAGGCTCTTAGGAAAAGCCCGCAGAACTTTCGCCCAGAGGATTCTTTAAGCTCAAACGGCCATATTTTGTGCAGCAAGTAAGGAACATCTTAGTCAATAGTTGTATTTTTAAGGATGCGGGGAAGTCAAGTCCGTGCCAAGAGTATTGCGCAGATTTAATCCTTGCTATTCAATTGGCCCTCATTCAGAATCTGGGTAGCAGCATGTCTCCTTGTGTTGTGCTGTCCTTCTTTTTGGGATTCCTGCTATTGGCAGAATCGACAAAGGTGACAGTGACTGAGAAACAGGAACCTTGCCAAGAGGGACACAATCAGATTTTTCAGGGCATAATAGGCGGTGTAGTTGATGGGAGCACTCGCGTGGGCAAAGAGCAGATTATAGCCATGGAGATGGCTGTCCAGGACTTCAATCATCGATCGACAACTTGTTCTAAGCTGGTTTTGCATCTTAAGGATTCATCTCGCGCTGCTTCTGCTGGTAATTCTGCTTCTCTACGTTCTAAAGCAAAGGTGAAATGATACATCCTTGTTAAAATCAATGCTTGATAAAAGAGAGACTCACATGGATGCCACTGTTTGACCAGTTTTTCTTCTCTCTGTTCTCATTGGGTGTCTGAATAAGTGATTCACTAATGCATGATTCACCAAAATTGGCAGTCCTGAATTTACTGTACTTGGTATTGGGTCTATTCCGATGACCATAGGTGTATACGTAGGACTTAGTCAAACAAGCAACAGAAAACAGAGAAACAATATATACCTCGATTGTATTAATCACAGTACTTCTCTTTCACATTTACGGCAATGTAGCAACTGATTCTGCCATGAGTTTTGAGCCTCAGGAGTTTTTGACAAGGGCTAACCAGACTTCATGTCCAAAATACAGTAATGGACTTCAAGGAAATGAATCAAGTGCAAGCCATTATTGGAAGCCTGACACCTTATCAAGCTTCTATGGTCTTTGAGTTTGATCAACTCTCTGAAGATATCCCTATCGTTTCCATAACTCCCACCGCAACACCTCCACAGCCACCGTCGTCTCTCATCCAGATGAGTGCTGACAGCACCACCCACATGCAGTGCATTGCCGCCATAGTCGGCCACTTTAGGTGGCGAAAGGTGACAGCTATTTACGAACGAAGTGACAAATTTGCAACCGATTCTGGACTCGTTACCCAATTCTCCGATTCACTTCATCTCTTCAACTCCTTCGTCGAACACCACTTGGCCTTTCCTCACATGTCTTCTCTATCTAATCCAGAAGACTTGGTTGAAACGGAGTTAAAGAATCTCAAAAGAAAGAACAATAGGGTCTTCGTTCTCATACAATCTTCTCTAAAGTTCGCTGCCCTCCTTCTCGAAAAGGCAAAACTAATGGGAATGATGGAAAAGGACAGTGTATGGATTGTCTCAGACGAAATTGCAAGCCTTCTTGACTCAATGACCCAATCTGTTACATCCAACATGCAAGGTGTTATTGGGTTCAGAACCAGCTTTGTGGATAATAGTGACTCTTTTAGGAAGTTCAAACTGGGGTTTCGAAAGAAGTATAGCTCAAAATATCCGGAGGAAGAAGAACATTCAAACCCTAGCATATACGCATTACGAACCTATGATGCAGTTTCGGCTACTGCTAGAGCTATCAAAGATTCACAAGGAAATGTTATTCACTCGAAAAGTGTGCTGGAACACCTATTAGCTAGCAATTTCAAGGGACTAAGTGGTGAAATAAGCTTCAAAGGTAGCAAATTAGCCCAATTACCAACATTTCAAATCATCAATGTGATTGGAAAGAGTTACAATGAAATAGCATTGTGGTCTCCTAAGTTTGGCAATGGTTTAGTGGGAGAAGTGGGTGCTGTGATTTGGCCTGGTGGGGGGCAAACGGTTCCAAAGGGATGGAGTTTGGGTGCAACAAAGAAAGCATTGAGAATTGCAGTTCCGGCTAGGGGTGCTTTCAACCATTTTGTGAAAGTGAGTTATGATCAAGATCGGAATGAAACGTACATTAGTGGATTTTCCGTTGATGTTTTTGAAGCGGCAGTGAAGTTGCTACCTTATCACTTGCCCTATGTCTTGGTTCCTCACTATGGCTCATATGATGAGATGGTTGCTGAAGTTTATAACAAGGTATAGCCCTTTCTCTTCCAGGCTAATCCAACTACGCACCCAAAAGAAGAGAATCTGACTATGCACAGCTTGTGACGCGTACATTACAATCATGGGCAACTGTACCTGCTCTAGCAACATTTGGTTGGAATAAGGTTTTTAACTCAACATCTGTCAAATGAAAAGGAAAATTTCTATTAGCATTGGCATATTTTTTTAATTACACTACTTGTACAATTGTCAATTCTCAATGTAAACAAGTGATTGTACAAGGGAGTCACTAGCACATATAGGAAGTGCCAACAAGGCAACCTTAAACAATTAAATTTGAGCAACTATAGGGCGCGGTAAACAAGTCCACAGTATAAGTTGCAATTTCCACTCTCAAAAACAAGGTTTTAATGAGAGTCGGCAGGTACATCTGTGCATGATTGTGTACATTCATCAGGATTCTAAGCATTGGTCTAAAACTTTGGCGTATAAAATTTCTAGTTGCTGTTGCTTTTCCATTATGATTAATACTCAAGTTCTACGTGAGCATAGAGCTTGGATGCAGCAGTAGGTGATACAGAAATTATGGCAGAACGGTATGAGTATGCAGAATTTTCACAGCCCTACATGGAATCCGGACTAGTTATGGTAGTTACTTTAAAGCCAGACACGACTAAGGACAGATTCATGTTCATGAAGGCTTTTAAAATGGACATGTGGGTTCTGATGGCAATGATGAGCTTCTTCACAGGTTTCGTTGTCTGGTTAACGGAAATGGTAGAGAACAACCCAGAGTTTCGAGGTTCATCAGTCTCTCACCATGTTGGGAGCATGATCTGGTTTTCGGTCACTCTTCTCTCTTTCGCTCAAAGTAAGTTCCACTGCAATTGAATTCCTATTTTTCTGGACATGACTTGATTAACTGAACTTGGAAAGGGGTTCTAGACATAACTTCATCGGGATCCTAAACAGCTTGTGACCCATTTGATTTCTCCTAACCTGAAACTTCACATTGTGAGTGACATTGCAACTGGAAATTTGGGCATTTTCTCTAAGAGTTAATCTCAATTCTGTGATGTTTATAGCCAATTCTAGAGTTGCTCATATACTTCCATTGATACAGGAGAATCAATAAGAAGCAACTTGTCGCGATTAGTGCTAGCAGCATGGTTATTTGTAACTTTTATTGTGGCGGCATGTTTCACAGCGGTCCTAACGTCCATGCTGACGGTCCAAAGGCTTGAACCATCGATATTGACAGTTGAATATCTACAGAGAACGAATGCAATTGTGGGGTGCAACGGAAACTCATTCATCCTCCGATACTTGGTGAACGCTTTACACTTCCTTCCAGAGAACATCAAGCAGATTAATTCGATTACTGACTATCCCAATGCCTTTAAGAATGGAGATATTGCAGCAGCCTTCTTTGTCGAACCACATGCCAAAGTCTTCCTTGCAGAATATTGCAAAGGCTACACCACGGCAGGGCCTACCTTCAAGCTTGGTGGTTTTGGCTTTGTAAGTATAGACCAACGTTGCGATCTGTGACATCATGCAAAGTTTCTAGCGATGATTCATACTAGCTCATCTCTGGATGTGTTCTTAATCTTACCAATGCTTCTGACATTTCTGAAATCGCAACATTCTCTGCTCGAGCTTCTCAGAAATGTCTTAACCATGGCCAAAAATTGAGTTTGTAAACTATTCCTGGGACTAGAACGAAAACAATAAACAAAGGTGTTTGCCAAAGAGAAGATAAATCCCTGAAATTTGAAAACACGAGGATATCCAAACTGAGGTCTTAACCTTTTTTTTTTTTTTCCAGGTCTTTCAGAAAGGGTCTCCCTTGGCTGAGGACATTTCTGAGGCAATTCTCAAAGTGACAGAGAAGGGAACCATCAACCAATTGGAGAGACACATGCTTTCTTTTTCCAATTGCTCCTCATCAACTGGTGTAACCGATGGTCCGAGTTTAGGCCTAGCGCCTTTCTCAGGTCTATTCCTTATATTGGGCAGAATTTCTGCGCTAGTGTTCCTGATCACAATTGCTCGTATACTAGAAAGGCAGCCGGGGATTTTGAGCTTCGTGCAAGGAACGCTCATAAATTGTAGAATAGCTAAATGGGCTTTGTTTCTCCTCAGTCGAGGCTATACAAAATTTGGGTCTCGATTCTCCAGAGGAAACTCCATTCAGGGTCCTAACAGCCGAATCAATATGGCTGGTGACACTTCATTGGGCATAGGGTTAGCTCAAACAAATTGATAGCCTTTTCTCAACGTAGCAGCATACTCTTAGCAAATGCTTCACAATCCAAAGTTGCAAAGTAAAACTTCATAGAAAGAAGATCTGCCTGAAATAGTCTTGTAGGAATCTGGGGAAATCTTTCCTGACTTGGGGTCTGACAGATCTTCTAGCATGTAAATTCTTGATCAGATTATCAGTGAATACCATCTTAGTCCATTATCTTTCTAAAGCGATTGTGGTTGCTCTTGTCAAAAGCAAAATCAGAAAGCAAAAACCGCAAAGAATGGGCAGCAAGAACAAATTTATGCATATGCAATGCTTTACAAAGACCATTTTTGGCCACAAGCGCTTTTTTCTTGCCGGAAAGATATTGGGTGCGATCTGAACCGTAAAAAGAGCCTAGAACCCTCCGTATGATAAACGAAAGATTCCATCAATCTTGTTTTTCCTTTGTTGTCCAAGATAATCTATAACGTCAGTTTTGACATGCTGTTACACAAGCATATCATGTAAGAAAGAGTTTATGAACTGATGCGATACTATAGTAGACTTTTGATTGTTACTAACGCTCTCTTTTTGCCTAAATTATTCTACAGCGTCAGTTTTTTACAGCATATTATGCCGTTACACAAGAGAATCGGAATCCTTAGCAATCGTGGATTAACTTCAACCGGTTTCTCCCCAGCAATCTCTCATTAATGAGGGAGGTGGCTTGTACCAGGTGCATAGGTGGTCCAGAAATAAATAAGCAAAGTCATGTCAGGTGCAACATAATGGAGCAGCCTATGAATTGTGAATCTCGTGGCATAGTCCATACCTTCATGATAGCCAGCCATAAACACTCACAGATCTCAGAGGTACCATAAATAAATACTAAATCATGTCTGTGGTTAAGGATGTGCTGTCCAGAGATGGCTCCTTGATCAACGATTTTGAGAGATTTTGTTATGAGTTGTGACTCCAGTCTTTTGAAAATTACCCCAAGTTGTACGAACCCCAACCATTAGTAAGTTGAGGGCCTGTTTGCCATTTTCTATCTTATTTTGTCAAATAATAGAAATTTAGCATATATTTCAACCTTTTTATATGCTTGTGCAAACCTTAGCGTGCGAAAAGATTCATTTTCTTTTGCTAATGTGTAGGAATGAATACGGTGACAGGATTCGAAAACCTAAACAAAACAACAAAGCGAATTTATAGACGCTACCAAGAGCATATTATGTCTACTCAAAAAAAAAAAAAAAATTGGGTCAAATGGTAGAAAGATAACTAAAACTTTAAAATGGAATTGTATGGCTATCCCAGCCTTTTGCCCAGTTGCAACACATATGAAAACATATTAAACACCTCTGGTAGAATTTAAGAGACGAAGTTCATAGATAAAAACATAAGACATAGAAAGCAGCTCCAAGTGTTCTGGATCAGGTTCTTCTGCTGTACACTTTAGGTGACAATCTTTTGTTGCTAAATGTTGTATAGCATCTCTGCTGTATAGCAGAAGATCTTGATCCAAGTGTTCTGTGTAGGCATCAATTTTGCGTTCCTAATGACTTCTTTCCGTACATCACACACAAATTTGACTAAAGATATCGCTTCAACTAATTTAGACGTGGTTACAAGGGATGCATTATGGCTACACGCCACCAATGGAATATGTTTGAAAACCTAACCCGAAACAATTAAGAAACCAAATTTTAAAGGGTTAAAAATTAAAAAGGGGGAGTTGACTTTCTTAGAGAAACATAGATTGCCATGATTAGCATATGCACCACAAAGCAAGCTGCCAAAAAGAGCCAACTAAAAGTTTAAAGCGGCTCTAACTATAATTTGGACTTTGTCTTGGCCTACACCCAGGAGAAAGTTAACTATTTGTGCACGGTGGAGGAGAAATTTATTGGTCTGACGGACCAAAAGGGAAAACGAAAATATTTGTTGGCATTGCACGCTTGTTAATGACACACTCAATATAAATTATGGCAATCATATGTGGTACAATTTAAAATAACTAGACTGAGGACTTGGCCAAAGTCGTGGGTCAAGCTAACAATTTAAAATCACTTGACTGAGGACTTGGCCAATGTCTTGGGTCAAGCTGGTTGTTTTGGCTGTTTCCTTCTTCCCGTGTGAGTGTGGTTATTTTTGCTGTTTTTTTTCTTGGCTAAGTTTTGGAACTGCATTAATAGAAAGAAAAGTTTATACGTTCAAATTTAAAATGTAGGATATTACATGATAATTTACTGCTGCCCGACCAATAATAATTGAAAAATAAAGAAGGGCAATTTTTTCGATATAATAACTCACTTTGTTTCCATTATCTTCCAATGCAACAACATCAATGCCATCTATGGAATGACTATTTTTGCTCCTCGGATGTGCTATTTTTTAGAAAAGAGCTAGCTTAAAACTAAAGAAAACCGTTCCTACTCTAAAATAAAGATGTTTATAAGTACTTTTTTTTCCATGAACTTATGTTTATAGTGCTAAGCTTCCTATTTTTTTCAATATATTGTATTATGAGTCTTATATTAATGGTTTGCTATTTTAGTGCCCTCCAAAAATTTATAGATTTCAGGGGGAAAAAAATTTGAAGTCATTGTTCTTTATCAATATACACAAATTTTTCCTACCACATAATAATCAACGCTTCAATTTATTTTCACTTTTGTTACTATAAATTTATAGTAATACGTTTACCACTTTTAGAGATACTTTATTAATTTTAATGTCCAAAGTTATGTGTAAGTAAAAAAAAATAGCATGCGACCTTCATTTCTCAAAGACAACATTGTAAGTTTCATCTTTATCAGTTTTGAAACGAACGCGTTAAGATACTTTCAAAAACCTTAATGCCCCTATCTTATGCACAAGATTTCTACATCCGCCACCGTCTCCAAATCAACGTCTACATTTCATAAAAAAGGATAACAACCGTCATAACACCTAGGATTCGTATTCCGTATTATTTAAAGACAGAAGAAAAAAAAGATAAAAAAGGAGACCTAATGCTACTCGTAACAAACTTTTGTAACTTATGGGTCCCCGCATTCACCGCTCAAT
This sequence comes from Escallonia herrerae, assembly GCA_033070095.1. Classification (NCBI taxonomy): domain Eukaryota; kingdom Viridiplantae; phylum Streptophyta; class Magnoliopsida; order Escalloniales; family Escalloniaceae; genus Escallonia; species Escallonia herrerae. Next base: position 240,874 of record JAVXUP010000379.1, on the reverse strand, counting down.
AGGGTTGTATACGAACCGAGTTCGAGCCGAATAGAGGTGTGTTCAAAGTCGGTTTGTATAATTTCAGGGGTGTTTGAGCTCGGCTCGTATTCGTTTAGGAGCCAGACATGGGTGTTTGAACTCGGCTCGAGTTCGTCAACACTCGATTCGGCTCGTTCGTCTAAAGAGACAAACTGAAACAACAATCAGAAAAATGGTCGGAGAAACGATCGAAGAAGAAGTTGAAGACGGATTTCTGGATCTTCTCACGTATCGAAGACTTGGAGTCGTAAAATATCCCAGATCTGATCGAGGGATGCCAGTGTGTGGAGGAGCAGCTGCATTTGTGGGCATGTGGCCTGACTTGGCGGAGGTCTAGCCGGCGATGTGGGCGATGATTTGGTCGGCAGTGTGCTTGTGTGATGAGAGAGAGAGAGAGAGCAGAGGTGTTTGACGACTGTTCGAGTGTCCGAGAGAAGGCCGCGGCGTAGGCGGTGGTCTGGCCGGCAGTGTGGGCAGTAGTCTGGCCGGCGATGTGGGCGGTGGTCTACTAATATTGGCCGGCAGTGTGCTTGTGTGATGAGAGAGAGAGAGAGAGCAGAGCAGAGATAGAGCGGAGGGAGTTTGACGGTGTGGGTGTGTGTTGAGTGTCTGTGTCTATGAAGAAAATGAACTTCGTGAGAGAGAGAGGAGAGGAAGCATGGGTGATCCACATGCTTTCACGTCTGGTAGATATTTTTTGTAGGTATATAATATATATTATATTTTTTTAATGAGTAAATGAACTGATGTTCGTTTATAAGGCTCGGCTCGTGTTCGGCTCGTTAAATAAACGAGCCCTCTTGTTCATGAACGTTAGTAAACAAACATCATCATGTTCAAATTCGGTTCGTTTAATAAATGAGCCATAAAATTGTGTTTGTGTTCAGTTCACTTATTACATGAACGAACATAAACGAGTTTCAAAAGAAAGGAACAGCGAACTGTTCGTGAACAACTTAGTTCATTTACAGTCCTATCGCTCAACGTCTAACCCCAGCCGACACAACGGGAAATCGGCGTAGCAAACGCCTCTCTTACCCCCTCAAAACGTCACACGCCGTCACTTCCAAATCTTTTCCGTTTTAACTCGACGAATACGATGGCATCGGTCGCACTCCATTCCCAATGAAAACTTCCCCCGATCCATCCAAATAAACAAAAAGCCAGCCTTTCACCCCACAAGCACCCGCACACGCGCTCCAGCTCCAGCGTGCGTATTTACGTTGACAGTTCACAGTCTACCAAATCCAACTCTGCACAACAAACCTCGGAATCCCAAAGCCCTCACAGCTGTCACCAGGGATTCCTCTTGGGCCTTGACTGGTTTGTGTTGTCACGGCTCACGACTGGGCCGGATCTGGAGTCGCCGTTGACATGGACGGCGGCGATGGAACGGTGAGATTGGGCGCGCTGAACATGAAGCCGGATCGATGCTTCAATCTCGAGCACGACGCCGTGTCGGTGTCGTCGCCGGTGACTCGGCAGAAAGCCGCTGCGGCGAAGGAGTTAATTGAGAATCATTATAAGAACTATCTGCAGGGTTTGCAGGATCGTAAGGAAAGGTCTGAGATTGTCCCGTTTATTGCCTTTTTTTTATGCAAACTTTAAACTCTACTCATGTTTTGACGTTTGCACGTACTGGAATCTACCGTTAGGAGTACGTAAGATGTCAATGGGAAAAAAAAATCAATGAAACGGAAGGCAGTAACGTATTTACTGTTGTATTGGAATATGTGTGTTTGGTGTGTGCGTGTATTTGGTAATGATTTTTCTTGATTTTAGGCGTCGAGCGTTGCAACGGAGGGCGCAAGAGGAGCAGGTATCGAGCGAGGAGGAGGAGCAGATGCTGAGGAATTTGGAGCGGAAAGAGACGGAGTATATGAGATTACAAAGGCATAAAATTGGTATTGATGATTTTGAGCAGTTGACCGTCATCGGTAAAGGCGCATTCGGCGAGGTATAACTCGGGAGCATTAGCCTTCTACGAATTCCTAGGATGGAATTGTAGCATCTTTTACAAATTCTTAGAATAGAATTGGAATATCTTTTACGAATTCCTAGGATAGAATTACAACATTTGAACGCTGAATCAAACTTAAATACTCTCTCGACTTTCGAAGATTTTTGTTCCCTTTGACTTTTGGCAAATACCTATAATAGAATTTGAACATGTAAACACTGAATTGAACTAGAATATGAGTTATAGATCCAAAATTATGGTCCGACAAGTCAAACTAGGGCAAGTACAATGAGTAAAGTCATTGTTTATTTGTTCATATCATACTTTATGAATTCAAGAATGCAAAAGGGACAAAAATTACGAGATGTAGGGGGTGTAGCTATAGATCTATTAGGTATTGTTTGGCGAGTCAAACTAGGCAAAAACGATGAGTCTAGTAAATGTTTTGCATGATTAAGTTGTAGTTCCGGAACTCACCAAAATGAAAGGGGGCAAAATTTATGAAACTGGTGGAGTACTGTGCCTTGCTTGAGATCAAGATTCACCAACTTGCTTTCCAGATATCATGCCTTGCATAGTTTTGTGTTTTGCGAGACTGACTACCACAAATATTGTTTTATGTTTCGCATTCCTTTATCTTAACATGCACTACAGGGGTGCACTTGCACACACGTAGACTAGCTAGTCTAATTTTATGGGAATCTTGATAGATTGACTCTCTGATTATGTAATGCAGGTTAGGCTTTGTCGTGCCAAAAATACGGGAGAAATTTTTGCAATGAAGAAACTGAAGAAATCAGAGATGCTAAGCCGCGGACAGGTGACAACAACCAAAACTAACAGGCAATTAGCTTTATAAGATGGTCTGCTCCCCATGGCCCTATAGTGCACTTTGGAGTATATTAAGTGCAGAACACTCCTGCCACCTTTGTGCTTTCATGGATAGTTGCATATATCAGCACTTTGTAGCATTATCAGTGATTCATATGTCGGGTTAGGACAGAGTTCTCGATTCGCTATCATTGATGTTGTATTCTCGAATTTTAATTGGGTGTTACCTCTCTGGAGAATGGTGTAAGGCCAATTAGAAAACAGCCCAAAGAAATTAGAGAAATGTTTGTACAATGTTGAATTCTTTGTACAATGTTTCCTATTTTTTTTTGGCAGCGTCAAATGTTTAGCCGTAGTCGCTGACTAATTGCTGGGCTGGCATGGCATTTTGTCTTAGTGCCATATGCGAGGAGATATTATTTTAAGAATACCCTGGAAGGAATTAGTGAAAATTTACTCATTCCAAGTTATTGTTGAACCTTTATATACGTAGACCGCTTGCAGTGTAGATGTTAGTTGACTTAGTCATCTTGATTTATACTTACTTTTGGCTCCCACTTATTTAGGTTGAGCATGTCCGATCTGAGAGGAATTTGCTTGTGGAGGTTGATAGCCGGTGCATTGTAAAACTCTTCTATTCTTTTCAAGATTCAGTTTTCTTGTACCTTATAATGGAGTATCTACCTGGTGGTGACATTATGACCTTGCTGATGAGAGAGGATGTTCTTTCTGAATATGTTGCACAATTTTACATGGCAGAAAGTATCTTAGCCATCCATTCAATTCACCAGCATAATTACATACATAGGTACCAATGTAAAGCATTCTATATAACTTGTTATTTTGCAGTCTCTTATCGTCATCATGATATTTGCATACTCTATACGAATTTTATACTTGTTACTTATATAGGTAGTAGGTACCAGTATAGTGTTATATCGCTTGATACATAAACATGGTGCTTCTTACTTGTTCAATGCTTGAATTATACTGAAACATGTGAACATGCTGTTTTATGGGCTTCACTTTGCCAGTAACCATTAGGATCTACGTTTTCTGGTGCTAAGTTGGTCGTGAAATGGCTAGAAAACTGGCTTGACCCAGCTTTAGGGAATTGCTAGCCTTTCAGTAATCTCTTTGTTTTATTTGCGACAGTAATAGAAGCAGACCCATATGCCTATACCTAGAAGATTGAAAGCCATTCAGTATCTGCTCTCATTTTTTCATGCTTTAGATCTTAAAAAGGGACATAAATTGATATAAATCATATTGTACATTTTTGCTTTCTGTTATGACTTCTATCTCGGTTTTTGCATGTTCATAAGCATTTACATGTGTGCAGCACATGTGCATGAATGGGGAGTGAAGCTTATAGAAATATTTTTTCTGCTTTTAGGGACATAAAACCAGATAATCTGATATTGGACAAAAACGGCCATTTGAAGCTCTCTGATTTTGGCTTGTGTAAGCCCCTGGATAATAAAGTTTCAACAATATTGTTGGAAGATGAAGAGTTTTCAACTCAGGAGTCCATTAGTGACAGCGAAGGGAATTCGAGCTGCGATAGAGCCCCATGGTTAATGCCTAAGGAAAAGCTACAAGAGTGGAAACGTAACCGCCGTGCCTTGGTACTATATTCATTTCTGAGACGTTATACTTTACCTCTTAGTAATGTCGAAAGATATCTGCCCTGTACTTAAATGTAGGTTTTTCTCATTAGCGTTTCTTAAGTGTTCACCTCTTTTTTTATGAGCGATTTTCTTACAGCTATGTCCTGCAGGCATATTCTACAGTTGGAACTCTTGATTATATGGCACCTGAAGTGCTGCTAAAAAAGGGGTACGGAATGGAGTGTGACTGGTGGTCATTGGGGGCAATTATGTATGAGATGCTTGTAGGCTATCCTCCATTTTGTTCTGATGACCCAAGGATGACATGCCGCAAGGTATTCCTGTACTTCTAGATCTTAGATCTATTTGGTGGCAGATTTTAGAACTCCTTTTTTTCTAGAAATGGCAACACTGGAATGACGTCATGATTGCTTTCACAAAATTCCTGAATGTTGGCTGTCTTCTAGCGATTAAAGAATCAATATTGTTTCAAGAATGATAAAAATAGTTGTAGAACTTTCTTCTAGAAATGGTAACACTGGAATGACGTCATGATTGCTTTCACAACATTCCTGAATATTGGCCGTCTTCTAGCTATTGAAGAATCAATAGTGTTTTCAAGAATGATAAAAACAGTTGTAGAACAGATCTCTGAACTTTAACCAATATCTCTAAAGTTCCTTAGTTTATTTGTCCCCATTTTTGCATGATAAAGTTCTTAGCGCTTTGTTGTTCTTTATATCAGATAATCAATTGGAAAACATGCTTGAAATTCCCCGAGGAACCTAAAGTATCTGACGAGGCCAAAGATTTGATCTGCCGCTTATTATGTGATGTCGACACAAGGCTGGGGACAAGAGGAGTGGAAGAACTGAAGGTGATAACTTTGTCAAGAATTGGCTATGTTCCTTATTTTTCTCCTCAATAATTATCTGGTGCAACAGCAAGCACTAGTTTAAGTCGGGGTGGTGGTCGGTTAGTAGCAATGGAGTTACCTATTCCATTAGGAACTGCAGATTAAACACGTTTTCTATCCTGACGGTCACAAAATAATAAGGGCACTAAGCATTAGTATTTTGCTTAAAATTTGATCTATATGTCTAATTTAATAACTCCCACGTATTTCTTCAGGCACATCCATGGTTCAGATGCGTTAAGTGGGACATGCTGTTTGAAATGGAAGCCGCGTACAAACCTACTGTAACCGGAGACTTGGACACTCAGAATTTCGAGAAGTTTTCCGAAGTGAGAACAGCGTTTATGGATGCATCATATGTTTCCTTTTTAGTTTGAAACCATTTAACTCAGGAAGTCATTTGTTTCAACCCAGGGTATGGTCTTTACTGTGATGTTGTTCTCTACTCATGCTTGTGTATGCTTTTTGATAGGTAGAAGGTCCATGCACAATACCAAGAGTGGGACCTTGGCGAAAGGTAAATTCTTTACTTCTGTCTAATTTTTCTTAAGATAACACCAGATGATGAACGTGAACAAGGGCTGATGTATGATTTCTCGAAGTTTAAACTCTTATACTTTATATATTACTACTTAGTTATCAGTAGAAATTTTTACTTATGCAAACTTTCAAATAGAGTTGGTACATAAGCATGTAAGCTTGCACGTATAATGTGTTTTTTGAGCTTCTTTAGCAGCTTGATTATGATTTCTAATAATATGAAGAAGCTGTCATAAGTATAGTTAGTAAAGCTAAGAAGTCCCCGTTATATCTGTTTTGTTGTGGTACGTTTTCTTTCTTGGGAAAGGATATTTCCTGAGGTTGAGGTCAGTAGAGCTACGAAACAGATGTCAGTGTCTCACAGAGGTGTTTTTTGTGTCTTAAGGAGGTCAGATATCTTGACATGTAGACAAACTAGATAAGGAAAAATGAGAGAATGAAGGATGGAAAGAAGAGGAAAGATATAGTTTAGATGAAGTATGGAATCAAAGAGTTACTCCCTACCTCTGAAAAAATTAAGCAAAAAAGCATCTTCAAAGTACATGGATTGACTCCAGGCCTTTGCCCTTGAAGAAACGTAAATATATAAATCACCTAAAACTAAGAGAAGGAAAAAAAACGAACTCTCACATTAATGTAAATGAAAACCCACTCACTTCTCAACAATTTGTTCATTAAGTTTTTTTTCATCAAGTTTTTGTTCATTAAGTTACAAAGCTTTGTCTTTTTGTTGTATTTGACAGTATTCCATCTGGAATTTATGTTTCTTTACTTCGAGTTTTCTTTTAGTTTTTCCTTAACTCCCTTGTGCTTCTCTCTCCAGCATGATATGTAATCATTTCTGCTCATCTTGCAGATGTTGACGTCAAAAGATGCCAATTTTATAGGATATACTTTCAAGAAATCCGATATGCTAAAATCAGTTGGAGCCTCAGGTGTGCTGCTTTTAGGTTGCAGCTACATCATACTAGTTTCTGTATCCCATCCTTATTTCATGTATTATCTTTGATGTCAACTCATCGTTTTTTATTATTCTAAGGTTTACTCAGAAGTGAAAAATGTTAATATAATTGAATTAATTGTATCGGAGTGTTAAATCCCATATTTTAGGAGGGTTGTGGTGAGGGGAGTTTGATCATCAAAAAAAGGTGTTGCTCCAGGTTAGAATTGAAACAATTATGAGAAGGTAATCAGGGGAAAACACAAAAAGAGGAAAAAGGAAATGTGGAGAACTCTGTCATTTTGATGCTAAATGCTAACTTCTCTGAGTGGATACAAGTTTGCTTGAGTAGAGCCTTAAGTCTTCCAAGTCTTCCTCTCCTCTACATGATGAACCATTCGCTTGGAACTGGTGCTCTAGTGAATATAAGTTGATAGGAATCCTGATGCCACCATCTACAAGGAGGCACAATCAAAAAGCACAATGAAGTTTTTTAACTTTGGGGTTGGGGCATGATTGGTAGAATGGTAATGGGGAAGGATAGAAAAAGTTTCATCCCTTGGGGAAGGGAAGGTTGTTTTGCTCCTGTGTTATGTTCAGTAGGTAAGGCAACAACACTGAGAAGAGGGTCTTAATATTTAACCACGTACGTTGCATTGTTGGCATTTAAGAAGATAAAGCAGTCAGTGAAATAGGCTAAATTCTTCTACTCCACTTTCCTTAAACCCTTAGGGAATATTATAAAACATGGTGGGCTGGAAAGGGATTTTTTTGTCCATCCTTCTTCTCCTCCATCATGCTAATGATATTTCACAAGTAAACACTAAACAGTTTGTCGAACGAGTGTTTTTCTATCAGCCAAGCAAAAACTATAAATAGTTATGGAGTTGGACATACAGGTAACGATTAACTCAGTCAGTCCATGTCTTGTCGTAATGTGATCATCTCACCGTGTGCTGGCATGTACTTCTCATTGCAATGCAGGTACGGTTAAGAGGCCAAATGGATCTTCAAAGCCCCCATCTCTAGTATCACTGTTTGGTAAGTTGACTTATTTCAGATTGGGACTTGCTACTGCAACTTTATATGTGCATTTCATTGGGTGTAGCCCGGAATTTACTAGAAAGTTTCTTCTCTGGAAGGTAGGCCTGAGTAAAAAAGTATAAGTCTTGATAATCAGCTTCTCAAGAAAATGGTAAGGCTGACTGCGCCGGGGGTAGCGTGATTAGACCACCTACTCTGGCATGGGATGTGCTCAAACAACAAAGCCATAACTGCCCATATGAGTCTCCTCCTAATGTTTTAACTCTTGGTATTTAATTATGCACTTGTATTAACTATTAAGGCTTTTCATCTCCCTTCTCCATAAGGCTTCTTTGAAACCGATGTCTACGAGTCTTCTGGACATTTGGTAGTTGCTGCTTACCCATAGTACCCCGTCCAGATTGGTTAATTTCCAATTATTTTAGCTACATTAGTAGATGTCTTTGGTAGTATGAGTCATATGCCATCTGTAATTACCATCTCCTAAAGAAAAGACAGCACTACCATTCGGGAGAAAGATTAGAATGTTATAGTTGTGTAGGTAGTGTAGTCTCCGATTTTGTTATTTCCTATACTGAAATGAAGCACTGCTCTAGTTAGATTTATTGGATTCATTGTTTCCTATGTTAATATTCCATAAGTGAAGTACGTGTTTTCTTTAGCATCGTAGGCTTCAATTTGTCCTATATTAGGTTCTGTAAGAGTGAAGCCTCGACCCACTACAGACAAATCTTGTTCTCGTCAGAAATCTCAGCTGCTAGATATTCTAACTGTTTTCATCCTGTTCCAGGGAAAATAGACCTGCAAGAAAACGCAAACACAGTGGATGACCAGCAGCAGGGGAGATAAGTCCAGCCTCTTATCCTTCCACCATCTTATCTTCAGAAGCAGCAATTACAAAACTGAAGTTGGAAGCAATTTCACTCCAGGGTTTGCATGGTCTTGAGTACTATTCTTTTGTTTTTCCCCACCCGATGGCAATCTAACATGTACAGTTAATGAGTAAATGAATCCAGTTACAGTCAATTTTTGGGAACATGCTGCATTTGAGTTGAACACAAATTTTGGAGAACTGCTTTCACTTGTTCACCATCATGAAAACATGAATACAATAAATTACACAATTTAGAGTCTCGTACTTGCAATGTATGAAGATTGCTTATTTGAAATTCCTCGACATTTAACGACTTTCATCGATTCGGAACCTTTAATCAGACAAGTAACTTAAGGAGCACTAAACAGCTCCGGGAGTATCTGCCACCAATCAGTTCTCCAAGGCTTTGATATGCAAACCAGCTGAAAAACAATTAAGAGCACAGAGCTTCTCGTGTCGTGATATCGTTGGTTGGCTTTCCAAGATCCAGTAGTAGAACAACCCTACAGGTACTGAGCCTTGGATTCATCTAGAGATGTCAAATGGGCTGGGCGGCCCGCGGGCTGGCCCGGCCCGCCCCGAAAAAAGCCAGGGCTGGCCCTGCCCTGTAATGAACAGTGCAGGCCAGCAGATAAAGGGCCTTGGACCTGGGCTTGGACCAGGCCAAGGTTTCACCAAAAATGGCCCGGCCCGAAAAAGCCCGAAATTGGGCCCTTTTCTGGCCCTAATTTGGCCCCCTGTTTGGGCCAAACTGTTTGGCTTTTCATTTCTCTTCTCTGTTTCTTGTTTTCTTTTTGGACCTCTTGGTTCTTCTTTTTCCTTTTTTTTTTCCTTCATTATCTTCCACCCAAGACATCCATTATCCACATATCCCATATTTTAACATTTAACTAGCTTAGTCATTGTAACAAGGAGGAGGTGGCAAGACAATAAAACATGGTTTTTAATTTTTTTTATAAAATTACACAAATGTCCCTAACTTTACATATTTATAAAAACACCCCAAACTTTGAGAGTCATGGTGATATTATTGAGAAACGTCTCTATAAGAATATTTTTGCTTCGCAGTTCGGATAATTAGTAATCATTTTTCTGTAGACTTTCGGACAAAGAAACGTAATCTTGAGACATATTTTGAGATCAAGATTTTGCATACATTCTTTTAACAATTGTTTTAGCATTATAATCGTTTTGCATACGTTCTTTTAAGAATTGTTTTAGAGTTACAAAATAAAAATTACTAGACATATTTAAAAGGAAATACTCATGTAGTAACCAATTCTTTTTTCCCAATTCAAGATAAATTCACGAGGAAGTGGTATCTCTAATAAAACAACATTATGAGTAAAGAGGGATAATTATAGCCAATAAAAGAAAGAAAATTACACAAACAAAAAAAATTTGGGCCCGGGCCCGGCCCAAGCCCGGCCCTAAATGTTGGGCCTAGGGCTTGGGCTTGGACTGGGCCCAGATATCCCCAGAATCTGACCCGGCCCCGCCCGTTTGACAGCCCCCTTGGCCCTACCCGGCCCGTTTTGCTGGAGGCCCAATGGGCTTGGGCTGGGCCGGGACCGGCCCATTTAACACCTCTAGATTCATCCACAACGCTATGCTACTACTCTTCACTTCTTCCCCGTTATTGGCATCTGCTGCATCTGAGTCTTAATCGGCCACAAATAGCAGACGGTATCTAGTCTGTCAACAGTCCTCGGAGCAAATGGATTTGAGCGACTGTGGTTCCGTTTGACAGAGTTTATTTTATTTTTTTTCATTTCAATTTTTTAAACTGGAAAAAAATAAGCGCGTTTGACGGACACTTTTCATTTTTTTTCCTTCAATTTTTAAAACTAATTTTGAAATCAGGGCTGTTTTTGAAAACTCCAAAAATTAGTTTCGGTTTTTATTTTGAGACCACCACTACCCTCCCACCGCCGGTAGCCACCGCCCACCGCCGACGACCACAGCGTGTGACTGCTGGTGGCCGGCGGCCACCACAGGCTACCATCACCGGCGGCCACCACCGGTGACCATTGCCAACGACCGCCGTTGGTCGGTAGTAGCCGCCGGTGGCCAGCCACCACCACCGTCTGCCACAATCACGCCTCACCACAGCCACCGTAAACCACCACCAAAGAAAAAACTCAAAATAAAAACTGGGTAATCAAACACCCAAAAAATAAAAATTGGGTTATTAAATACCCACTTGTTTTGTAAAAAAAAATAAAATTAAGTGGTTTTAGTTTTTTTCTCTTTATTTTGAAAAACTGAAAGTGTTGTCAAACAGAGTTTATGTTATCGGATTAGCTTGTAGAATCAGTGAGGAACAATGAGAAATAAGTATGCTTTCTGTATTTTTCCGAAATCGAAGAATTGGCAAGTTTGATATGCCATCGACCATCTCAGTTATTTGCCATTATATTCTTAGCGTAGATTTAATGAAGAACAATGAGGAAAACATATAAGGCAGATTGAAACTAAAGAAAGATCGCCTTTAATATGTCATAACAATTTTTTTATTTCATGAAGGAAGCTCATCATATGAATTCATCAGTGTACACAGGATAACTGGTGGACAATTGAGATGAAATATTTTATGATGGATGGTTTAATCAACATTAGTAAAGTTAAAATGGAAGGTTTAGTCCACATCAGTAACGTATATTATTTAAACATGTATCTAAGAACGTCCAATAAGATAAAGTATATGTGGGAACTTGAAATGTCGGCTTCTCACGGGCTGGACGGTCATAGTGAAGTGCTTAGCCCACGTCCCGTTCATAATTTTGATGAGTACATATTTTTTGACCCTCGCCCACCATGAGCTTAGAATTTGCGTGATCACGTCTGACTTTCACAGGATGACGCGGGTGCTCAGCTCAAGTTGCCCGTAAAATGCCAGATCAACATATTTTTGTCTGTCAAATTTACGATCTTTTGTCACTACAATAGATGTTAGTGACATTTTTTAACAATTGGGCGACAACAAGAGCATAGTGTAAATTTAGTGTCATCCTAAACGGCCATGGTTGATGCAATATAACTTTGGATGAGAATATTGAAACTTACAGGAGAATAAGGGACACCTAAAAGTCAAGGAGCATAACCAGTCTCCTCCTTCATTTTGTCACTAGTATTAATCTCGTGCGCTGCACACGTGATTAACAATGGCTAATTAAAAGTTCATACTTATAAGTCGATTAATAATAACAAATAATGTTATTTTCACCTTTTATGAGTTTTCTACCATTTTAGTAACAATATTAATAACTCATATGTTGAGATTTTTATTAATAAAACTCACATAAAACAGTATAAAAAATTGTGACATAAGAGAAAATATAATTATATGTATATACAGACATATATATACATACATATACAGTTTATATGACTTATAATAAAGTAAAAAGAGGAAGATTAAATTTTTTAGATTGTGAAAACATATTATTAGACTTGTGTAAAATATAAGAAAATTTCAAGATTTAAATGAGATATAAATCTAAAATTGAGAGATAGAGAGATTTGTTTTTAAATGGACTATGCTGAGTTGGAAGAGAGAGAAAATGAAACTTATTTAATTAGTTGAATGCCAAATGACATAAAAAGAAGTATACCAACTAAGAAAGAGAATGTTACATTCTCTCAGTTTCGGCTTTCATATATATATATATATAATTTTATCTATTGATAAAAGTTTATTATTAATGATTATACTTTATGTAATTATCTTTATATTCTAAACATTTAAAAATTTTAAAATAATAAAATTGATTACTTATCACAGCACCAGCATCACTGAAAGCACTAGTGGCCACGTAATTTAGAAGTCTCCAAATATCTTCGGACGGACAGAACTCAGAAGATATTTCGTTACCGCGAAAAGAAATCCTTTTGAGATATTTGTGTTACCACGGGGATATTTGTAAGATGCCGCCACCCAAATATCTAGCTAAGCCTCCCCTCCACCCGCGGGTGGGCACCATTCGCGCCTTCGTCATTACGTGGCGACGCCTCAGAGCCCTGACACGCGTAAAAAGCGGTGACAACTGGCTCCCTTCTTCCTTTCTCAAACAAACAAACAAACAAACAAACAAAGCCATCTTCCCCCATTCTTTTACGCCGCATTATTCTTTTCTTCCTGGCCCGGTTTTTGGATTCCGCAGAATTTATTGATATGGGAGGCTTTGTTCCTCAGCTAATCAGGGTGACTCGGACGGGCCCGGTCGGGTCTGACCTGGGTGACGGCGAGTTTTCCGGTGACTCGGACGGCGGGCGTGAAGTCACTCCGATTCTGGTAGTTACTCATTTACTTTCGGTACCGTTTCTATTTACATATGATATGTTGGGTGTGTGACGAGTGAAATTTTGTTTGGTTATTGTGAAAATAGGAGAGAGGGAGATCAGAAGGTCCTCGATTAAGAATCTTGTATGTTATATGTTTTTCTTCTGATATATGTTGACAATTGATTGTTTGAGTTGGAGCATCAAATTACCTGTTGATTGTTTGTGCCCACATATTATGTTTCAAAGTGAAATGAAAACTTTTCTATTCCCTTTTTTTTTTTTTTTGAGTAAGGTGGGTGCAGAAATTTTTGAATTGCTAGGTTTCTTTTGGGATCAAGGTTTGGAAATGACTGACTTATTAAGAAGTATAAGTTAGATTTGAATTTAGTTACAACATGGAGACATAAACTGAAGTATAACCGAGTTGAATTTTGATGGTGATATTCATGGATTTGAAAATGCTATCAAGAGGGGAGTTTTTTTTTCCCTTTTTTCTACCCACAGTAATTATGTTTCGTTGGGATCGACCAAAGACCAAAAAATTTTTTTACCTTTTTTTATAATTTCCCATCGGTCTCTTATTTACATTCCAGATGCAATCCGTCGTGATTTTTAATCCCTCCAGTTCAAATTCTTGGATCTATCTTACATGGAGGATGCAAGTATAGCCAAGACGCACCAAGGATTACTCACAAAGTTGATTACTACCATTTGGCTTGTTATTTCATTTTCAAATGTTAAGACTTCAGATTAACTTTACTCCTTAAAATTTGCTATGCGGCAAATTTTACTCTGTAGTGTAAGAGCAATTAATTTCCTATTCTTTTCTCTTTAATATCTCCCTCTGCCTCCCCCACGTTCACATTCCCAAATGCCCACATATTGCTCTTTTTAGTTTCTCTCATCATCACCGGGCAATAATGATTTTCCAGATGTTAGAGATAGCATTTTAAATATGTACAGCCTTCAACTTGAGGTTTGGCAGCTTAGCTCAGTGATCATTGTGGTCAAATGGCAAATGCTTAAGCAGATGTCTATGATTAGTTTTGCTTGTGCACAAGGGTTATTCAGAAAGCTGCAATGTTTTCCAGTGGTTCTTAGATAGTAAAATTTTCTTCTCGCTTGGAGGAGGGGGGAGAAGAGTATGAAAGGATGTGTATTACATTTTGGAGCTGTTTTGCCTAGCAAAGAATGCTTCCTGTGCCTCCTTGCATCGATGTCTGGTGACCTTGCAAGTCTTGTCGATTGTATAAGCTCTTCTGCTGATACTCAAACCCTTTCTTGTGTTAAGTATAATCTTCATATTTTTCCATCTGCGCTAGTGCTTTTGTTGTTTAGCCACATGCATGCGGAGGAGTTCTCAACAATTTGTAGCTAAAAACTCATTTAGGAATCCCACTCCCCCCCTCCCTCCCTCTTCTCCCTCTCCCCACCCACCCCTCTCCCTTTTGCAACCTTAGCAATATCCTGGTTCTTATTAAAGGTTTTCATCTCAGGAATCTCAGGCGAGAGAATCAATGCACACTGAATGGACAGATGAAAAGCATAGTTTGTACCTGAAATCTATGGAAGCATCATTTGTCAATCAGTTATATAACTCGGCGGATTTACTTGGTTGGCGTCCACAAGAGGATGGCTCTTCAGATCCGAATTCCTCAAGGCAAATGCATGCAAGCACCCACGTTCTTTCTGGCCAGGTCTAAATTGAGGATTAGTGCGCTTATATGTCCTCTCTGCTGTAGCTTTTTAGCCATCAAATGTTTTTATCTTGTTGGTATCTTGTCTTATCTTTTTTTTTTTCCCCTTTCCCTCTTGTTCTGTCTGTCAGTTTATGGTTCTTCGAGATGGCTGCTGGGAAAGGGTTAACTTCCAGAAAGATGAACCACAAATAAGCAAAGTAGATGGATCTCATCTGCTTTCAGCTAATCCATGGATCCGACGTTTTAGGTCTGGGTGCAGACATCAAGCTGTAACGTCTAATGCTCTTGTGGACGAAGCTGCATTGGCTACAACTTCAAATCAGTTTTCTGTGTCCCACTCTCGTTTGTGCCGCCAGGATAAAGTTGGCAGCAATACAGGTAGCTCCTAGCTACATTCAGCATTGATTCCTGGGATATCTTTTTCCTTACCACTGCCGTCAGTAATTGCACTCTTGCGTATGTCGTGCATTTGTGCTTCATTCAGTACTAGGATACTTGTCTGTATGAGTTAGTCATGCATGGTGCTGATATAAGTGTAGTTGATAGGAAAGGAATGAAGAGTTGATGGAGAATTGAACATGCATGGCACGAATAACTGCAAAAGTTGTTTAGAAAGAAACAGAAAAAAACACAACATATAAATTTTCCCACCGCTCAAAGTTAATCACTGAATTTTTGCGAGCATGCATGGTCCGACATCCATTTCACCTTTTCAACCTGTAAAAGGGTTTCGAGCTTATGCTTCACTGCTACAGGAACCTTTTAGTAAAATTTTACAGGAGAAAATGTAAGTCTTATATCCAATTTCCGGCATTAGTTGTTTTAAGGCTTTACTGTAGGCCAAGTGTCGGAGGTGTGCATGGTCACTGGTAAGATCGTATCAACACTGATAAATGAAGAATTCAATCTGTTTCTGCAAATTGTTTGCTACCCATTTCCACTAGTTGGCCATAGAAATAATCAAGTACTAGCAGATTCATGTGTGTGCATATACATCTATGGTTTGTTTTCCAATGAAAGTCGATTGATTTTCAAATTTTGGCCCTTCAGAGGTGAGCGATCAAAACTTCGTTGATGTGGTTGTTGAAAAGGAGATGAAGAGCAAAAATTGCAGCACAAAGAGGATGAGAACATCAGTAGCTGCTAGTTCGAACTACGATCAAGTAATGCCCATAAATCAACTCTTAGCATCATAGATCATGGTTATAATATACCGTCATCTGAGCCATAGGTCTGTTGTTCCTGCAGGTTGTTCCTTTTGGAAATTTTCCTGTAATCAAAGATGCTACTGAAAGTCGCTTTTCCTCAAAAGAGTAGGGTCGCTTGTCCTGTCGCAACTGAGGCAATGATGACCACCTTATCTTTCTAACGGAACAGTAGAAGGATTCTTAAGGCACATTGACAATACATTGAGCCGTTCTGTTCACATGTCGTCGTGGAGGACATTTTTTTCGCTGTAAATTTCAAAGAGAAAGATGCATGGATGTGTTGATATGGCTGCCCACTGAAGCTGAAGATTGAGTTGATGAACCGACTGCAGAGTGAGAGGTTCTTCTGCCAGCTATTTCTGCTTACTCTTGAAGACTACAATGACGGATTTTGTTTTTCTATGTAGAAATTCTTCTATAGTTTGGTCTTTATTTGGACAAGCCAGTGGCATGGATTTGTATATGAAACTACTCTAGTTTGCTGAATGTAGAGAAGTAGGCTGCATTTATAGGGTGGACATTTCCGTTGGTATGCTAGTTTATGGTAGAGAGTTTCCTTCCAGGAAAACTACTGTTATTGGCCCTTTTTTTCCCCCAAAATATAATTCTTGTAGATTTTGCCGCTACATCGACTTAAATGCAAGGCTTTTCGTAGAAAGGGAGGCTTGGAGGTAACCTCCAATGATAGGTCACGTTTTTACAAATACGTTAGAAGTTAATAAGGTTTTAGAACTCTGATTTGACAAGATTTTGAGTTTGATTTTTTTTTTTTGTTTATATATTGAGTATTCTTTATTGTAGTATAATTTGTACTCTTTTTTTTTCTTCCTCTTTTTATCTTTCTTCTTGATGATGGTGTACTTTGATTTATCCTTCAACGTGTAATGGGGAGTTTGCTCGTCGGGCGAGAAGTGTTGAAACATGAGAATATAGTTTAGTTTAGTTTAGTTTTTAATAAGTTGAGTTTTAAGAACAATTGATATCTTAACATTTTTTAGGTGATTTTTTTGGAGTTGTTTTGGGAGGCTTGGAGTAACTTATTCTCCGGCCCAATTTTTATGGCATATGCACCTAATATTTTGTGACAATTGTGAATCAACACGTAATACTTTTTATCATTTAGAACTATCTTTTGCACTAATTAGTGGTTAAGGGGTTCAAGCTTTTTGGAAGCAGATTGTTTGTTGGACTAATCTGCATTTAATTTGATTTTAGGCCTTCGGCGGAAATCTCATATTTTGTTTTACTTGTTATTTAGTTACTTTTTTAGTAGGATATATAAATTCAGTTCATCTACTTTTTGGTCTATTTATTTTGTTAGTCAGGAAGTTTTGGTTTGACTCGGCTATCTATGATTTTTGGCATGATGTCTAATTTGATTTCTTGTATTTTGAAACGTATCTAATGATTGCCATTTTTTCCCCCTTTTTGAACTTTTGCTAGTCCAATCACAAAAGTTTCTTTGTTTATTGTTAACTTTATGTTAATGTGTTGTCGTTGTCTTATGTTGGGTTATAACTTGTATTCCAACTTTGGATTATGATCAGATCATGATTTAATTAATCGATTGTGAACTAATCTTGATCCCAACATCAACATGTGTGCTTTCTTGATATGGTGGTTAACCAATTAATCGAACAGTTATATTTATGACGCAGACAATTGTCCTTCAACATAGGAAGAGTGGTAACACGATTAACAACTTTTGACTATAATCGTTCACGTAAGGCATTTTTCATGGCCAAACTTGACTAACTTTGAGCTACCTTTGACTATAATTCACGCCGTAAGATAATTGGCTTAAATTGAGATAATTCCAGATTTCAGTATTCTAAAACTTGTCTCAAGTAGTTTGATATTATATAAATCTTTTGATGCGAGAGATCCCACATATTTGAAATGTTTGGCTCGTATAAATGGATATTGTTTGACACTGATGAAAACTCTACCAACACTTATACTAGCTACTCCCGTCGTAGAATATCTACAATCTAGTTGAAAGTCTTTAGCAGCTTCTATATAGTGACATTAAAAATTATTGTTAAAAATTGTCACTGAAAGCATTAACAAAAAGTCACTAAAAATATTTGGCAATCATTAATTGTTACTAAAGAAGATGTTGTAGATATCTCTCTATAGGTAGCAGCATAAATTTTGTTAAGCAAATAATATCTAGAACAAATTACACCTATGTCCCTGAGATTAAGGTATAATTACAGGTAAGGACAATAGTTTGGACAAATTACATTTATTTTCGTTGACCAGACGGAATACAAAAATACATAACGGTTTTGACGAAAAGACATTATTGCCCCTAATTGAAATTAAAATTAAAATTTTCTTTTATCTTTTTTTGTTCTCTCATTTCTCTCTCCACAAGCCCTAAAATAACTTTACAAACATCACAATCTATTGTCGCAACACCATTTCACCTCCGCATAATCTTACCGTCGGTGGGATGTTGCCGACGTTGAGTCACCTTGGGGCCGCCTCAACGTCAATAGCGACGTGCCCTCGGCGACGACAGAGAGCCCCTTCAGCCCGCCATGGCTTGAACCCAAATGAAGATAAAAAGGGGATCTGGGTCAGATCTGAAGTGGATGTGATGATGGAGGGTGAAAGTGGAGGTGGGTCTCGTCGGTGGCCGCAATGGGTGTGGTGAGTAGTGAGGGTGCGTTTCTTTGTGGTGCGGTGAAGAAATAGTGTTTATGGAGCTGCCGGCGGCATGGGGCGATGGAGCTGCCGGCGTAAGGCGAGGGAGGGGGCTGCTGTAGGGGCTGAGGTTGGGGGAGAGAAGAGATGAGGAGGGGGAAAGGCGACGTCGCCGGCGATGGAGGCGACGTCGCCGGCGATGGGGGCGACGCCGGCAGAAGATTGGTCGAGGGCGGTAATTTGAAAACCTAATTTGAAAATTAGAATTTTCATACAAACCCTAATCCTAATTTGAATATTTAAACCATTATATTGGACATAAGTGTAATTTGCCTAAAAATCCTTATCCTAATTTGAACATTTAAACCATTATATTGGACATAAGTGTAATTTATCCAAATTATTGTCCTTACCTGTAATTTAAACCATTAATTGATGTAAAGGGCAGTATTGCCATTTTAAAAATACATAACGACGACATCATAAAAAAATATAATTTTTGGACGAAACCCTAACGGATGGACACAAGCGTTACAAAATTAAGGTTTTTGGTCACGGAATGTTACATTTTGAAACTTAATGTCCTTAACTGTAATTACATCCTAACCTCAGAAATATAAGTGTAATTACACCATATCTAAGCTTCAATTTTGGGCATTTGAGTTTACTAAAAGTCTTAAACCGTCTTTAGTGTCACTAAAAGTCTAAAACTATAAGCGAAGCTTAGGGGTTGTACGTTTACGTTTTTGTAATGATGATAAAAAAGATACATTTTTTCGTGTATGTTTACATTTTTTCGGTTCTGTTTTGGATAAAATTTTTAAATAGTATCAAAAAAGGTGAAAATAGCCTTTACCCTTGAGTTGTATTCTCCTTGTCAGAGAATATCATATTTGTCTCAGATTTCACGATTTTCTTTGCATCTTCTCTCTCTCTCATGATTTTCTCTGCCGCCTGCATCCCCTTTCTCTCTCTCACGATTTTCTCTACCGCCCAGGAAGGCCGCCCCGCAGAAGCGGAATCCCTTGAAGCCAAGCCCTAGAACAAGAGGACGCCGAACGGCGAGGAGAAGAAGGAGAAGAGGCGGACGTTTGCGATCGCACTCACTCACGAGGCGATTGAGAAGGACGTGTTTGCAATGACCGGAGCGAGGACGTCGAGGCGGCCGAAGAAGTGGCCGAGGATGGTGCAGAGACAAATTGGGTTCTACGAGGTTCTCTTGTTATTTCTAATGTTGATTAGTGCAGCATTGACTGAAAATGCTATAATTAATTACGATATATGTGGTGGGTGATCCTTTTTGCTTTGGTGGTTGTGGTGATTTTGCAGAAGGGGAAGGGGAAATGGGGACACAGATGTGGGAACAGGGAAGGGGTGGGGGGGGGGGGGAAGGGAACTCGTGAAGGAGAAGGAGGAAACAGATATGGGCCCACGAAAGAAATAGTGAAAAAATGCTAAAAAACGTACAAGAATGTATCTAAAAAAGTTGACAAAAATGAAAATAAAAATGATAAACATACAGAAAAACTAAAAAAAGTAGATACAAAAAAATAAAAGTACACGATCAGATTTTAAAACTAAATACTAAATTCTAGAAACTAAAAACATAATACAGAAAAAAAAAAAATCTCGTAAGCGTACAACTCTTAAGAACTCAAATATGAATTCTCTTTTGTTTGGACACCTAATTTTGTTTCCTTAAAGGGAAAAAGAAAAGCTTAGAGCGAAAATGAACTAAAAAAAATTAGTCCGAGAAAATTCTTCCTAACTCGGCATGACTCTAGGTTGACTTTTGACAGGTACGCTCTTCAAGTCCCCAATCAATTTTGTCACGCCAGGGTTTCAATTCCCAAATTATTCATCTCATGTTAAATTCCAAATTGCTGTGTTGTTCGTTAATTCCAATTGTCAGCTCACAAATTCCGATTTTGTTGGATCATATAGTTCCCGATTATCTTCTGCAATGCGGTCGTTTATCCCGACATCGAAGGCGTTCGGGCGGTTGATTCAGCGCAAGAATGCGATTAGGCAGTTGAAGAGGTGCCCTAAGAGCAATGGGCAGGATGGGAATTACGTGCAGACGCGGTGCTTGAGTAGCATTGCCGCGCTGTCGTTGCCGAATCAATCGATCGAGGGCGCTCGGAGGGTTGCTTACTTGCCGGTGGGAGCGATGTCTGGTAGTGTGGTTCAGAGGAGGGGGTTCCTTGGCTGCGGCGATGGAGAGGAGGGGAATGTGCTGTCCAAAGTTTACGAGGAGAAGCGCGTTCTTGGGTACGTTCGCTCATTTTGTTTAACAATGGAATGTTTCTGTTGTTTGCTGTAGAGAAAAGGTTATGACGCGATTCTTGGATTGACAACTATTGTATTTCGTGATTTATTTTTGTTCTTCCTTGTCTGTAGAAGAAAGCCATCATGTCCATTCATTTCTCATCCAGCCATTTTCTGATTAGTAATAAGATTATCTTCTTCGTGTATTAGCCCCTAGTCAGCTGGTAACTGCATTTCTCTGTACTTCTGTACCATTTAATTTGACCAAAATATGAGCGTTTTCAAGCTTCGCCTGTTTAAATAAGTTCATTTAATTTTACTATTTTAGTTGCCTGTACTTTGCTTATTTAAGATTGTGAAGTAGGCTTTAATATTTGAGCTTGCGACTGTTTACCCCGCTGTTTGCTTTATATGGCTATATCTGTTTTGTGAGTTTGAAGCAGATTTTCATTGCTATACTGAGGGCACTTTTATCTCTTGAACTTTTATGGCTGCATCTTCTACTGCTGTACGTGCCCGTTTTAGAATTTCGCTAGAATAGTAGAGCTGAGATTCCACGCCCCCCCCTTCCCCCCCTTCAATTGTCAGCTACTCTCCAGAGCAGTTATATGCGGTGGTTGCTGGTGTGGACTTGTATGAAGATTTTCTCCCCTGGTGCCAACGATCAGAAATAATTCGACGCTACCCGGATGGATCATTTGATGCTGAGCTAGAGATTGGCTTCAAGTTTCTTGTTGAAAGTTATGTCTCCCATGTGGAGTTGATAAAATCAAAATCTGTAAAGGTAATGTCTATCCCAATTGTGATCTGGCATTTGTTTTATACTTTGGCCATATTGGGAACTGGCTGCTGTGCACGCAGTTCTATCTAACACCAGCTGCAAATAGATTAGAGGCTTGTTTCTTTTATAGACATTGCAGAACATGTTTAGTTGCAACTCATGTGCAGATATTATGGGGTGGATACAGTTACCTTCTTTGGGGCTTTGGCCCTTTCCCTGTCACGCCAATTTGCGCACTTTACTTGGGCTATCTAATTTCAAACTTGATTGGGCACCATGCTTATTACCTCAGCGTGACTATGTCTCTAGTTGTACTGCACCACCTTTCCATTCAGGTTCCGCAAATAGAATTGGGACCGACCCTCAGACTCAGTCACGTCTCCGCATCTTTATCAGAGAACCTATATTTCAGTGAAAGAAGACCTTTAACTTGAATCCTTTGTTTTGGCTTATGAGTATCTGTCAAGTTGTTGCTACCTATGATACCGAGATTTGGAAGATAGGTTGGGCCAGTGGCCGATGGGTTGAGATTTTCTTCTAGTTAAGGATCACTTAAAATAGCTAGAACTAAATCTTCCCAAATTATTATTCTTAAGAGCCTGGAAGGGGCAAGAGGGGGAGCCCATATAGATAGGGAGTATGCAGAGGGAAACTGAAGCACTCGTAGGGGTGCCCATCCAAACTCATAAGGCCCTGTAGAATAGCAAAGATATCTGCATGGCATAGTTGGGAACTTGGGAGAAACGCGAATTGTTTTGAGGCTAAAAATTTTCTACGAAACCAATGTCAAACGTTGGAATCTCTCCTTAAACCAGAAAAAAGAGTCTCAGAATGACATGAAAAGAAAAAATAGAAGGCATCGAGAAGGAAGTTTCACTCCCTTGTACGCACTTTTATTTTTCTATCAATCACATTAGACACAAAATCCTACACCTCTTGCACGCCTGCCTTGGTGCTGAAAACATGCAAACCTTCTATGCTGCGAAGGAGGGATGTGGACACGACATTCGAATCAGTGCTTGTAAAGTCATTCATAGGGCATATTGTAACAAGAGAAGTATAGGGATTGAAATCAACTATATATATGAGGTTGTACTTCATAATTCATTTTTACAAACTTGTCGTATGTGCGGGACCAAACATATTATCAACCCCAATTGTGTTTCTGGGCTCTATTCTTACCATTATCGCCCTGCGCCAGTATACTTAAAAATTATAATGATGGGAATTAGTTCTATCATCTTGAAACTATCAAAAGGTTAGCTTAGTTCAATCGAGGTATGTCACACACTAGTAGAGTTAATAATGTCCATGATAGTGGGACTATCCAAAATTCTTGAGGAAAATAGTCATTTTTGGGATTGTGGGAAGAATCAGTTAAACTGATTTTGCGTGTCAAGGCTGTAGTAATACCGGGCGAGCTATTTGTTGTCGTCTTATTTTAAATGTGGTAGCACATATGGTGTAACGGGGTTGCCGAGGCTAAGTGCACGGCACAGGCGTGGGTGCATTATAGAACTAGGAATCTGCAAACTTTATCAGAACTCCAGGTTCTACAAAAGCATAAATAACCACACAAATAAAATGTTGACAACGCAGCAACAATAGAAGCCATATGAACACTCAAAGATCCAAGAGTTGATTTTATGTTCAAATTAATCTTGTAAGTGACCTATCACGATCAATCGTATACAAAGGGAGCCGTCGCCCTTCATAATTAGACGTACATCGCTCAATTAAACTCGAGTGCACAGCAAGTGCCTCCCTTAAATAAAAGGAGTAGGTAAGTGTTAAAATTTAATTGATCGCACTGGGGTAAATCAAACCACAAGCGCCTTACCGGGTCTGGAGCCCTTGGCTGTAGGAGCTAAAGGTGTGTGCCCATTGGAGGGGATTCTAGCCTGGTCAGCCAAGGCACTTGGGCTGACTCTTGCTGTGCTTGGGACCTAGTACGAGAGCCAAGAGGCGTCTTTTATAGTTATACCATGTCATTATGTGATCACGTACGGCTTCACATATAGAGTGTACATAATGAATGATGACCAACCAATACCTCTTTATTCATTAATATCGTTTTTTTTTTCAGTCAACTGTTTCAGAAAGCACTCTTTTTGATCATTTGACAAACATTTGGGAATTCAATCCGGGGCCTGTACCAGGAACATGCAATCTATATTTCTTGGTGGACTTTAAGTTCCAATCACCATTCTATCGGCAGGTACTAGTCTATTTATGCTTTTCCATCTCTCTAGCTCTGCAAAATCCTAACTCAAGCCAACTGAAGCTTGCTAATTTTTATTGGAATGACAAAAAGATGCTAAATATTTTTCTCTCTTCATGATGTTAACTTTGTGCTCAAATAATAGCATTGCTCCAAACATGCGTTTCACCACATTTCATGTGATACAATCAGGTACATAGCCATCTTGTTGTTCTTTCTGGGATTTATTGATGGAAGCAGTTAGTCTCCCATAAACTTGGTTGATGCCAACTTTGATGAGGGTGGATAATACTTTCATCGAAACAAACGAGAAACGTCCTTTAAGACCTGTTGGGTTCCACTGATGTATTTTATGGTGGAAAATACAAATTTTATCACAACAAAGCGACTGTAGACGACCACCATGTTGTGCATCTCCTTAGGTACAGAGCCATATTGTTGATCTTTCTGGATTTATTGATGGAAGCAACTTTTAGTCTTGCATAGTTTTTGGCTTTATGTTGCATTAACTTGTTTGATGCGAACTTGATGCGGGTGGACAATACCTTCATGTCCTTCAAGACCTGTTGGGTGTAATTGAAGTCTTTAGTGGCGGAAAGTACAAATGTTATTACAACACAGCCACAGTAAATGACCACGATGTTGTGCATCTCCTTTACTCCGCTGCTGGGCCCATCTTTCATTCCTTAACAATGTAACAAAACATGCTCCAACTTCTGTACCCCTGCCTGTATGAGCCGCCCAACATCCAATATGGCAACCTAAAGTTTCCTCAACTTAGTTTCAGAATTGCCTCCTAGGATCTCTAATTTTAGAGGTTCAAAACCTATTGAGCATGCAATCTGTAGGAGGTGCTTGCTTGAGTACTTAATGAGTTGGTTTCTGCAGATATTCAGTTAGTTTTCCGTTCCGTTTAAATTGTGAACCCCAGTTTGGCAAGCCTTGTAGTTTTCATACGATTTAGTGTCCAAGCATCATAGTAAATGCTTTAGGGATTACCTTGAGAGGGGTCTAATTGTTGTTGATTTCTTTATTTGGGGTGATTGGGAGGACTTTTGACATTTTAACAGACTACTTTCTACCCTGTAAGTCAAAATGAGCTTGTACCAGTACAGAAGGTTTAGGATCTTATGTTTCGATTGAAGTTAAGTATTTCATGCATATACTAGTTACCAGTTTCAATGGTGTTAGCAGATAATGTTTTGGTGAAGTTAGTGTTGAGTCTGTACCATACCAATTGCCAAGTGCAGTAAAATGTTGATGCTTTATGTTTGGCAGATAGCGTCCATGTTCTTCAAAGAGGTGGTTTCTAAACTGGTTAGTTCGTTCAACGATCGATGTCGCTTGATATATGGACCAGGGGTCGCAGTTCTTGATCATTCTTATGAGCAAAGAGCTTGAAAACTCGCTTCTTTATTTGACCACACCTTGTAGACTCAGATGTCATATGAAACCTCACAGGCTTTACAGAACATGGTTCCAATGAAGAGAATCAAATCCATGATGGAACAGTTGTGTGGGTTTATCTTTTTTATGCTGCCCGGTGCCAAGTTCCCAATGAGTTTCGTTGGGGAAGTTGAAAGTTCAAACACTGACTCACTTGACTGGCCTGGTATACCCTCCATTCCTGCTTTACTCAATTAGTTTGACGTAGTCACGAGTGGCTGGTCTTGTAATTGAATTATTATTCTGCACTTGTATACGTGTTATGAATGAGAATTTGGGATCAAAGCTGCATCTGATTATTGATGTGCAGCTGAAGTACAAATTCTCGTGAAACTGATGAATTTCTCTGCCCTTCTTTGCGAGTACAAAATCCAGTGAAAATTTAGATGACTATCTTCACTAAAATGCAGGTATAGCCAAGGATTTGTCAATGTGTGACCTTTTCTAAATCAAATTTGTCAAACGATTTAGATCGCGAAGGTTACATTAAATGATTTAGCTGTTTCAGTTAAAAGAGCTGTGAAGGACGGTTTAGGGTGTGTTTGATAGGCAACTCCAAACGTATTGCCCTTTATGACCTTGCTTTATGGAGTTCATAAATATGCTCCATATTCCCTTCTGAATAAAGGACTTGCAGTCTCCAATCGGCTCTCCGAACTGGTGTTCGGTTATTCTCTGTTCTGGATCAGTTGCACCGCAACTTCGGTGTCTGATCATACAACCAATCAACAAGGTTTTTTTTAGTTCGGTCATCTCTCTGAGATTCACAGGATTCGCTACTTTCAAACATCGCGCAAAGTCTAAAAACCGACCGAAATGTAAACTTTACAGCCAACAAAGGTGGCTAAATAATTCGAACCAAAAGGAACAGCAGCAATGACACGAGACATTCGGGGAAGATTTAAGAGCGCAAGCACCAATCTCGACTAAACAAGGACCCGTCACTGCTTGCAAGGACTATGTACGATCTAGGTTGTATCGACCACTAGCCACCGTCCGCTTGAGCATCCAACCCTGTGTAGTTTTAAGGTGCGCTACACAGATTCTCTTGAGTTTGAGACTCCTCAATATAATTTACAAGCAACGTGTGCAAAAAGCGCGGATCATAATCACGCGACGCTTTATAAACAAAAACCGTTAAATACGAATTCATGTAGGATCTGATTTAATAGTTCGTATCATTTGAACCATTGGCCCCGGGTGTACCAATGTAGATTTGGTCGACCGTAAGAGCCCACTTTGACCATAATATCCAAGTCAGATCCAATGAACAGTGAGATCAGCGAATTGTGAAACTTTATGAGCTGTCAAGAATAGAGATCTCAGAGTGCCTTTGCTCCATCTCTTAAGATACATAGATTCCCCAATTTTACCACAACCCTATCCAATAATTCATGCCTTTCGGAGATCCCTCCAGCTGGAAATTGAAAATGCAATCTGAATATTGTCTTGATTGGACCTGATTTAAAAGTGAATTGTCCCCCTCCGCCTCGGCCACAAGCCTCCTGCGATATTTTCCTTACAACATATGCATGAAAACAACGACCGAATAAAGCTCTCTCTCTCTTCTCTCTCCCCGTTCATCAATCAAAATTGACGACCTCAATCATACGTTATAATTATCATGTCGACTACGAGTTAAAGGATCCTTTTTCTTTTCAAAAGAACTTATCCCATGTTGTCGATGTAGTAAAGTTAAAATCATTTTTCTTTAGAGTGACAATCTCAAAAATGTGCAAAATTATTAAAGTGAGATCAAGCTTCAAAAATTAGGAGTGAAATTATCGCATCACGTTCTTATCTTAATTCTAAACCCCATAGCATTCTCTAAAGTGAAACGACAATAATATTGGTGGGGCTTGCTTTACTTTTTTTTTTTTTTTTTAACTTTCATGACACTGTGACAGTGCATAAAGTACCATCATTATCAGTATGTTATGCCAGGTTCGCATGATTTTGTTTTCTTATTTACCTACTTTAATCGAGCCTTATTTTAGCTAAACATTTTTTAGTGAGTCAGGATCACCTCAATGGTAATGTTCTACTTCTTTTCAGAACATCAAGTAACGAAATAACAAGGCCTTGCACCAGAGGGTGAAAATCATATGCTACTGATCACTTAACTCCTTTTTTCTTTTTTGGAAGAGTAGCTTACTACTCGCGTGATCAACATCTACTGATATATATATATATATATATATATATATATATATATATATATATATATATATATGCTTTAATTTTTCAAGTTGATCTTACAAAAAGTAGAGGCTGATAATAAAAAAAGTTACAATTCTTACAAAAAGATGAATCGGATATTCATGCATGCACTTGTGTGTACAAGCGAGAGAGAGAGAGAGAGAGAGAGAGAGAGATGAATCCGGATTTTGTCGCAGTTCATATCTGTGATGGCATTTGCAAAAAGATTTTGGTCCATAGAACTAAGTCGTCACTGGACTCTGTAATAATGGTCGCTATTGAAAACTTTGACGAGGATGTCAGCATGCAGGCGTGCATGTCACACCCACGCAGAGTTGCCGACAATGCATGAGATCAGGCTTGAAAACCAAACTGCGCATGATACGAAGAATATTGGGGTCGCTCGTATGAGCACGAGGAGTGAAGATTACCCCTCATGTACACTGACTACGAAACGACATTGATGTGCACGATTATGTAACTGCGGTGGAGTGAAGTTATTAAGGAACCGGTACGTGGTTGTACAGGTACCCGGTGGAATTCACAAAAGACACTCCAGTACTTCATAAAATTTATGAAAACGTCATTTCACTTACTTATCATCACGTACATTCTCAGCGTCTTCCCACATGGTCCGACATCTCACAAAATCAGAGAGCCCTAGCATTACTACATGAAAGCTCACATGGAAGTTATCTATGGCCTATGGTTAGATATATAATGTGTGAATTTGGCTTGGAAACCATTGGCTCCAATGCCCACTCCTCATTCCTCAAAACTAGTAGACTTTGCTGCAAGGCAGCAAAAATAACTAGTTCGGGAAACTTTTGATATATCGGGGTGCAATATTCTTTCGGACTTTGTAAGGAATATCGTGGCCCCACACGAGTATGCAGCTTCTCAAATTTTGCCAGTTGATTCTCAGTACTATTATTTTTGGAATTGATGGGTCATTTCCGTAAAGTTGCATAATCCTTTCTGATAGTTTAAGTTGTTTAAAATATTATTTTAACGGTGGTTATCATGTTCAATACTTTCCTTCATGTGAATCAAGTTCTTAATTGCACTTGGAGAGACAAATCAAGGTGCATTATCATCAAGTGTACAAATAAACAGAGTGCAAAATGCACCACAATAAAAGAGGACCACATAAACGGAGTGCAAATTGCACTGTAATAAAGGAAAACCATATATGTAAGAGGGAAGAATTAAACCTAAGATTTTGCACAACGAGAACTCTGATACCGTGTTAAAACAGTTTAGAAGTCGTTTAGAAGTCAAAACTAAAAATAAAAATTTGAAAAAAATTCCATCATCCGCCAGCTATCTATTTTCATTGTTTGTCTACTTTACGGCTAGGGCAACTTACAATGCAACTACATGGAATATTAGATAAGGATCTAGAAAGCTACACTGATCGAATTCAACACCTGATTCCCAATGTTTTTGAAGATCAATCCCTTCTAGACCTTAATTATGTCTTGCCTTAGCACAGCCGCAACAGAGCCTCTTGATTGTCCTCCCCAACTTGGATCATGATAGCGATAACGAATAGTGAACACAAGCCTACTGCGCAGAATATTTTTAGCATCTTTCACACCACCTTCCGTGATCAAAACAAATCTTACACAGGTGGGATGCACGGACGACAGTTTCTCCGGTTCACCGTTTGTCTTGGGACCAAGCAACAAGCTAGGGTCTAGCTAGGGCTGTTTTCTTCTGTAGGTTTATCAGCATGATACATGAACCACTCTGATCTTAGAAATGAGACCCTCATTACGTATATGTACGTATACGCGTGCGTGTGCAGCTGCGTATGCATGCATGTCTGTTACTTTGTATACGCTTCATATTTCATCTTCTGTATTGTCAAATACGTTTGCCAATACATTCAGGAGACGTACAGGCCAATATGCCACACTGTAAACTGAGGGCTGTCACCAAGTACAATTATGTGTGAGGATTTGAACCCGATATATGTTGAATATTACGAAAATCTCATAAGATAATAGGTGTTAATAATGAGCCTAGGGTTAACCCGATGCATAGTTTTAACCATTAATACAGCGAATGTCATAGTACCCTTGCCCAACATTTCTTCCATCTGCATATCAAACTTGTTTGTTACCTTCGGGCCATGATGTTGACACCATTTTGTTGATACAACATCCTGAAGCATTTTGCCTTGCAACAATCGGTTCTTCCCGCTGAATTTTACTCTCATCAACTTTCATGCTCAAAGCAAGATGTTGTCTTGAATCCCTTCTAAGGTTTTAACTCTACTAAATGAACCAGCCCTCGTGATCAGAGTGTTAAAGAATGAAACTACAATGCTTCTATTTTCATAAGACGACCCCCCATCCACCCCACTCTGACACGCACACATTCAACTTTTTGTCATGGCTATTCGATCTCAAATACCCAAATGCATCAAAGAGGTCGAGAACCTCATCATCACGTGCCATTGTCAAGCTCAAGCACGTATAAACACCACATCAAGAGGGACACTTACCTGACATACGCACACAGCCATGTGTGTCTTTCTCACTAATCAAACAAGCTAACCTACAAACATAATCATGATGCATTTGAGGACTCCCCCGCAACATTATCCCAAAAAACACACGACCAATATGGTACCGGTACCTCACGCTCGTACACGTAGTACACTTGTCACTTGCGCATGTGACCATGAGACACCTGTTCCATAATTATTGACAAACCCCAGTATCCTTCAGGAGATCCTCTGCCCCCATGTGGAGTCGGCATCACAAAATGAAAGATACGTGTCAGACACCCAGCCAAAAAGGAAGATACATATGATGACACGTGTGAGAAGTTAAGCTGTACAATCAGTACTACAGCATCTTCGAATTCGTTCCTCCCATGCATCATTGTACACGTTGAAGGAAAGATGGTATGTTTCTCCTAAAGAGAACAAACAAACGGATTGCGATTCGTCACAAGGGGATTTGCTGATTACGGTTTTAGCATGTGAGAGAGAGAGAGACGGGCCAAGGAGGATGTACTTGCGAGACTCTCTTTTGCTCTTGTTGGTGTCATGTTTCTTTCACTTTACAAAGCATACAAGTTGTTTCCATGCATTTGGAGACTTGCATCCAACGTCAATGGACGCACTCTAGGTTTTGGTTGTCTCTTTCCTTTAATGGGTATGAAAACTTGCATTAGTACAAAATGACAGTGAATGTCACTTGGGTGATAATATATGCAAGACCCTTGTGATTAAGGAGGTTTGATCTGACCCTGATGATTAAGGAGGTTTGCTTTGATCCCTTCCTTAGCTTTTTAGGCTCAAACCTAAGGGCCAGCATTTAGAAAAAATATTCCCTGAATGCACCCGGCGAAGGCCGATGCGGAGAGGGTGTTCTTAATATCGCCAGAGGACTGAGACTAAAGCTGACCCGAGAATAACCTGACCGTCCAAAGCAAAAAAAAAAACAGAGAAGAAGAAGAAGAAGAAGAAGAAGAAAGTTGATGGCTTTTGAGTTGTGTAGGTTTTTGTTCCCATTGTTCCTTCAGAAAAATCGCAGAACATAATGGAGAATGCTTGAGTCAAATGTTTATGCACTCTTTTTTTTAAGACAATATTTGTCCTCCTATTCAATGAACAGGGTAACAGAGCAAATCTACCACGACTTTCTAATGATTATTGCAGTTCTGAGAGAGTGAATAAATGGAAATTCAAAGTAGGCAAAATGTTGGCCTGTCAAACATAATTGTAAAACACCACCAGGTGTCATGAACAATTGCAAATAGTTACAACCGTTAAATGACTCTGCAGCAAGTGTCATTTAACGGCAAGAGTCATCTAACAGTCACTAAACACTGAAAGACACCATAAAGAGGTGCCCTTTATATTTAAACAAAAATTCGGAAGTCACACCTCTTCCTTCATCAAAGTCTGATTTTACCGGAACAAGAAAGGTTAGGCTTAGAGTGAGGCTCCTAATTTAAATAGAAACTGAAATTTCTGAAAAAAAAATATTTAGAAGTCACTCCTTTTCTGGCATCATAGTCTAACTTCACAAGAAAAGGAAAGATTGGGATCGATCGGATAAGGGCTTCTAGTAACGATGCAGAAAGTATTCCAGTAGCACATTTACCCCGCGATGGGTGCACCAATCATGTGCGAAGGCACGTTCATGCATATTATGTGTTAACCAGAACAATGTAACATAATACACGACCACTTATATATCCTCAACCTTTCTCAAACAATGTTGGAATCCACATAATTACAATCCTGTGAATTTCTTATTTTTTTCCTAACTTTGAGGCACTATATTTTCTTAGGCACTTAATGAAATTGAGTGATTCTTTTTAAATAATATTACCTGTATTACAAACTTTAAAAATCGCAACTCCAATTTGTATTACAAACTTTAAAAATCACAACTCCAATTATTGTAGATTTTCCAATAGTTCCTAGACGGGGGGGAATGTATGAAGAGTGTCTTTTGTCTTTTTATTAAGACTATATTTTACCAACCCACAAAAACAAGTTATTCACTATAAGAAGGGACTGAGACATAATACATGATATTCAACTCAATTGTAGAATACTCACACAGTGTGTGTGATCCTTGCTTTAAAACACAAAAATGGAGCTATATAAATTTTATGACAAACTTAATCACAACACACTTCAACGTTTTTTTTTTCTTTCAAGATTACACATTAAAAAAAATAATAAGACCAAAAGAGATCTATAGATTCATGACCTGTAATAAATGACAACAAGCCGTTACAAGTGTCATAAGAATGTGCTGAGATGAATAAAAAGTTAGAGAAAATAAAAAACTTGAGTAAAGTGATAAATAATCGTTGCCCTTAGTTTAAGACCATCATTCCTTAACGAATGAACACACTAAGTTTTCAACAATTTCTTCCATAACGATAGTAAACTAATTCCATCACTTTTTCCTTGTTTCCCAAAAAAGGTCACACGTGTTTACTTTTTTTTTTTTATATATGAAACATGTTCTAGCAGAGGTAATAAAATTGTTTCTTTCATTTATAAATTTAAACCGAATGGGAAGGCACCAAAATCAAAATCATAAACATGGTACCATAATTTGATATCACAACTATGCCATAAGATGTAATATCAACAGTGACACAAGATCTAAAATTCACAAATGAGAAAGTACAAACATACACACTTCTTTTACTAAACTCACGACCCTTTAGTGCTGGATGATTTTTTTTTGCGCAAGAAGATCGGTAGGGGGTTGGTCGAGATGAACAAAATCCCCATCTTGGTTAGCACCCATGTTGGCAAGTTTGTTAGAACATTTGTTACCCACACGAAGGGTGTGCATAATGGTCCTCGTTGTTGCTATATGAGCAAAAAGCAACAGTTCGATATCAAATTACTCAAAGGGTGGAGAGGTTGACGGTGGGTCAGAAGTTGAACCGCCATGAGACAGTTAGTTTCCACAACAACATTCCAGTGATTCTTGTCTTTAACTAGTTGGATGTTGCACATTAGATCTTCCTTATCATTTAGAAACATGAGAGTAGAAAAGCATTACTCGTTATTGTGGCATGGGATGTAATATCAATATCAAGTGGCACAATTAAAAAATATTATTTTGTTAGGGTATCATTAATTAGAAGGAAAACAAGATGTAAATTAGCACTTGATGGAGGCCGAAGTGTGCTGGCAGATTATGTAATTGAGCTGAAAAGTAGGATTAAAGTGTTATAATGGCGCAGACGTAATTGTGAGGTGTGGGCAATTTGTCTTGAAGATGAGTGGTAAAATGTTAAAATGGCATGTGTAATTAGATAGAGAATTGTGGGCAATTTGTTAGATAGCATGTAGATTAAGCTCTGCGGCACGGTGTATAATTTTCGTAAAGAGTACGAGCAAAGTACTAAAAAGGATGTTGATGAGGTTAGTGGCTTTTATTTATTTATTTATTTTTTTTGTAAATTAGAGAATTGCATTGATAGTTTTAAAGAAATATTTGACCGTAGGACCTTACAAGTTTTGTTACAAATACAGACAACACTGGCTATATCAGCTCAAATCCCAACCAGCAGTGGCTTTTATACATGTGTATAGATATAGATAATAGTTTGATATTCGAGTTGTAATATACATTTATCGTCAATTACTTTTGAGTTTGTATAGTTTTTGGTTCGCTATAGTCACAAGAAAGGGATCGGTGGGTCTGCGCTCCACGTAGCAGTGTATCTTCTTTTCTTGTTCAACATTATACATGCGGACGTACCAAAAATAACAATTTATTGCGAGAACAAATCATTTATTTTTCACCAGAATTAAGCATCTATTCCGTGGGAGTGAGGCATAGTACATGATATTTGACTCAGTTCAAGCTAGAATATAGTGGTCTGGCTTTTTTGTATCAAAATGAAAAAGAGAAAGTGTCCTAACATTTATGAGAAGCTCCAGACTTTAGAGGTAATTTTTGAGCATAACTCGGGCGCAACCAGGGTAAATGGACGTAGACACTATCACGCGCTATCTCTCCTCGGACCTGATAATTCTAACCTTACATTATCAGTCGTTTGTTTGAATGACTAACACAAGTTTTTTGTGTTAAAAAGAAAAAGAGAAAGTGTCCTACCATTTATGAGAAACTTCAGACTTTAGAGGTAATTTGAGCATAACTTGGGAGAACCGGGATAAATGGATAGTAAATACTGTCACGCAATATCTCACATGCGACCAGATAAGCACTAGATTCATTCTAACCGTACGTTATCAATCGTTTGTTTGAATGACTAAGAGAAGTTGGGTCGCATAGGCCCAAATACTTCCTACGTCATAGTACTAAAACAGATAAAAAGTTTGAAAAGGAAAAAAGAAAATCAAATTGATTAAGGGAGAGAGAGAGATGCGCGGAGGATTTTATTCTTGAGAAGAGTGCTATTAGTCTATTTTCTGGAGATTTGTTTTTGCTGCAAATTTTGTGGAGATGTGTTGTGCGAAAACAAGGAATGTTTTCCCGAGCGAATATTCTCGCCCTTGTACCATGTACTTTGTAGCTCAACCAAATCTTAGGTTTCGATTCTCAAAGGAACATAATCTTCAATGGAGCTGGAACCCCACCTTTGGTAAGTAGAACCCCACTCTTACTTAATCTGCTTTTGTGTTCAAGTGTCCATAATAATCTGTACACAAAGGCCACGAATATTGTATGTAGAAGGAAGGACATTTGATTGAAGTTCTGACGTAGCAAAGGATATATTTTTAGTTGTTATTCCTTTTATAGGAAGATAATTAAAATCTTGACAATAAATGGTCATTATATATTTTTAAATTTAATTAATGACATTAAAAAAGTGCTTTTAAAATATAACAGCAAGTTTCTCATTCAGGTTCTAGATTAATTGTGTGAGGCACTGCGGTGGGATTGGGAATCCTCCAAACAAGGGCCTCCACGGAATGTGGACCTCTGTGGGCCCGAAGCCGGAAGTCTTTCCTGTTCTGTGGAAGACTCTCGAAATGGACCAGTAAGAGAGCGACAGGTTTCGTCCAGCTAGCAACGACTGTGACAGGCACCTTATATCAGGCAGTTCCAATGGACTTTCGCCACTTCAATTCTCTTCTAAACCGTAATCCGTAGTGGTCCAGGTGGAGCCGATGGGCTTAGGGAGCCCCCACTTTGGGCCTAAGCCTCGTACCCTTCTTCTGCACACCCGGGCCCACCAAAATCACCGCGAGTCTAATCCGATCTGGAATCCGACGTGGTGAGCTGTATGGCACTCCCCCCGCCCACCCTCCGCAGATTCCTCAATCCTCACCCACCACCTTTTGTTTGTTCAAAGCCTTCCGAAGACCCTGATTTTTCCGCCGTTTAAGTATGCCTATGATAACAACACCCTGATTCGTGAATTTTTTAACATCGGTAACCGCGGTAAATAAGAAGCGAGTACTCAGCTGCTTGATGTAATTAGAGGACGTTAAGCGTGGGTTAGGGTTTGAAGAAAGTACGTCGTTTTTCTTATTAGTCCTAACTACATCCTTGACAAGGTTAAGAGAGAGAGAGAGAGAGATGCTGACAAATTAATGCCGGAATCACTCCCTCCATCGTTAGGTCAATAGCTAAGAAAGTTGAGTCCCGTTTTAATTGGAGTCTATCGTAACTATATTTAGCCTTGAATCGGTACTTAAGGATTCTCATTTCTCTCAACAAAAATATAACAAATATCACCATCTTTTTAAAACTCTGACGAACTCAATACTTGATGCACCTCACCTGTTTCGAAATAGCAGATGTTAACCTAAAGAATCTTTCGTCTAGAAACTACGACCTTACCTCTCCGACATTCTTACAACCTTATCATCAAACTTTACTTTGGTCGTACATTCTGCGTGCCGTATACGCGACTCGTTACACTTAAACTTGGAGTACTAGCCACAACACTACAAGGACGTCAAGAAAGTCTAAACATAGTAGAGTACAAAATATTATAGGTTCAGTACTAATGATTCCGACCATCCACGACCGTCAAATATATTGTGGACTAGCTATGTGGCGCTCTTGATCCCTCCTATCATATCAATCGTTTTGATCAAACGGTTTTAAATGGTAAGACCATGCAATACCTATTTATAACAGATAGATTAAGTAATACTAACAAATATGGAGCACAGAAAACTAAGAAAATGAAAAGGTCACTCGTAGTAAGAGGCAGATTCTCAAGAAGTTTTTAGCCGTAAGAGTTCGGACCACGTTATCCATAATGACAATCAACAATAGCTCATCACCCATGAAAATGCGACATTCCGTGCAGACATCGGGCTCTAGGTGGCTGTCAAATGTGAATGAGGTTCACTTTCCCCACCTTCACTTGGATTAATTGAAACAGTAAAAAGTATTTTTGTAACATCCTGTAAAGGGGGTTGTAGGGGTTTTTTTTTTTTTTTTTGACTACCTTTCCATTAGTTTTTAACTTTGACCTTGGCCACTTCACACTAAAGACAATTATGTCATTTTCTGGCTTTTCCTTTTGTTTTTTTGGATCCAGAGCTGCTAACGATTTAGTTAAAAGAATAGTACTAGTCATTATAACATATCGGGTGTCGTCATTATAAACTAATGATTGTCGTGGTACATGCAACGCAATGCAAAGCAAAAAAGTGGTCGTCATCGGCTTTAAGGATAGTCACATACAAAACATTTGTAAAAACTTGAAAACTCGTTCTCTTGAGTGTCAAGTGTCAACTCTCTTGTTATCAAGAACTCGTATTATAATGTTAAGCGAGGCCGTGCGATGCTTTCTTTCTAGTGTTAGTCTAGTAACTACAGGCATCAACAGCTGCTAAAACAAAGTATGTTGTTCCTTACCTCAATGTCAATCAACTGATTGTAATGGCTTCTCAAACCCTAGCTGCTGGACTGCCCGCCTATGCGGGATGGGTTGGAAGCACTGGCTTGTCCTCACTCAGATCAGAGTTTTGCTTGTGAGAATTAGTCTGAGTGCTGTAAAAACAATAGAATTAGTTCCCAAGTTAAGACCATTGACTACATAAACACCTGCCATAATCATTAGTCCGCAAATTTGGACTTTTGTTTACTTTCTGGAGATAAATGTTTCTCTAATGCAAAATGGAGAAGGCATAGCCATACATGCACAAAGTAACTAATTGTGACTAACCAACAATGGTAAGCAGTGAGGTGCGAGGACCATCCAGTGGGAGGTACATCTTATGATTTCCAAATTGTCTTCTGCCCGTATCTAATGTTGATTGTGAAAAATCAAATGAGGGTTACCAAAGTCAATAGAAAATACTAGTTCTTTCTAGGCATTAAATGTCAATCTCATCTTTACCTGATCTAACAGCCAAACATGGGTTGATGTCCACTTAGGAAAAGCTAATTTCTCCGCAAAATTAA
Organism: Escallonia herrerae; assembly: GCA_033070095.1. Classification (NCBI taxonomy): domain Eukaryota; kingdom Viridiplantae; phylum Streptophyta; class Magnoliopsida; order Escalloniales; family Escalloniaceae; genus Escallonia; species Escallonia herrerae. The sequence continues at coordinate 203,486 of JAVXUP010000379.1, read as the reverse complement.
TACTTACAGGAAAGTAGTTTAATTTCTCTGCAAAATTAAAGAAGGAAAAGCTAAAGAACTGATAAGGTTATTTTAGTTTACTAGGCATAAGTCTTCTCCAGATCATTCTTACGAATGCCTACGTGAATATTAGCATAAATTCATTTATGGAATTTGCATTTCTTAAATGTTGGACCATTTAGTATATAGATATGGAAAAATCATAATCAAAAACATATTTGCTTGGGTGTTGGGTGTTGGACGTTGGATGTGGTGGCGGACGGAGACAAATGAGTTTTAAGCAATCTCTATTACTGTTGTTTTTAAGTTCTTATCTGAAATTTGAGATTTCTACGCAATCTATCCCTTTATTTTGAAGATCCTAAGTGGACGTTGGGGGTGGGGGGGATCGAGAAACAAGCTCATGTGAGGAGATCAAAATCTAATTTAAGCAATCTATCACAGTGGTACTGGGACTTTTACTTTAGTCTGAGATTTTTTAAGCAATCTATCCGAAGATTTGATAAACTTCCAAGTGCATGTGGAAAGATTATAGAAGATAAGCTTACCTAGTAATTACTAAGGCATTGATGCAATGTACAAGGGGGGGTGTACGGAGATTACAACCCTATTAAAAATTAAAAAGGAACAAAAACTTGGGATTCATATATTTGTCCTTTTTCTCTAGTCCCAACTCTTTTCCCTCTATATAAAGCACCCCACCTCCCCTGTTCAAAGACTCGAAACAACAGAACACCCTGCATTTCACTACATCAAGACAAGCTCATCCCACAGAAGCACACACACAAACGCACAGAGAGAGAGAGAGAGAGAGAGATGGAGTGGGGTGGATTCCTTGTACATGTTCTTTTCTTTCTCATTACATTTATGTCATTCATTTGTTATAAAAGAAACAAGGAAGAACCAAGAAAAAAAGCTAATCTCCCTCCAGGTTCAATGGGGTGGCCATACATTGGAGAGACTCTTCAATTCTACTCTCAAGACCCAAGCATTTTCTTTGCTACCAAACAGAAAAGGTCCCTTATCACTTCATTTCCAACTTATAAGTCCTTAACTTTTTGATGCATACATAAATCTTATCCAGCATGAATCCGAATGTTGAATGCGTTGATGCTCTTCAGGTATGGTGAAATTTTCAAGACTCATTTACTTGGTTGTCCCTGCGTCATGTTGGCTAGTCCTGAGGCTGCTCGGTTCGTGTTGGTGACTCAAGCCCACTTGTTCAAGCCAACTTATCCCAAAAGTAAGGAAAACTTGATTGGTCCTAGGGCACTATTTTTCCACCAAGGGGATTACCATACTCACCTCAGGAAGCTGGTTCAGGGCTCTTTATCTCCAGGAGCCATATGTAATATAGTGGGCGACATTGAAGCCATAGCAGCCTCTGTCATGGACTCGTGGTTCGGTGGCCATGTCATTAACACATACCATGAGATGAAAAAGGTTGGTTTCTCTCTACAAGATTGTTTTTTATCACCCAAGACTTTGTCCTTGTTTTATTTTCTTGTTTAAGCAACTAGGTTAGTCTCGATTTAATTCTAAAGTAACGATTTCCACTAAATTTTCAACCGTTTCCTGATTTATGTATTTTTCTTTTTGCCATTTCAGTTCTCCTTTGAGGTTGGTATACTCGCTATATTTGGCCATTTAGAGGCGCATTACAAAGAAGAGTTAAAGGAGAACTACAGGATAGTAGACAGAGGTTACAACTCTTTTGCTGCAAACATACCGGGAACTTTGTACAATAAAGCCCATTTGGTAAGCAATATACTAAAATCATTAGTAGTGTGACTTGACCTAGATATCTTCATAATGGCTTTATATTGACATTCCTATTTCTATTATTGGTAACTATCTATAGGCAAGGAAAAGGCTAAGTAAGACTCTAAGTGAGATCATTTGCGAGAGGAAAGAAAAGAGGCTACTTGAGAAGGACCTCTTGGGTTGTCTTTTAAACTCCAAAAACGATGAGGGTGAAATCCTAAGTGATGATCAGATCGCAGATAACATCATCGGAGTTCTTTTCGCTGCTCAGGACACCACAGCCAGCATCATGACATGGATTATCAAGTACCTCTATGATTATCCAAAGCTTCTAGAGGCCGTAAAGGTAAGACCTGGAAGATTTTTGAATTTAGTAGAAATAATGTCATTTTGGAAATGAATGATTATGGTGTCTTTGCAGACGGAACAGAAGGCAATCCACCAATCTAATAAAGAGAGTAATTATCAATTGACATGGACTCAAACAAGAAAAATGCCAATCACTCACAGGGTATGTACTGTTCAAGGTCAAACTCCCCATTTAGTATTTTGCATGGAAATATAAGGGCATGCTCCTCCGAGCATGCAATTCTCCGTGCTGCTTGAGTGACTAACACTAGGTGACCTGATTTTTTCAGGTTATGTTGGAGAGCTTGAGAATGGCAAGCATTATATCTTTTACATTTAGAGAGGCAGTGGCCGATGTAGAATACAATGGTAAGATAATGGAAAATTTAATTCATATGGAAATGTTTCCCCAAAGTGTACTCAATAACACAACCGAAATCAATCTTAGAAAGGGCTTGTATTCAGGTTTTGAGTGCCAAAATGCACGTGTGAGATGATATACACTTGTTTGGACCAACACCTATTAAGCAATTAACTTTCAGAACAAGATGTTTGATGGGTTATATATTTTTAACAGGGTACTTAATTCCAAAAGGTTGGAAGGTCATGCCTTTATTCAGAAATAATCATCACAATCCAGAATTCTTTAGCAACCCTCATATATTCGATCCTTCAAGATTTGAGGTATGAATACAGAGTCTGTCATTGTTTCTGTATTTTCTACAACTTATAAGGGCTTTTCTCAGTTGAGACACACATACATCATATTTCAATTTTGAGGCGTTTCGTAAGATCTTTACAAGATTTGAAATTTTCTTACGTTGTACGTAGGTTGCACCAAAACCCAACACATTTATGCCATTTGGGAGTGGAGTACATGCCTGTCCTGGGAACAAGCTCGCCAAGCTAGAGATACTCATTATGATCCACCACCTCGTCTCTAAGTTCAGGTATGGTTTCAACTTTCTCAAGTTGAATATTGACAGTAGCAGAATGCAACCCAAAGGGAGCTTCTCCAAGTAGATCTACCTTATAGAACTTTTCTGCAAGTCTAGTCCTAATCCATTAAAACAATGAACTCATGTTCCTAAAACTCCTCTTGAAGTATGATTGTAGCTAAATGATCTCCTTATGCCAATAAATGCTAAACTGGGGAGATAAAAGTTGAAGAGAAAATAAATTTTATTGGTAAGCTAGGAGAGGGTCATGGTGGTCGCTAGAGAAAGACTGTGGACTAGATTGTTTGTCTGATAATTGCTTTCGCAGGTGGGAAGTGGTGGGATCTCAAAGTGGGATTCAGTATGGCCCATTCCCAGTTCCTCTGCATGGACTTCCTGCCAGGTTTTGGAAAGAATCTAGCATCTAAATGGAGCATGGGCGCTTGTGATACCTTTCATTTTTTCTTCTTTGTTGACCCATTTCCTCCTAAGTCATCTGGGGATGGAAGATGCCTCCTTTCCTCTATAACTCGAATTTTGTACCATTTACTTTAATCAATTGAATTGAAAGAGTTCTAATGAGGAGAAAAATGATATAGTGGGTTACTCGTTGATATCTTGGCTCAGTTGACATATATATGGCACCTAAAACGAAAGAGAAATCTAGTGCACGCGGCTAATGCCACGTGCTCGCCTCTAATACAATTCTAGGTCAGTGGCTACAACAAAGCGATGTGTTATATGTGTCATTGGCAAGAGAAACGAGGTGGTATCCTCACTTAGAGCTCACCCAGTAATGGACACAAAGCTTTGTTGACTCTAATCAATCGCCCATCATCATCAGTACTAACAGATGCGGCAAGGTACAAGAACTTCTAGCTTAGAGCTGTTTCTAGTCCAATGTATCTATAACCAATAATTTTTGGGAATCCCATGGCACTATACGTGAGGGTTCTCACTCTAATACTACAACCTTCACTTCCCTTGCTTTTGCTCCCACTCCCAGTAAATCATTAAACATTTTAGTGTGAACATGAAAAGTTTGTTTCTTGTTAACACTTCTAAACCCTCCGGCTGATGATATCCTCAAAAGGTTCACAGTACCAATGAAACTAAAATAAGCAATCAAAAAACAATTATGCAAATGAGTTTACTACACCAGCAAGTCCAGTAAATCTCCATGAAACAACACTGTAAGGGGGCCAATTCACACTCCTTCCTACGGTCCTACCTAACAATAGGGACTAAAGATTGATAGGTATGAGTATATTGCTTTTTAACAATTCAAATCTACACCAAAAGGAACTGATTCATTTCCATAAGATGTTGGCAGAAGTTGATAGAGTCGCCAGATGTTCTAAACAAAAATATTCTCCACATGGAAAGGTGTCTCAGTTCTCAAAGAGACTAGTTTTTTATTTTTATTTATTTTTTTTGAAGATTTTTCTACTTCACTGAAACATTTAGATTCAAATCAGTCTGCTAATGAGCAGAACTGGAGAGTAACCTAGTCAATTGTATCACACGAAAGAAGTCAAAGACTTGAATATCCTCAGCAAAGATTTAAAGATGGAGGAAAAAAATTTCATAAAGAATGTGTCCCTTTTATAGACTGTCCTTTATCTCTCTTAGGACTAACTTTACCAACGCGCTCCTCTTACTTTAAGCTAGCACTATCTATGGAAAGAGTGGTTGTGCTTCACAAGCAATTAGTCCATGCCATACAGCTCGATCAATACAAGTATTATTTCAGAAGCATAAAAAGAAAGTAGGTTCCTACTGAACTTACGGTAACAATTCATCGCAACCAAACATGGAAATGGCCATGAAATTCTTAGCACAGACTTCAACATGTTCACTTTTTTCAGCACAAATTTCCCCAAAGTCTAAAAGTGTCCAGTACAAATGTTTCTCTCCGAAGTAAAGGCTTCTAAATGTACATGACTTCTCTGAAGTCTATATACTAAATAAAAGCAGAAAAGTCAAAAGTGATATCCACCTAATCTCCACTGCCCCCTAAAGAAATAAACATGATCATGAACAGCAGAATGAATGCATAAGCATTTAATAGTATCAATCAAACAGCATATGAATGATCTTTAAGGGTCATGCCAAAAGAGAATTTTCTTTTTATTAATAGTATTTTATTGTTCTAATTTTACACGTGTGGCATGTTATATAGCACTCAATCATCTCTTGCACCAGTTTTAAAGTTCCCACTACAAGAAGAAACGGGTGGGCACATAACCAGGTCGCTTATAAATCTAGAGAAGCAAGATCTGTGTATTTACGGATCGCAGCAGTAATCCTCTCTTTGTCTCTAGTTGGGAAGGCTTCCAGTAGGACTCCGTCTTTATAGAAGTGAAAAAGGGGCACTGCCTGCATCAGATGAGCATTATATCAGTTTGAGCATAGAACATCAAGGGAAACTAAATGGATAATCAGTGCAAGGACAAGAAAAGAACAATTTCGCAGTTGGTCTGCCTGCAAGTGGATAGAATAACACCACCCCGGTGATAATTATAAATCTGCACAGGCCACTAAGAACAAGGAGAAAATCAAAAGCTTCAAGATTTTAACCAACAAAAGTTTCTACTCGTCTAATTTGACGTATGATCCTTTCAAAACCTAATTAACACTTGAGCTGGAACAGAATACAGAACTCATTTGAACTTAGAAAGCAACTGAAAGTGTTTACCCTTATTCGAAGTCGTTCAGCTACCTCAGATTGATCATCATATTCGTCAATTACCTGCATCAGTTAGTGTATGCAGATGAGAACCTTATTATTTTTTTTTCTTTGGGGAAAAGTACAAGTACTGCTTTTTCCATTGCAGAAACAAAGAAATAGAAGAATGGATAAAGCTGGCAACACGGACATGATATTTTGGGGGGGAAGGATTTCTCGCATGATGCAACATGGAAAATACTAGTATGTCTAAACAGATGTAAAATCGCATTTAACCATATCCAATCTTTAAAAAATGAGGGAAGTGTAACTGGTCATACTTTACTGTACTTATCATCATATCGACCATTGCAAAAGACACCAGGAAAAAGAAATGTTTGAAGCGGGAGATTAAGTAAAGCTAGAAGCCTAGAAACCTTCAAAGCTCAAGAGCATACAAAGCTCAATTTGTAGGAGCCAACCCAGACATGTTGTCGAGCAGTTTTGGTGCATGTTGCGGTGTTAGTGCTTCATTACATAAATCACCCAAAAAGAGGAAAGACTTTAGTTTCTGTTCCTTATTTGTTGAATACTTAAGGAATCGTGTATGGTCAATGAATCAGAAGTTTTAGCTCTACTTTTTCCTTCATCTTCTAGCTGGGGGAAGGGGATTTTCAAGGAGTGACGGTGACCAACTTTCCACATGACCAACTTCCCAGATTACAAGCAATGACATCAAATTCCATACCTATACATCATTGCAGTTTTACATGGTATATACAAAATTAAAAAAGCAACAAAATCAACTGAGACAACACTCACATTGTGCTTTAAGAAGATAACTGGAGCTTCCTGATCACCAGATCCCTTGCATAGTTTTGCAAAGCCCTGCTCTATATATTTGCAGCTGCCGCATGCAGTGCGGTAAAAATCAACTACAACCAAAGACTTGGTCTCTTTTGCCTTTTCTAATATACTGCATAGTTCCTTGTCAGTCTTAAATTCTCTGACACATTCTGCTGGACACAGCTCATCATCTTCATCAGATGATTCCAATTTATCATCGGCCTTGCATTTGACTTCCACTGGTCGAAATAGGCAGCTCTTTTTTATTAAGGCCACGCCTGCACCTTTCACCAAATAGGGAATCTGCTCCTTTATGCGAAATGATTTGGATAAATTTCTATCAAGAATTGAGTTGGACACTACAAAAGGAATTCCAGAATCTAGTTGTCCATCCATGCCTTTCCCGTAATACAAAGCAGCCTTGCGGGGAAAAATACCCTGCTTTAGCATAACAACATACAGCAGACTCCACGAATGCTTAGTATGAAAATTTCCAGGAGAAACCTCTGAATTTGTGTTAGAAAGTTTTCCACTTTAGTACATTGCTTGAAAATGGAAAGAGTACTTAAACTATTGGAAAACATTATTGTAAGGAGTATATAAAGTGACATGGCCAAGTTTAAGACTCGCACATTTACGGATAAGCAAAGACTATGGCATGTCTATTTGTACTGCAAAATATAAGTAATATTCTTCAGTCACATTTTCTTTTATTACACAACAGTCATAATTGCAGCACTTTATTTCTGAAATAAATTTACGAGTGAAGTAACAGTGAAAGCTGTTGTATGCGATGAATAACCTTTGCACCCGTCTTCCTAGTAGCTGTGTGCAACAATTCCAACAATTTGTTAGCTAAACTTCATATGCTATGGCAAACTTTCAGAAAAAAAAGGGAAGTTTCAGTATAGCATCTCATAACCAAGAACTCGAGAAAGTATAGGCTGGTACATCACCGCAAAATAAGAAATAGACATGTGAGAGCCTTTTCATGATTAGATATAACATATAGCTGTGCATGGAAGACAAGTATAAAATGGACAAGAAAATGAAACTGAATTTAGAGAATCTGCCCCATGACACATATAGTAGAGGAACACGAACGGCGATGCAGCCTTGATTGAAAGTTGATATTCACACTCTCCTATTAAACTACTGCACTCCACAAGGACTTCCAGTGACACTTTATGCCACTTAGTGACCTTATAGGACAGTTTGAGGACAGCACAGTACTTGAACTTTTAGAAAGACAAATTGTACAGAGAATTGTAGTTGAACAAAAGTGTCGTTAAAATCTAACTATCCTGGCATGAATAGCACCGCCCTTCTTTTATTTATCGTGTCATGTGTGAAACTCAACTGTCCAATACATTATGGTTTTTCATGATGTTTTAGAGGACCAACTGTTAAAACCAACGAATCATACAACAAAAAGATTTGTATCCCAAAGTCCCTCGCAAGTTATCCCCCATCACCTCCCCTCCCCTCCCCACCCCCCACCCCCCGGCCAAAAGAGAAATAGATTTAGGCAAATATGACTTCATTAACTCTTTCCATCTCAACCATTATGCTACAAGCTACTGTGACTGTGTGCACGTGCATTTAACATGTATATTTGTTCAACTATCCATTGCAAAGAAAGCAAACATCGATGTAGTATCAAATGCGCCAATTGCTTTCTGCAAAATGCAGACAAAGTTTTAAACAGTTAACCAACCCTGTAGAACTTGCTCTCTTAGCTCCACCAGATTGCACCTATTATCCAGAAAAACTCTCACTCGTGTCACCTTTACCATAGCAGACCAACTTACAACATTTCACCGCATATCGCATTTTAGACCAAGTAATGGTATTACCCATCGTATCAATTTTAGCGTGACAGATCAAGGAACAACTGTGCCTGTCGAATGCATTGTTCACAACATACCAAATGCTGCATATACAAACAAGCATCTCTCCTGGTACCAATGATGTGGGTTGTCCTCGTAGTGGCAACATGATGTAAACCTCAAACCTTATTCAGCTGGACCTTATCCCATTAATACAAAAGTTCACTGTAGCCATAAATCTATGCTGCCAGAGAAACCAATTGTCGTACTTGATTGCATAGAACAACAAAGTTCAAAGCTCCAAATTATGCCTTTATAAGCTCCCATTCATAAGGTTTAGATAACAGCAAATTTAATGAATTTCCTTTCCACTCTCCAAAATTTACGTTACAAATCATCATATATCATATTAACCATTCATTGTTGTTTCCGTTTCTTATAGAAGGACAAATTTAGAGAACTAAAATTGTCCATTAACTGTTTATCAAATACTGTAATAAACACACACGAGCAAGTAGCAAGGCTGAGAAACCCACATTAAGTTGGATTATTGGAAGTTAAGATTCATAATAGAGTTGAGTAATCACTGGCATTAACAACACAAGAACATGATTAACGCACAAATTTTCCATTTTGACAGAGTAAAGTGCAGCGAAAAAGCCGGGTGTTTCCAGCTGCGATGAAACATTGTGCAGATCGATTAAAATCTTCACGAAAGGGATTTGAATTGCGAGTCTCTGAAATTTGGGAATCTTGTTAGGCTGGAAAGATAGGGGGATTGGCTTACCTGGCTGGGTGACTGGTGAGTGAACTACCCGGCGCGCAATGTCTGGACCGGAGAAATTTTGGGATGATGATGAGAAAGGACGTGATTGGTCCGTAGCATTCACGCGCGCCGTCTTATTGCCACTAATATTCAGTCATTTGCAGGGATGACAGTTTTACCCCAACTAAGCAGATATCCCCCCCATGCTGCCTCTATAAGAGCGGGAACCTTTTAATTTTTAACTACACTGTGGGGGTGAATTTGGCATGTGTATGCCGTATGCCGGACGAGAATAGTTTCAAGTGCATTTGATCCGCTATCCAACTCGACCCGTTGTTCGCCTTTATAGGCGCGGAATCTTTTGATTTAAACAGCACTATGGGGTGGATTTGGCATGTGCATGTAGGACGAGAACATTTTTAAGTGTATCTGATCCGCTATCTGATTCGACCCATTGTCTTGTGACTTTTATAGCCTAGTTTTGATGTAATTTCAACCATTCATATCTCCATACATGTATATACACACACTAAAAGACCTCAGCCCTTTTACCTTTCTCCTTTCGGACACCTCTTCGTGTTCTCTTCTTTCTCCTTAAGCCGCAGCATCAACAACCACTATCCACCAACATTGGTCGCATGTGCATCCACTAGTTACCACTACCGACTCCGTCGTCGATCCTTCGACGTCGAACCCCTTCTCGCCCTCTTATTCAAATACGTTACTACGTTCCCTTTTCGCCTCTTATGTGCATAACTTTTTGTCTGATTTGCCTTCTTCAAATGAAATGAAATGCTTGATTGTTCTAATTTTGACCATTTGAACTTCCTAATTCTACAATGGAATGATGGGGACGGGCCAGGTCAGCAGGGTAAAGAAAAAGCCCATTAGATCAATCAAGGATGGTATTATCATCTTCAAACTACGTCTTTTAACGGAGAGTGGACAACAAATCTTGTGAAATGACCTGATAATCCTCATCAAACTACATCTTTTAACGGGGAGAGGAGGGCAAATCAAAATTTAGAGTCATCGCCTATACAAGAAATTCAATCATTTAACTGCCTCTTGACACAACGAAAGCAAATTGCCAAATCCCAAACTTGTGGCAAACATACCAATTCAATCAAACCCACCGGCTGAACCCACGTAAAAGATTTGAGACATCTAAGCCCTTCAGTTGACCCTTTAAGTGAAAACCCCACGAACAATCTGTCAAGAACAAGATTGAACTTGGGCTATAATGGTTTTTTTTTTCCATTATATGCAAGGGAATGTATTTGATTTGCCATTGAAACTCCGATTTCACTGAAGTGATTTTCTTTGCCGATAATGTGAAAATGAAAAAATTGATCTCTCTGCACAAAATCTGCTTGTTGGATCATAAAATCACTTGTACCATAGAAGGCAATCGATGACTTGTCATTCTTTCCTTCCTAAAGATTGCTCTATGAAGACCTTCCTGACTGATTTGAAAGAGAAATGACAAGTACCACTGGTAACATTATGGACCTTGGGATGTGGTTGAAGATGGGTTGGTTGCAGTGGGTCAACCCACCGGAGAGAGATGAAGGGCACTGAGCTATTGTATGTGTTACGACGGAAGAGTGTATTTGTTAAAAATATTTTTATTTGACTAGTATGGAGCACGTGTGTTTCACATGGATGTGTTGAGAGTAATTTTTTTAGATGATATTATTAGTTTTTTTGGACAAAATAATATAATGTAATTATGTTCTTATTTCTTTTGTGACTTATTCTAGAAGAAATATATATTTGATGTTTGTAATTGTGATTAATGTTTGGAAATTTTCTTTGCAGGTTTCTGAATTGAAGAAATGTTTGATATTACTGTTGAAAAGAAAAGTAAATGGAGAAATTAAAAGAATCAATCTACGTCTTTGTTTTTGTAATCTGTTAGATTGGTTTATGTTATATAGTTAAGATTTATAATTTTCATCATTTTATTATAGTTTGTTTTGGTTCTGTGAGCTTTCTAGATGTTTTTTTTCTATTCATCAAGAGAAGACAAAAATAAAGATTTTTTTTATTTTGAAAAAAAGAATTCCATTGAATAATAAACAAGAAAGAAGAACTCAAAACCTTACAAAGACATTCCTCCCCCCCCCCTCCCCTTTTTGGTTTAAACAAAAAAGTTTACAAAGATAATCATTGTTTGTTAATTGCAGCATTGAGGGACCAAAAGAGGAAAAATGAATTTTTAGCGAACAATCAATGAGAAGCTGTTTGAAACATTATATATGTCCAAACCAACATTCACAATATAGACAATTACTATGCATGTGTATATAAATCAATTATACAAAAAATAATATATATGAATATTATGATTAATGTACGTCTCTGATTTCAATAATAATATGCAGTGAATGTACATAAAATCAATAATCTTGTGTTATGGAAGTCACTCATGATGCAAACAGTAGGCTTTCAGCTTTTAGCATGTAGAATGAGAAAATATAGTTTTACTTTATTATACAATATCATTTTTAGCCTTCATTAAACTGATATTCTTTTTTGCTCGCTGGATCTTTAGCTGTCATTTGAGGATTTCTATCATTTTCTTGTGTTGGATAGTATTCTTGAACTTCATGTATAATTAGCCTTGCTTGGATCTGTCATTTTCAGCCTTTTTGCCATCCCAATGATGAAGCTGAATTCTTTCCCTTCCATTTTCTCAAGGTTCTTTCCATTCTGCGTATAATTTTTAGTGTTAAATTTCGTTCTTGCCTAAATTTTTACAAGGCATATAATTATGAATTTGTGTACCTTCTTTGATTGTATCAATTTTGAGACTGGACATCCAATTAAAATTTTGCTTGCGTCGAACAATGTTATGAATGCCTGTTAAATGTCTCCAATTACAACCAGCTTCGGTATGTACCTGTTTTTATCAATATCATTGAATCTACAATGTTAAAATAAACAAATATTCTTAATTTTCCTAGTTTACCTTGATTCATAAGATATTGGAAATTCACATTTCTCATCCTTACAAGCCCGTCCTCTTTTCTGTGATTGTAACTTTCTTGCAGCATCTTTTGCATGCTTAGTACTGTGCAGCTAAAAACTGGATCGGGAACCACACCAGAAATCAGGCCTGCAAAAGAGAACACGGAGTGACCGCCGAGTGGGGTTCCGGCAGGGGAACGCTCCGATGCTTAAGTCAGAGATGGCTAACAATGTAAAACTCTGAAAAACTATGTAAAACTCTGAAAAGCAATATTACACAATGTATATGTGTGTGAGCTTGTCTTTACCTGAGGGACTTGACCCCTTTATATAGTGGTAGAAGGAGGAGTCCTAGTAGGACTGAACTTTGACCAACTCTAATCAGAATCTAATTATGATCATAAAGGATCTCATGTCAATCTTAGCTGATAGGGTCAGAGCCTCTTTAGGATTCTGCCCAGTGATTGATACGGTAAGTGCCATATTAATAATGAGCCAGTATAGGTTACGTGTCATAACTGTCACGTGTCGTTTGTAGATTGGAGGGATATTTTTGACTATATCAAGTACCATGGTTCTTCTTTTTTCTCAATAGTCAGTAATATCGCTTTAAAGAGCAGTACAATTTCTATATAAAGCTGTTGTTAATTTGCGCCGTATTTAAGCCCTTATTTTTTTCTCATCTTTGATGCATATTAACCTTGTTTTTCATTTTTTTATGTTTTTGTTTTTTCAACAATTTTTTGTTTCTTAAGTGATATTTCACGTATTTCAGTTTCTTTATTTTGTTTTTGTTTTTCAGTTTTACAATTATTTAATTATTTAAAAACCCAAAAATGCAAGAAAAAGAAAATATATCACAGTTCTCATTACTCCATATTTAGAGAACATTCATTATCCAATGTTTCTTTCATTTTGACCAAATTAGAAAGGAGGTAATAAAGAGATTTCTTTGTTTTGTTTTTCTTTGTCATGAGACTTTTTATTTCCCAATGTTTAGAACATGTTCATTATCTAATGTTCATTTAATTTTAACCAAATTTAAAAAGAAGTCATAAATTTATGGTATAATTGTTATTGGCGTAATTAACGGAGGATATAATCGTCCAGAAATGATTTACAACATTCGTATTTTTATGGGTAGTAAGTATAGATATAGATTATGAACTCTGGTAGTATTTCAAAAGTCAATATAGTTCACATATTATCTCCTAATATTGAGGAGTTCTGAGATATTATCGATATTCACTCGAAGGTTCTATTTTTTTTTCCAAATGAAAAACCATTTCCTTTTGGGATTTCAGAGCGGAGTGTTTCTATCCTTTTTTATTTTTATTTACTTAACATCGTTATTACTTTAGCTATCAAAAATACGAATGTAATCTCTCTTTGAGATGTTTGTGGTTTTGTAGCTTGATTTAGCAATCAAGTCTCTCAAAAAGAGAGTTGTCTATCACTCATTTGAATAGACTATTATATTGTTGCGCTTCTACGTACTCCTTTTGGTAGATAGGGAATTCATCCTGTGCTCGTGCCTACTCATGTGGTAGTCAGATAATTAATTGTGACGATGAGGTACTTGAATGACTGGAATTCGACATAATTTTGTATTAAGAGAAAATTAGTCTTGCTTTGATAATCAAGAGAAATCAATGTAATGTGATTTCTTCTATAGTTAGTTCTTATAATCACCTTTTAGAGTTTTACTTATTTATTTTTTCAATATTTCTTTGTGGTCTTTCATTAAATTACCTCAAACCTCTTCATAATATAACACTAAAATTGTATCAAAAGTGATGGTTTAGTTTAATCCCTAGCCGGTTGAGCTTTAGTTATGCCATTAAAGATCTCACAATAATCGCTTATTTATAATTTAATGATAAAAGGGGAGATCAAAAGAGAAAGTTTTGAAATTTTTTATCGAGATCACTCACCCAGATATCAAAAATTCATTTCCCAGAAATGGTGAATGTGTTAATGGACAAATGGAGGTCCATAAGGTAGCCATTGAACATTTCTGGGAAACCAAGTACCTAGGAATCAGAATACCAGAAACAGATTGGTGGAAACTATGCACAATAAGATTTCAAGCCAGGATCAAGCATTACTATGCAGGTCAGTAACTGAACAGGAAATTCAAGATGTTATGTTTTCTATGAAGGCTAATAAGGCACCTGGGCTAGATGGATATACCTCAGAATTCTTTTAGAAGAATTGGGAAGTTGTGAAACAGGATGTTAATGAGGCAGTGTTGGAATTTTTTGAAAAATCCAAGGGCATCCATTTCTTCAATAACACAGCTCTCACATTAGTACCAAAGGTTCCTTGCCCTAATGCTATGAGGGACTTCAGACCTATTGCTTATTGTAATGTGGTATACAAATGCATTTCCAAAATTCTATGCACAAGACTCAAGAGAATATTGCCAAATATTATAAGAGCCAGGCAATCTGCTTTTGTAGCAAATAGGAACATTGCAGACAATATACTCCTAATGCAAGATTTGGTGAAGAATTATCACAAGAATGGTGGTCAGCCTAGGTGTGTTATTAAGATTCACATACAAAAAGCTTATGACTCAGTGGGGTGAGATTTTTTTACAGCAGGTGGTGGAGGTAATGCAGTTTCCAAGCAAGTTTGTTGGGTGGATTATGAGTTGTGTGACAACACCCAGATTTTCCATAAATCTCAATGGGTGTATGGATGGATATTTTGCAAGTGCAAAAGGTTTAAGGCAAGGGGATCCTATATCACCATACCTGTTTTTACTAGTTATGGAGGGATTTGCTGGTATTTTGGACAATTATGCAAGTGATGAGATGTTTAAATACCATCCTAAGTGTAAAGAGCTCAATATAAATCATCTGAGTTTTGCAGATGATTTATTTCTCCTAACTAAGGCTGATAAGGAAACCATGGTGTTACTTAGACATGCTCTTATGGATTTTGAAACACTCTCAGGTTTAGCTCCTAACCTGGGTAAGTGTTCAATCTACATGGCTGGAATTAGGGATACCCTGGCTGCAGAATTGGTTAATATCATTGGCATCTCCCCTGGTCAGCTTCCTGTTACCTATCTAGGAGTGCCTCTCATTTCAACCAAGCTTCAATACAAAGATTGTACTGTCTTAATTGAAAGATTGACCAAGAGAATAACAAGTTGGACTTCAAGATGTTTGTCCTATGCTGGGAGACTTCAACTTGCTATGTCAGTATTAATGAGTATGCAAGTTTATTGGTGTAGTATCTTCATTCTTCCAAAAAAGATCATCAAAAGCATTGAGAGCAAAATGAGGGCCTTCATAAGGCATGGGAAGGATGTGAAGTGCACAAGTGCTAAAGTGTCATGGAAGGAAGTATGCCTCCCAAAAAAAAGAAAGTGGATTGGGGCTTAAAAGTTTAGAAGAGTGGAACAAAGCAGCTATGTGCAAACATTTGTGGGATTTGGCTCATAAAAAAGACTCATTGTGGGTTAGATGGTGCCATAGCTATATCATAAAAGATAAGCATATCTGGTCCTTCACACCTCCAGTGACTTTTATCATGGACATGGTGTAAACTATTAAAGCTTAGAAGTCAATGCCAACAATTATGTACATATAAAGTTGGTGATGGTAAAGACATTTGGCTCTGGCTTGATAATTGGTTACCTGGTAGAGACCTTAAGCAGCAATTTGGTCTCAGGATTGGTTATGATTCAGGACTTGGACTGAACTCAAAGGTAGCAAGAATAATACAGAATAATAATCGGAAGCTGTCCACTACAAGATCACAAGCACTGAGGGAGTTGCAGTGTATACTGAGCACTATACCTGGCCCCAATCTTGAACACAGAGATGAGATACAATGGAGGCTGCAGTCAAATGGTAAGTTCACAATTAAATCTGCATAGAACCATTTCAGAACTAGAGCAAGGGTGGTGAAAGTAGGGACAATTAGTTTGGTTCTCTGGTCATATTCCCAAATGTTCTTTCATAATGTGGATGTTGTGCAAAAATGGAGTGAAAACAAGTTATAAACTGAAGGAGTGGAATCTTATTCAAGATGATAGATGTTTGTTGTGTTTAGCAAACCAAGATACTATGAATCATCTCTTCATCCAATGTCACTATGCTCAAATATTATGGAAAAGAGAAGCTGAACCACATGGGTGCTGGCATGTAATACAACAGTGGATTAAATGGAGGGTGAGTAGCTGGAGGAATGTACCTAAAACAGCCAAGAATGAGCAGTTGTGCAGGGAATGGGGGATCAATGATATTGTGTTTAAATGTCATTAGAAAATTAGATTTGCATTCATGAATCCATTGTAAATAAGGTAGTCATAAGGAAGGAAAGAGAACTATACTGCTGAGGTGTTAAAGCTGTAAAAAGGAGAGAACTATAAGTGTACAAAATAATGAGAATTTTTGGACTGTGACCAAAAAAAAATTTATTTTGAATAATTACAAGTCCCGAACTTCAACCATCTTAGTAGGGAGGATGCTTAGATTTAATGGCGTCACGAGGCTACTGTGCCTTCTTGATGTTTTTTCATTGTCTACACAATAACTTTTGTTGCTAGTGCGCCTTCCAAGCTTTAGCTACGTATTAAGTGAAATAGAAAATAAAAAATGACACAAAACAAAATAAAAAACGTATAGAAATTGTCCCAAGGTTGAATTCTGTGAACCATCATGTTGGAACCATCATGCTTACAAAGGATCATAACGGGCCTTGCCATCTATAAGAATGCCGGTGAAAGCCCATTGCCTTCCGGCCCAAATCAACCCCATATAACTAAGAGCATGTTTTAGATTGTCCAAACGACAAATTTCAAGTTAAATCTTAGGCCCGGTTTGTTTCATGTAAAACTTTTTTTAGTAAATGTTTTAGCATTTTCCGATATTTGGTGTGTTTATCGAAAAATTATTTCCAAATTTTTTTTATGGTTCACCCAAAAGGAAGACAAATTTCTTGAAAAATGTTTTACGAAAATAAAAACAGGAAGTCATTTTCCAAATTGATGCCCGACACACACACTCTCTCTCCCTCTTGCCCCCACCTCCCCTCCCCTTTCTCTCGCTCTCACCCTTCTCTCTTTTTCTGTCGCCCGCATTAGGTCATTGAGATGACTAGAAGTGACGCGGATGACCTCTCATCG
Source organism: Escallonia herrerae (assembly GCA_033070095.1). Lineage (NCBI taxonomy): Eukaryota > Viridiplantae > Streptophyta > Magnoliopsida > Escalloniales > Escalloniaceae > Escallonia > Escallonia herrerae. The sequence goes on along the minus strand of JAVXUP010000379.1, from coordinate 186,211 downwards.
GCCTTGTTTTAGATCAAAAAACTCGCTGATGACGTCCAATCCGAATTAGGGACTTCATGGTAGGGGCCAAAAAGGTAGATCTTGCCATTGAGAACCATGGGTGCAGGGCATGACCACCATGAAATTTCATAGCAGGGCCTCTAATACAGCCTTGCCAGGGATTATGGTTGTCCATGATGTACACGGAATTTCCCCCGAGATAACCGTATGACAAACTGCCGAGCATGAAGATTCTGGAATCGACGACAACGACGCCAGAACAATCGGTATGGTCTGTTGGGGATATAGGAAGTCGAGTCATCAAAGAATCATCATCATCATCGTTAAGGATAAAAGAACCATTGTGTCGTTTTTCTAGATTGTCGTGTTTGTTAAGATCTTCACAACAGAATACTCACTGGATCGGTGCCAGTGGTGGTCCTAACTAGTGGTGTGGTAGGTTTTGGTTTTGGTTTTGGTGATGGAGTTGGAGGTTTTGAATTAGGAACCGGTGGTGGGTGTTTGACCATCGGTGGTGGTCCTAGCTGGTCCCGTGGTTCTGGTAATGGAGTTGCAAGTTCTTGACGAGGAACCTGGTGGTGGATGTTCGACCACTGATGGTGGTCCTAAATACTATGTGTTATGGTCCTGGGAAATTTTTTTCTGTTAATGTTGTTCTATCGTTTTCTCGGGCGTTGTCCAAACAACGGAAGTTAGAATTCTTGAGAACGTTTTCAGGAGGCTGCTATTTTCAAGAAAGTATTTTTCGAAAAAAGTTTTCCCTCAAGCATTTTCTGTGAAACAAACAGGGCCTTAATCAAGTTTTACATTTAGGCTTTAAGCTACGTGTGGTGTTTGGAAAAAAAATACCAAAAGCAATTTCAATGTGACAAAATGGTCAAAAATTTAGTAGTAGAATAAAAGCAATTTCAATGTGGCAAAATCAGGTTTCACATGTGCTGGTAACATCACATGGTGGTGATGATGTGTGAATGGTTGCAATGTAAGCGGGGGTGTTGTCGGCACTGACAATGAAAGTAATAGGGTGGTCAAGTAATGGTAGCAATGGTATTAGTGGTGGTGGTGATATTGAGGTGTAACCAGTGATATCAAAGGTGACAGTGACGACGATTGTAACATTAACAATGGTGGTGGTACTAGCGTGGTGTTATCTTTGGTGTTGTTCTATGACATCAAAGGCACCGACAAGAAATGGTGGCGAAGGTGGTGCGACGGTCTAATGATGGTGCCCGCAGTGGTGGTGCTAGTGGTACCAGGGTGTCGTTACTGGTAATGTTGGTGACAATGAGGACAATAAAGACGGTAGTGGTGGTGGTGTTGTGACGTCGGCAGTGACGATGGTGGCGGCGTGGCATTATTGACTGTTGCAATAGGGCGATATAATGATTTCTGACAATGGTAACGGTGGTGGCAATATTCAGGCATCATTGTTGGTACGTTGGTAATAGTTGTTGGTATTGGTAATGACAATAATGTTGATCATGACGAGGTTGACAAAGTGGGGCAAGTGGTAATGGTATTGACAACGAGATGGTGACAATATTGTTTGCGGTGATATCAATGTTGCGATGGTTGCAGCGACGATGATGATCTAGTGATGATAATAGTAGTTGATGTAACACACTTGCAACAATGTTGATTATTATAGTGGTGGTGGTAACATTAATGGCGGTAGTAGTATTTGTGGTCTTGGCAGTAAAGATGGTACATCAACAACAACAATAAAGAATTTACTTGTGGATTCACTTGTTGTGCAGATCAAGAAAAAAGATAAGATAGGATAAACAATTATCTTTAGATCAAGTAACTACAAATTCCATGACATTTGACCATTTTTCAACAGATTTTCAGAGTACAAAAATAAATTTAGTCAAATTTCATAAAATCCAGTTCCATTTTTATTTATTTTTTTATGTTCCAAACAACTAAGCTTAGGAATTTGAGATAAAATTCCGCCAATTCCATGATTCTAAATACACAGTCAATGTCTTATAAATTAGTAAGGATATTCTGATAGTTTACTTGGTCAAGCCTGATTATGAAAAAATGATTAATACATAATCATCTTTTACTTGAACTTTGATTTTAATTAGTTTTGTAGCTTCTGAAAGGTTTCATATATTTGTCAGACACCTAATTTGATCCGAACTAATTCAAACTTGACTATTCTAGAATCAACCAAAAACATGTTGTAAACCATAAAAGAAAAAGATAAAAATAACTTGTAGCTTTAACTTTGATCAATAAAATCATAAAATAGTTGGTCAGATAGTCAAGGAGGTTTTCTCTCTCTCTCTCTCCTCTCTCTCTGGTTCAAACATTTGGATAGCATTCAGGAAAGATTTTTTTTTTTTGAATGCAGTAACCTGATACAGGAGTTAAATTCTTAAGTTAGCTGAAAAAAGAGTCTCAATTTTTTGTTTTGAATGTATTATACTGATAATAAAGTCACGCCTTTTAAGATCGGGGGAGGGATAATGCAAATGGTGTTTGAGATAGACTCTAGAATAGTCAAAGCCGATTAAACTTAAACTAAATCATGTTTGAGGTATTTGAGAAAAAAATGTAAACTGATTAAATTTGTTTTAACATGCTCAAAACTGATTAAATCTATAATATTAATTTTTTTAGATTTTAATTTCATCAATTTTGGAGAACCAAGTTTCACATAAAAAAATTATCAATATATCCTCAAATGTAAACAAACATTAAATCTCTTTCCTCATTTTCTTGATTTTTGATTCAATCAGTTTTTGAGATACATGTTTGACATAAAGAATTATCAACATATTTTCACATATAGACATACATCAAACGTCTTCCTTGAATTTTAATAAACTATAGTCAATTTGTCATATTAAACTTACTTCCATCTCTTTCTATCTAAAGATCTTTATAAACTTTTAATTTATTATATTAAAATAAATTAAAAATTAAATTATAATTTAATAAAAATTTGTTTTTGAGAATGAATTTCAAACAAGCGCTTCGTCGTCTCAGTTGAAAATCAGGTTGATCCGACGAGCGGTTGGTGCGAAGAACAGGTAGGCCTAAGAAGGATGGCAGGTTTAGAGTGACGTCAGCGCCCTAATCTAGTGATACCAGAAAGTGTTGGTTTGCGTGTCCGTATGGCAGTTATTAGGGGTCGCCACCCCATACCCACGCCACCCCCCTCCCCCAATTAAAATTTAAAGCCAGCCCTTTTCGTCAAATTCAGTTGCACCGGCACCAATAACCCACTCCTCAGCGCCACCGCCACCAAAGCCCGGAACCATGGCCAGCTCGAGCGAGCTCAAGTCGGCCGCATTGATGGACCAGATGAAACTCCACCTGGCCTCCGACGCCGGCAAGGATCTCGTCAAGAAAATCGGCCTCGTTTATCAGATCAATATAGCCCCCAAGGTACGCCGCGTGGTGCAGTTTGGTTGGTTAGACTTAGTAACTCACACTAAATGATTGTTTTCGGTAATTGATTTTGTAGAAAATTGGATTCAATGAGGAGATATACGTTGTTGATCTGAAGAAAGGGGAGGTTACCAAAGGTTCGGGTTCCATTTTTGTTCGCTAATTGATTGAGGTTGATTGGCAATTGCTGTTGCTCTATATGTGCTATGTTAGCGCTCTGTGACCAAGTTACTGATGTAATCATTCGCGTATTTTAGGTTGCAAATATGTCAAGTGGATGGTTTTTGGTGTTAGATTGCTTGCAATAATTGTAAATTTTTAGTATGTCTGAAATCTTAGGTGTGGATTTATAAACTTGAACGTCCGGAAGTGAAAGGTTTATTGTCCATGTATATAACGTAATTCCATGAATCGGCTGTTCTAATATTGTACAGATCCTTACAAAAAATAGGTCACCTATCTCGATCCCTCTTGATCAGTTCTTGAGTCAGAAAAATCCCGTCACTTTAGATCATGTGCTTACTCAAATGGAGCCTCAGTTATTCACAGATGTGGAAAAGGAACTGTCTACTACTCCCTCGGTTCCATTGGATTTTCCTCTTTGGTTTTTTGCGAATTCGTAGGATAGATATAGTACAATGTGATAATTAATTTGAACTCAAATACCAAGTGTAGATTAAGACAGTTAAATGGTGAATGGTGAAAATCCAATGGAACAGAGGGAATAAATGTTAAGACTTTCAAAAAGGGACTTCGATGTTATGGAGGCAGTAATAGGTGATTTATCGTGCAGTCATTGCTCTTAGAATCTAGATGAAATGAAGCAAATTCTTGTGCAGTAATTGCTCTTGCAATCTAGATGGAATAAATTGCCAAAACTTCTAGCTCTGATCTTGTCTTTGTATTATCTTTGACTTTTCAGAATTTATGTGGCTAATGAATGTAACGCATCAAAGCTGTGTTTACCTTTCTCTCACTTATCTGTGGTTCTTTTGGAAACATAGGGCCATACGAAGGTGGGAAGCCAGATGCTACCTTTTCTTTCACGGATCAAGATTTTTTCAAAGTTGCCACTGGGAAGATGAATCCCCAAATTGCATTCATGAGGTGAAAACTTCAACAAGGATTTTGGTTCCTTTTAGTTTCTCTAGTTCGCTAAATCTGATGGAAGTTAGTAACTTTTTACATTTCTGTTTGCCTTTATCTTTACTGCAGGGGTGCAATGAAAGTGAAGGGCAGTTTAAGTGCTGCACAGAAGTTTACACCTGATATCTTCCCCAAGCCTTCAAAGATGTGAGCAGACATGTTAAGCTGTTAGGAAGTTACTCACGTAGAACTTATTATTACTGTTTCTGAAGTTTCTATTTTGTAGTATGAGATTATACCTCTGTTAGGCAATTACAAACGATCCAACTCCACCTACCAGTATCTAGCTATCTGCTGATAAGCATGTCTTAGTGTTGTGTAAAATGGTGGATTGAAGGTTGTTATCCCATAAGCAGCTTGATATTCAAGTGATGCAATTCCAATTGCGAATCTTGTTCTTTAAGCAAAATTTCAGTGATAATTTCGACTTACTTCACGGACATAAATTACGTATGTTCAGTTTGCTTGAATGATATGCCTTGTGCAGGTTTTCTAAGGCGGGCGTCCAAAACCACAACTATGTCGTTTCGGAGACTCTCTGCCTTAGACATAGCAATGGATTTGTGATTAACTTGTACTTTTAGTGGTTGTCAACCTTTAGCAGAAGTGAAAGTTGTCAGTATCGTGGCCAGTGATGGCTAATGTTAGCAATTTCTTCATAGCAGTAGTCCTCTACCTTTCCCTTTGCTGATGCCAAACTTGTAGCTCTCTGTTTGGAGAGGTATGCTCTGCAGATTAGTGGACATGATGAGGCGAGGATACATCATAAGCCGTAAATCTCTTGAGCTCTTTGTTATTGATATAATTCAGTCTTTGAACCGTTGGGCAATTAAAGCTCAACTTCCAAGAGGAAATTGCGGAAGGAAACTTAGTGCTTCAACTAGAATTGATTCGAGCAGTAGTTTGCCATTGATGCTAATGTCTCCCCTTTCTCCACTGTATTGCTGCAGTGGTCCATTTTCATTACTTTCTTAACATTGTTTATGAATTGGAATCATTCTGGTCAAGAGAGCCGAGGTATGCAGGCGTTCTACACAAAACCGCATCAGCCTAGTCGTTAAGACCAGGGTCTGCAGGCAGCATTTTGTGGAGAAAATTGAACGCATCTATGGCTGGGTGCTAGGCCTGCGTGCCTTCTTTTCTTCGCCATTTTCTTTTGATAGCAATGTGCAGATTGTTCTTATGATCTGATCTAGAATTATTGGATTAACTCAGAACCATACGAACTAACACAGGCATTCGTTCAATTGTCTGATATGAACGCATGTAAAGAAATACGAGTTTTGCTATTGGTACTTGGCTCCATTTGCTAGTGATTCTTGGTCAGCACAGAAGCAAAAGAGATTGCTTTGCTAATAGGTCTGTGTCATAGCTGGGGGCATCTTTGTGGATCAGTGGATATCGTGTCTCAAGATGGGCCTTCGCCTCCTTCTGAAGATGCCCGTATTCCGTATATGGTATTTGGGCTTATTCTTATGATCTCATATGGGTGTGGGTGTGAGCACAGTTTGATTTGATTCAAGTTTTGAGGTCAACCAACAAAATGAATTATTATCCATCGGTTTGAAAAACTTTGAATTGAATCGAATCAAACATTATTTAGTTTAGCCGGTTCGGCTTCAATTAGTTTGTCCCCATTTGGAAAAATTGTCTTTTTACACACCTATTATTCGATTCGAATATTGTTCAAATATTAAGTTATGGTTTATTTAAATTGCACATGATCATGCTCCATTCAACATTAAAGTGTTCGTGTAAATATATAACTATGATTCTAGACATAAATTACAATGAAAACTCAAGTAAGTTTTTGTTATTGATGTACGGGAAACAATTAGCCAAATACACGAGAAATTAATCAGCACACTTTTTTGAATACAAGTCATGGTCGTTATTTGCTTTTCTTTTTTACTTTCACGACATTATTTGATTAACTTTGCTTAGTACCTAAGGCAACCAACAAATATCACTAAAAATAGATCGATATGTCACCGGTCAGTTAAGTTTAGTTTGTGATCATTTTCAAAAAAATAATTTGCGAACCGAATTGAGATTGGTTGAAAAAATATGAAATTGAACCGATATTATTTTTGGACAGGTTAGAATAAACCGATTTGAACGATTCAGATTGACTTGAATAATTTAGTAGTTACCCTAATCTCATCCCATCCAGGGTCTGGAAGAGTGTTGGAGCTTGATATGGTGAGAGCTGCTTTCCAAGAACTTTAGTACCTCATCATCATCACTAACCAAAAGGTCAAGGCTGTTTGTTTGTCACCATGGAACTAGGACGAGACTTTGAGACTGCGGCCATGGAAGCTCGCAAACAAGCAGTCCTAATCGGCCAGACTTGTGATCGGTTTTCCATCCTCTTTTTCCTCTTTCTTTCACTTTTTGGCCCCATTCGTCCTTTAACCACCTTTCATCTGGAAAACGTACCATCCACGCTTAGCTTAGTGTGAACATTCTGTGGAAACCTTAGAAATGGCCAAATCATCAAGACCCAGTCCCCTTCCCGTTTACCATTACAAAGTCCACCCAGCAATTTTGGGTCTGATTTCACCTGTTTAAGCTTTATCAGCTGTGCTAAGGGTTTTCAATTTGGATGTCACCAAAGCGGTTTAACCATTGAATTGAATGACGATCAGTTTCCTTTCTTGTCTCTGCCCCGCCTTCTGTCTGCTCCACTCTTCCTTCGCTGCTCCAACGTTGTTATTTCAGGCAAGACACGCAGCTATCTTGTTAATTGTATGCATCTTCAAAGTTTATATAGATCTGTATAGGGATGTTTGGTAGTCACTGTTGTATGGTTTTTAATGGAACGAACAGGGGTTTAACTGGGAATCATGCAATAAGCAAGGAGGATGGTACAACTCGCTCATGAACTCTGTCTCGGACCTGGCCGGAGCTGGAGTAACCCATGTCTGGCTCCCTCCACCATCTCACTCTGTTGCTCCGCAAGGTGCTTTTGTTCTCCAATATATGTAATTTCTAAGGAATTGATATTCGCACTCCCTTTCTCACCTGCACTTTTTTATGTCACTAAATGGCTAATTGTTTATAGGTGACACGCTTTATTGCTACTTATATCGTAAGGTGTGGCTGGTTTCCTGGCGACCCGTTTGCTATTTTTATTTCGAGTCACTTCTAAATTTGAGAGCATGATGCTATGTGGTGAACAAATTTTTTATGTGAGTTCTAAGTGTTATAAGTAGTTAGGCAAAACGGTGAGATTACTCCATTGTGGCTTGGAGATCACGGGTTTGTACATGAAAAAGGTCTCGTCACAATAATGGTGGTGCGGCTGCGTACGTCAAACCTCTTCATGCCCTGCAAGTCCAAAAACCTTGTGTTCTTGTGCCACCCTTTTTTTCTTGTTTGACATACTGCATCGAATTCTTTTTCTTACTCCATAAATCTGTCAAATGAGTTAATATTTCTCCATAAACCTATATCTCATTTTGTCATGCATGATTCATATCTTTCCCTTGCCGTTTGGATACATTCAGAATTATGACTAGATATATGACAGGCTTCCTCAGTTTCGTTAGAATTTCAGAGACACGATTGCCTTACTCGAGTTTTTCACAAAAAGTTCCTTGGTTCCTATGGCTCTTGTTCTTGAGATGATTTCCAAAGTCCATTTTGTTGCTTCGGTTGTAGTCTCCTTACGATCAGCATGTCTTGAGAACAATTAAACCCTCCAGATCGGCATCGAGTTCGGATCCGTCTTTAAATTATGATGCCACCTAATAATGACTAGGACTGGGACTTGGACAGGTCTTGAAGTTTCGGACCTTAGGTCACATATTCAATGCAATATTCAAAGCTACTCCAACATCTTTGGCATTTTTATGCTTTAACTGTTTCTGATGGTTTAATATCCTTCCTTACCATAATAAATAAGTGGCCACCTGAAGTATGATACTATTTTCTGACTCCTTTTCCAGGATATATGCCAGGGAGGTTGTATGATCTGAGTGCATCTAAATATGGAAACGAAGCCGAACTGAAAGCGTTAGTTAAGGCTTTCCACAACAGGGGAATCAAGTGCATTGCTGACATAGTAATAAATCACAGATGTGCAGAGAAGCAAGATGCTAGAGGGATATGGTGCATCTTTGAGGGAGGAACTCCCGATGACCGTCTTGATTGGGGGCCGTCATTCATATGCAGAGATGATATTAAATACTCTGATGGGAGAGGGAACCTTGATACTGGAGAAGACTTTGAACCTGCCCCTGACATTGACCATCTTAATCCAAGAGTACAAAGAGAGTTATCAGATTGGATGAATTGGCTGAAAACTGAAATTGGATTTGACGGATGGCGATTTGATTTTGTCAAAGGATATGCTCCGAGTATCACCAAGAACTACATGGACAATACTTCTCCTAACTTTGCAGTGGGGGAGCTTTGGAGTTCTCTCGCTTATGGACCGGATGGAAAACCGGAGCATAACCAGGACCAGCATCGTAATGCACTGGTCCAATGGGTTCAAAAAGCGGGTGGGCTTGTTACGGCATTTGATTTCACGACGAAAGGAATTCTTCAAGCCGCTGTGGAGGGGGAGCTAGGGAGAATGAAGGACTCGAATGGAAATCCTCCGGGGATGATAGGAGTTTTGCCTGAAAATGCTGTAACATTTATCGACAACCATGATACTGGATCAACACAGAAGTTATGGCCGTTCCCTTCTGACAAAGTCATGCAAGGATACGTCTACATCCTCACCCATCCGGGGATTCCATCACTGGTAATTCCTGCCACCTAATTTTGCTTTTCGCCATATATGTTGCACCGTTATGAAATTATGCTCTGTTTTTGGTTACTTCTTCACTTTCTTCCACTTTTGCAGTTTTATGACCACTTCTTTGATTGGGGCCTAAAGGATGAAATTGCTAAATTGTCTGCAATCCGAACCAGGAATGGGATTAGTGCCACAAGTTCAGTGCAGATTATGGCCTCCGATCCTGATCTGTACGTAGCAATGATTGATGGCAAAATAATTGCCAAAATTGGGGCGAGGTATGATGTTGGAAATCTTGTCCCACCAAATTTTCAGATTGCTACGTCTGGTAAAGACTATTGTGTATGGGAGAAGAAATAAGTGAAGTGCCCGGTATATAAGGTCGCTGCCGCCATGTTTCAGAAGACCCGCAAGTGTGTAATATAGTGCCCTATCACAAGCAGGGCCATAAATTCTCCATGAAACTGCACCCCCAGTTACTTCCTTTAAATAAGTTTCAAGACATCTTTGCTGCTAATATAGTGCTCTTTAGAAGACATTCTAACACTCAATAAGACTGAAGATCAATTTCACACTTTAGCATAATTATTCCCAGATAAGGGTCAGTGGCGGACCCAGAATTTTTTTTGAAGGTGGGCACCAAAATTTCAATGATGAACAAACCCACTAGCAGTAATTGTTAAATTCTACCAATTTCTAATTACATATTATAAGTTCCGAAACTCAATTGCCATGTTCTAGATTGATACAAAAAAGGAAATGTTCTTAAAAGTAGAAAATTTAAGAATCAATCACTGGATTCTTTCTTTACTTTCACCGACTGCCATGATCATTAGTATCATTGTCGAGAAATTGACCTGCAGACTGTCATCCGTGATTACGGTCGCCGGTGAGCCTGTGAATTGCCCCCCGCGGCCATGCCTAATCACGTGAGGCCGTGACTTTTGGACTTAGGGTGCTGTGACTCACGAGTCCATGACCTGCCGAATGTGGACCGGTTAGTGGAAGCAGTGGCGTTGGCCGTTGAGGGCATAAGGCCAGTGGGCAAGGAGGGAACTGAGGAGGGGGCGTAAGGCCAGTGGGGTAATGAGTAATGAGGGAACTAAGGAGGCAACGGTGCTCTCCTGTCCGCATATGTGCCTAAAGGCTTTGAAAGTCTTGAGACATTGAAAACTGTAACAATGAGAGTAATTTTTTTTTTTGTCGACTTTATGCACGTAGATTAAGTTTTTATTTTTAATTTTTTGATTTATTTGTATAAGTTTAACATTTTAAATGATTGAAAGGATATTTTCTTTAAACATCTTTGAAATTTTTAGGCATATTAATATGTAAAATGATAACAAATACCTCTCTTTCAAGCATTTCTTTAAATTTTTAGGTGGACACTTTTACCATTAGAAATTGAATACACTATCTAAAGAGAAAAAATTCTGGAGAAGCAGGTGGGCACCGGCCCACTGCCCCCGCTCCCTCCGCCACTGATAAGGGTCATAAAAGCCTTATGAGACTTTCATGGAATCATAGGTAGCTCCATTTAATGCTATCATTTTATTTACTGTATAATTTCAACAACTCTTAGTTATTTAATTTGAAATTCAATGAAACTGTCAAAAAGGTTATTCGTTGATGGGACTGTAAATGGAAAAGCTTGCTAATCGGCTCGTTCGGGGGCTAAAATGAACCGAGCTTGATTTGAAAGTTAGAACCCAGTTGATTAACGAACAGAACGTGAAAATCACCTGAGTGATCATGAACAAATTTATGAAATGGCTTGTTTAACTTGTTTTATACTATTTGAGATAAGTATCTTTTGGTAAGGTTTATATTTTTGTGAAATCAAAGAACTAAGTAAGCCTAACTCAACCATCAATGAGCTTGACCAAAATATTTTTGGCTCTTAATAAACACAAGTTGAGCTTCATCACTAGCATAGCTAAACGAGCCGAGAACTCATTTCACTCATTTCATTAACAGCCCTCTGTGTTTATAATTGTTATCTACTAGCATTATTTAATCATTAAATAGTTAGATAGCAATTATTATCCTGAAAATTTTTGAAGTAAAGGCCTCTAGTTATACAAAACCACATCTTATTTCTTGAGCAATACTTTTAATACTAAAAATAATGTTAGTTAAGAGTTCAATGATGTGTGTGTGTGTGTGTGTGTGTGTGTGTGTGTGTATATATATATATATATATATATATATATATATATATATATATATATAAGCACGTATGGACTTAAATGACTAATATTTTCTTTCCTTAAGATACCCTTTTCTAATTGATATTTACATAAAAAGTTAAGGATGAGTAAGGACGTTTTTGACCTATAACATTTGTTTCCCATTATATACCCTTTTTAAGTTATAGAGTGTTATTTAAAAATGAGGGTGTTATTGACTTATCATAGGATATAAAGCCTATTCTCAACCTATTCTGGTCGCACCCAAAGGCCCACTGGGGTCCCGTTTTTCATGACACATCCGCACAAACAACAGTCATTTTTCAACGCTCACAACCGATCAAAGCATGCACGCTCAAGTCACGTGCACTTCTTACTTCTTCTTCATAACTTCATCACTAAGAAACTCATCCTTGCACGATGCCTCATGACGTCGCGACCATCGCATGTCGCACATCGCCCGTCGACGCACCATGGCACTTGCCCAAGGAGGTTGGCCTTGGCCTCCCCCTTGGGGTCGGCCTCGGCCTCCCCTTGAGGTTGGCCTTAGCCTTCCCCAAGGGTTGGCCCTTGACTTCCATACTTAGCATTTCACTTCTATTCAAGGGACCATGCATCAACCTAGCAACGTCTGTCGTACATCACCTTACGGACGTTCGTCCATCAACCTCGCGACGTCCGTCGTGCATCACCTAACGGACGTTCGTCCATCAACCTCGCGACGTCCGTCGTGCATCACCTTACGGACGTTCGTCCATCAACCTCGCGACGTCCGTCGTGCATCACCTTACGGACGTTCGTGCATCAACCTCGCGACGTCCGTCGTGCATCACCTTACGGACGTTCGTGCATCAACCTCCCAACGTCCGTCGTGCATCAACCTTATGACGTCCGCCGCCCGCGTCTGTGCAATAGCTCCGCCGCGCCCATGCGCCGCGCCACTGATACAAACTCGCCCCTTGGCTCCCTGTCACACTACAATGCCCTTGGCACCTTACTCACTCCGCCACGCCCATGCGCCGCGCCACTGATACAGTCGTGCCCCCTGGCTCTCTGTCACGCTACCTTTCACCACACCATGCGCACCTTGCCTTGGTCGTGGAACATGCTTCTACCCACTCTCCGGAGTGTGTAGCATTCTGCGGGGATAGACGACTCCTCCGGGACACTATCTCCGCCAGGGAGCTCTTCAACTCCCCTTCCGCCAGGTAGACGGCTCCTCCGGGATGCTACCTCGGCCAGTCGGGTAGACGGCTCCTCTGGGATGCTACCTTGACGCGCTCCGAGTGCTCCGGCACAAGGACTCACCGCGGGGATAGGCGACTCCTTCGGGACACTATCTCCGCCAGGGAGCTCTTCAACTCCCCTTCTGCCAGGTAGACGGCTCCTCTGGGATGCTACCTCGGCCGGCCAGGTAGACGGCTCCTCCGGGATGCTACCTCGGCCTGCGGAATAGGCGACTCCTCCGGGACACTATCTCCGTCAGGGAGCTCTTCAACTCCCCTTCCGCCAGGTAGACGACTCCTCCGGGATGCTACCTCGGCCGGCCAGGTAGACGGCTCCTCCGGGATGCTACCTCGGCCTGCGGAATAGGTGACTCCTCCGGGACACTATTTCCGTCAGGAGCTCTTCAACACCCCTTCCGCCGGGTAGACGGCTCCTTCGGGATGCTACCTCGGCCGGCCAGGTAGACGGCTCCTCCGGGATGCTACCTCGGCCTGTGGAATAGGCGACTCCTCCGGGACACTATCTCCATCAGGGAGCTCTTCAACTCCCCTTCCGCCAGGTAAACGGCTCCTCCGGGATGCTACCTGGCCCGTCGGGTAGACAGCTCCTCTGGGATGCTACCTTGACGCGCTCCGAGTGCTTCGGCACAAGGACTCACCCGTGGGATAGGCGACTCCTCCGGGACACTATCTCCGCTAGGGTGTCTTCGTGACTGGCCTATGTGCTCCGGCACTGGGGGCTTGCGTCGGCACCCCTATGGACCATGACCCCCGGGTCACTCCGAGACGGGAGCAGGTCTTCGGAGGGCATCACGCCTAGTCCCCTTGGCAGTTGGGCGTTGGGTCTTCCCTACCACTGCCAGGCCTGTGGGACTCTGTAAGGGCTTGGATTGGTGGCTAGATCAAGAAGGTTCTCTGGCCACGCTGACGCTGTGGGAGCCAGTCTTTCCATACAGACAGAGCGACGCTGTGAGGGAGCAGGTCGGGTGAATATGCGATTTGACAGTCCGTAGGAACACCGGCACCCGTGGACCTCCCGGTGACGTGTCACTCCCGGGGAGCGCCACGTGTCGCGTGATGACATCATCATCTCAACCTCTATAAATAGAGGTCTTGAGAATTCATTTGGGGGACTTGAACATTTTCAGACTTTTCACTTTCTCACTCTAGAATCTTAGAGAGAGAAACATACAGGACCCTGACTCTGAACCTAAGCATCAGACTGTGACTGTCATCGTGTATTCATCCTACACCTTCGCCCTCGCAGCACTGTCACCCTCAAGCTCTGTCTGGAAAGCCCTTGGTCTCTGCCCTTGCTCCGCCCTTGCTGTGTCTCACATCATCACACTTGGCATCCGAGTCGGACTGCATTCCTTGTGGCACCTCCTCGTCGACTGCGAACCCACTTTCCTTGGCATCAAAGCCTCTTTCCTTAAAATACCCATAATTATTGGGATATATGTTTAAATTAGAGTTAATGATTGTTTTGACTTTTGAATTAAATTTTTTTCGTTAAATATCTATTTCTAATAAGAGTGTGACTAAAAAATAAGGATGTTTTTGACTTCTCATATGGTAAAAAGCCTCTTTCGTGAAAATATTTTTATTGAAATATATGTTTTTGTTAGAGTAAATGGTTATTTTGACTTTTATTGAAAGAGAGAAAAAAAGGAAAATAACCCCTATGAAAATTCAATAATCATGCTCTCTAATTATTGAAAAAAATTCATATCAAATCCTACCATCTCCATTCACGTTAAAACTAAATTACATTTGAGTTATTACATGTTCTCCATCATTTTTTATTAAAGAAAATAACTTGCAGATAACATAGTTTTCTATAGATTTTTTTCGAGAAATGTAATATATCTAAACTAAATTAAATATTTTGTCAAAAACTCAATCCTTTTAAATTTTTTATTTCATATTTGTATGTGGATGCGTATATTACAGATTTGAATTATTCTGCACGTATATAGATTTTAATACAAATATATTAGTACATTGAAACTATTGTAAACTTAAAATTTAATTCTAGATTTTGAATACGGATGTAGTTGTATAAGAAATCTGTCGTAAAACTTGAGTTTTTTTTACTATTTTTAAATGCATATGTAACCCTGACTGGAGTTAAATGACTAATCCTTTTTTTTTTTTTTCTTAAGATGCCTTTTTTTATCTAAGTCTTCATACAAAATTAGTGTTGATTAGGGATGTTTTTTACTTGAAACTTTTTCCCATTAAGCACCTATTATGAATTAAAGTGTTGTTAAAAAATATGGATATATATATATGTCTTATCTATGATATCAAGCATCTTTACTTAGAATATCCTTATAGGAATCTATGCTTTAGTTATAGTTAAGGGTAATTTTGTCTTGTAGTTAAAAAAGTTATGAAAACCTATATAACAACTCTTGAACTCCTGCATGTTCTTTGATTACCGAAAATTTTTTATCAAAACCTACCGCCTCCATTCATGTTAAAGTTAAATACCTCAGAGTTACTGCATCTTCTCCATCAATTTCGATTAATGAAAACAACTTGCAGACAACAATGTTTTCTAAATGACCTTTAAGAATAAACATAATATACCTACACTAAATTGAATATTTTGTCAGAAACCCAATCCCTTTTTAATTTTGTAAAACACAATTGTATGTTGTTGTGTATACTACAAGTTTCAATAATTTTGCATGTATATATTTCAATGCAAACATATTCTTACGTTGAAACTATCATATAATTGAAGTTTAATTCTAGATTTCAATTGAGGGGACACATTGGTGTAAAAAAGCTATTGTAAAACTAGAGCTTTAGAAATTTTAAATACATATGAATCGCTAGACCATACAACTCTATTCCTAATTATAGCTTTAGTTCGTGGCAAGTACATAACCTATATCCATATTAGAATTATTTAAATACCTTTATTTGCATGACAACATATCATTCATAAGGTTATTGTCTTTCAATAATCTAATGTGTCCTGAGATATCATATATTTACATTATTATATATTATTCATATAGTTATTGTCTTCGTATATTTCTCTCTTATAAGTCATAGGATTAGATGAAATCCAATTGATAAAGATTTTAATTTATTTTGACTCAAATGACTAATAATTTTTTTTAGCTTGAAAACTCTCAAGTTTTGATACGCAAGGGGTTAAATAATTAAAAAAATCTTACACTATTCTTTTCAAGTTTAATTTTTTAAAAATATTTTGACCTTTTAAAGGTGAGGCTAAATTCTACCGTTCTGACTAACTTTAAACATTTTGACGCTATAGAGGTTCACTAATTCATTTTTAGTAACAAAAGACTATGAATATAACCAAACAGGTAAGGATGTGGCCCCAGCATATAAAATAATCTCAAGGGATTAAAATGGCTAAACAATTTTCATTAAAAATATCCTTTTTGGAAATCAAAGGTTTGCAAAAACTAAGTGCATTCTTTACTTTTAAGAATGTGAGACTAAAATTACAACTTTTTTGGCTAAATATAAACAATTTGTTGTTAGAGAGGTTCAAAGTTTACTAATGCATTTTTAAGTGATAAAAATGTAGGAGTGGACCTAGCCGATTCTTATAAATATGGGCTAAGACTATGTTCACCTTTAAAGAAAACCCTATCAAAACATAACCTTAAAAACTATCAACATTAAAATAACCCATATCCCTGAGGTTAGGGTGAAATTACAATCAATGACACTAAGTTTCAAAAGATAAAGCTGTATTGATTTGTTAAAAAAAATTATTTTTTTGCTTATATCATCGATACATATTTTTTAAATGTCAATACTGCCTTCATTTTAATCTACAAGGTATATATAATATAAAAATTTTCAAATCCTAATTTTGCAAATTAGGGTTTTAACCCAAATTCTCCCCCTTGCTCGCCGACATGCTTTCCTCAGCAAGCACTCAGCCAAAAAGCAAACTAGCTCAGCCCCACCCGCCTCATCCCGACGCAGGTGAACGTTGGCCTCCACATTATCCCACCCCATTCAGTCGCCTCCACCGTAAACATCATTGGTAGCAGCACAAACATGAAAATCTCAAAGCCACCAATTATACATAAGTCTGTAACATTAGTTTTTGTGTGTGTGTGTGTTAATTGAGAAAGTTGTAACAATTTATTAGGGTAAGAAGGCCGAAGGAAGGTGAAAAATCTGAAGAACACAATGATGGTGGGACGCTATTATGGCTGTGGTTATGGCCGGTTATGGGTATGTGTGTGGAAGTGTGTGTGTATGTGTTATGTGTGTGCTGAAGCTGAAGCTGAAGAAGTGTAGAGGGGTGATGTTGACATTTGAAGAATTACATTCCTAAGTGATGGGCATTATGGTCTTTTCATCTTTCAATATTTTTGTTCGGTCAATGAACATAAGTGCTATTGTTCCACCTAATGGACACGCATGTAATATTTTTCCTAACCTCAAGGTCATGGATGCAATTAAGCTTATAATTTTCTTAACTCTCAAAGCCTTATGCCATAGGTAATTTTTTTTCCTTTTTATTTTGATGATACATGTCTCTATTTGATGAATGATCTAAAATTATTCTTGATAAACTTTTGTTGAGTTTGTATTATATTAAACCCGTAATGCGTATACATAAATATACGGTGAAAAACGTAGGTTTGTGAACATTATTGAAATTACGTAGTTCATTACTATTATTAGATATCAATTTCACACATTTATTTTGCCGTATAGATTTCAAAAAGACACACACAGGCAGGCATGTATATATACTTTTTAGATGAATAGGTTTGGTATTATCATATAAGTCTGTGTTAAAATTAAAAGTTCTTATTTTACTACTTAGATGAACAAGGTCATGCTAGATAAAAATTAAAAAAAAGAGAGTTTTAGAGTATACTATCAAGAGAAATTTATAGTACACTATAGATTTTTAATTGAAAAGTAGAAAAAGAAAGTAATTAAGATTAAGCATAATTTTAGACAAATTGTACTCGAATCTTTGAACTTAAGATAGAAAAAGTTAAAAAAAAAGACTTGCTATGTATTTTAATATCAAAATAAAAGATACATGAAAATTATACTCCCTTTATCCCAAATTATTTGATCATATTTGAATGCACGCTTATTGAGATATGAGTTTTTCATTCTATCCCGAGAGAGGGAGGGGAGGGGGGGAGGAGAAAATGGTTGAGTAGAGAGAAGCGGATTGGTGGAGGATCAAATGTAGGAGAGAAGAAGAAAAACAAAAAGTGTACAAAGAGTAAACATGTAAAGCACCTATAGTATCTTTCTTAACTTGGAAACTGATCAATTTTTTGGACAACTCAAAAAGAAAATATGATTATTTATTTTGGGACAGAGGGAGTAATAGACTAGATCATTACCAAAATCAAATAAACTGCATGATATATTTTGACCCACAATAATCATCGCTATAAGAAATGGCCATCAGTGTATAGAAAGAAGTAAGATGAATAACGAATGATACTGAAAATCTTAAGTGATGATATTTTAAATTTTAATAGTAATACTTGTAGGAAAATGTGTCAAAACTCTAAAAATGACGATAGAAAAACTTTGGAAAGATCATTGAAAGTTAGGACTACTAAATTTGTTGCTTAAATAGTTCAGTTTTTATATGTGTCTTGCTAGATTTCTTAAGTTCGCTTGATCTTTGGTTTTAAAGATGCAACAATTAAGCTCCTAACGCATTTCGTCTTACAAACTTTGTTATGGTCATAATTTTTTTCCGTTAGACACTTACTTTTAACAATTCTTTTCAAGTTAATTTTTGAATTTTCGTTAATATCACTTAACTATAATTCAACTTCTTCTTAATTTCACTTCCTAGACTTATATATATGCCATCAATATATATTACAGAAAATTAGACAACTACAATATGTACACTTGACATTAATTATCTCTAAATATTTTGTTCACTTTTATTACTGTACATTCAATCTTGTAATATTTCATAAGAGTTAGATTTTTGTGGAAGATATTTGAGATTAATTACAATGTCAGTATACCTTCGATGACAAGAATAATATGAAACAGTCAATTTTATCTTTTGCAGTAACTTGATGTGACGAAAGAAATAAGTATGATAAATAGTAAAAAAAAATATCGGTGATAATTGGCGTGAAAAATTCGGGTTTGAAAGTAAGACCGTGTTTAGTGCAATTAACTTTTCATATTTCGAGTCTTTGGTTATCACTTAACAACTTATTTATTGTTATAATTTAATTATAATAGTCATAATGAATAATTTCAATTGTTTTTTTTCACCGAGGTTCATAATATTTTTATTTCAAATTACTATATAACGTACAAAACACGTGATCCTTACTAATATATATATATATATATATATATATATATATATATATATATATATATGTTGCTAAAAGGTGTACCATTCAACATTAAAATGTTCGTGTAAATATATATAACTGTGATTTTGTACATGAATTACAATGAAAACTCAAGTACGTTTTTGTTATTGATGTACGGAAAACAATTAGCCAAATACACTAGAGAAATTAATTAGTACACTTTTATGGATACAAGTCAAGGGCGTTATTTGCTTTTTTTTTTTACTTTCTTGACATTGTTTGATTGACTTTGCTTAGTACCTTGTATATGAAGGTAACCAACAAATATCACTAAAAATAGATCGGTATGTCACCGGTCGGTTAGGTTTAGTTTGTGATTATTTTTAAAAAAATAATTTATGAACCGAATTGAAATCGGTTTAAAAAATAAAACGATTTAAGTAGTTGAGATCGATTTGAATAATTTAATAGTCACCCCTAACCTCATCCCATCCAGGCTCTGGAAGAATGTTGGGGCTTGATATGGTAAGAGCTGCTTTCCGAAAAAACTTAGCACCTCATCACTAAGCAATCACTAACCAAAAGGTCAAGGCTGCGTGGTTGTCACCTGAATTAAGACTGAGACTTTGAGGCTACAGCCATGGAATCTCCCAGACAAGCAGTCCTAATCGGCCAGAATTGTGATCGCTTTTCCATCCTCTTTTTCCTCTTTCTTTCAGTTTTTGGCTCCATTCGTTCTTTAACCACCTTTCATCTGGAAAACGTACACCATCCACGCTTAGCTTAGTGTGAACATTCTGTGGAAACCTTAGAAATGGCCAAGTCATCAAGACCCAGTCCCCTTCCCGTTTACCATTACAAAGTCCACCCAGCAATTTTGGGTCTGATTTCACCTGTTTAAGCTTTATCAGCTGTGCTAAGGGTTTTCAAATTGGATGTCACCAAAGCGGTTTAACCATTGAATTGAATGACGATCAGTTTCCTTTCTTGTCTCTGCCTCGCCTTCTGTCTGCTCCACTCTTCCTTCGCTGCTCCAACGTTGTTATTTCAGGCAAGACACGCAGCTATCTTGTTAATTGTATGCGTCTTCAAAGTTTATATAGATCTGTATAGGGATGTTTGGTAGTCATTGTTGTATGGTTTTTAATGGAACGAACAGGGGTTTAACTGGGAATCATGCAATAAGCAAGGAGGATGGTACAACTCACTCATCAACTTCGTCTCGGACCTGGCCGGAGCTGGAGTTACCCATGTCTGGCTCCCTCCACCATCTCACTCTGCTGCTCCGCAAGGTGCTTGTATTCTCCTGTATATATGTAATTTTTAAGGAATGGATATCCACACTCCGCTTTTCACCACCTGCATTTTTTTTGGGGCTAAATTGCTAATTGTTTATAGATGTCACGCTTTAATGGCAATGGTGATAACTTTCTGGTCTATAGTCACGAAATTGGGGTGTGTGTGTGTTGAAAAGTGGATGTGATTGTCAAATTTCTAATTTTTTAGGTAGCGTTTGACGGGGCTTTTAAAAAAACCCGTTTGACAGACAGTTCCATTTTTTGTTCCGTTCAGTTCTGAAAACTGGTTTTTAAAACAGGACTATTTTTGAAAACTACATTTGGAGTTTTGGATTTCTAGTTTTGATTTTTGTTTTGAGATCCAACCTTCAAACTTTGTTAGAAGCAAAAAAAATTGAACAACATTTTAACAAAACTTCCATCAAACAGTCGTAGATTTGCCCACAGTCGTAGATTTGCTCCATCCGACAATCATTGTTGCAAATCTATGACGACCAACTGTTGTTACTCAAATCAGACATTGCCGCCATCGTTGTCACCTCCGCCATGCCTGTAGCTTCGCCAATCACACCAGCGTTGTTGCTGATCTGTAATTTGATAAAGGAGGTTGGTGGTGGTGGTGACTAGCAGTGAACGTGGCTGGAGGGTTTTGTTAGGTACGAAGAGAATATTTGAAAGAAAAATGAAAAAAAAAAAGAATGAGGAAAGAAAACTCAAAACAAAAACTACTTTACCCAACATCTACATATTTTTTCACCAAAAAAAAAAAAAAAAATCCTCAACTAGTAGTTGTGGTTTTTATATTTTCGAAAACTAAAAACCACAACTTTGTCACACAGACCCAATGTTTCAGTTTTTGCTACTTATTTCTCAAGGTGTGATGTGGTTTCCTGGCTAGCGGGTTGCTGTTTTTATTTCTTTCACTTCTAAATCTTGAGAGCATGATGCCATGTGATGAACAATTTTTTGAGCGAGTTCTAATTGTTGCGAGTAGTTAGTCAAAACGTGGGATTACTCCATTGTGGCTTGAAGATCACGGTTTCAAAACATGGAAAAAAAAGTCTATTTGCAAGGATGGTGGTATGGCTGCGTACGTCTAACCTCTCCACGCCCTGCAAGTACAAAAGCCTTGTGGACTTGTGTCACCTTTTTTGTTTCTCGCCTGGTATACCGCATCTATTTTTTTTTATTTGCCTATTCTCCATAAACCTGTCCACTGAGTTCATGTTTCTGCATAAACCTCTATCTAACTTTGTCATGCATTTGTCTTTATCTTCCCTTGCTGTTTAAGTTCATTCAGAGATTATCACAGACTTCCTCAGTTTCGTTAGAGTTTCAGATATGCCGTTCCGTGCTTGAGTTTTTCACAAAAATTTCCTAGTTCTTGGAGCTCTTGTTCTTGAGATGTTTTCCAAAGTCCATTTTGTTGCTTCGACTGTAGTCTCCTTACAATCAGCACGTCTTAAGAACAATCAAGCTTTCCAGATCCGCTTTGAGTTGGGATATCCGGCTTTGAAATATAATTTGCACTTTATAATGACTAGGACTTGGACTTGACAGGTCTTGAAGTTCCAAACCTTAGGCCAGATATTCAATGCCATATTCAAAACTGCTCCAACATCTTACTCTGTTTTGCGCTTTAGCTATTTCTGATGGTTTCATGTCCTCTGATAAAGCCCTAAATCTGTAGTTATCTGAAGTATGATGGAGTACTATTTTTTGACTCCTTTTCCAGGATATATGCCAGGGAGGTTGTATGATCTGAGTGCATCTAAATATGGAAACGAAGGCGAACTGAAAGCATTAATTAAGGCTTTCCACGACAAGGGAATCAAGTGCATTGCTGACATGGTAATAAATCACAGATGTCCGGAGAAGCAAGATGCTAGCGGGATGTGCATCTTTGAGGGAGTTTTTGAGGGAGGAACTCCCGATGACCGTCTTGATTGGGGGCCGTCATTCATATGCAGAGATGATATTACATACTCTGATGGGAGAGGGAACCTTGATACTGGAGAACCCTTTAAATATGCCCCTGACATTGACCATCTTAATCCAAGAGTACAGAGAGAGTTATCAGATTGGATGAATTGGCTGAAAACTGAAATTGGATTTGATGGATGGCGATTTGATTTCGTCAAAGGATATGCCCCGAATATCACCAAGAACTACATGGACAACACTTCTCCTAACTTTGCAGTGGGGGAGCTTTAGAGTTCTCTCGCTAAAGGACCGGATGAAAAACTGGAGTATAACCAGGACCAGCATCGTAATGAACTGGTCCAATGGATTCAAAGTGCGGGTGGGCTTGTTACGGCATTTGATTTCACGACGAAAGGAATTCTTCAAGCCGCTGTGGAGGGGGAGCTAGGGAGAATGAAGGACTCGAATGGAAATCCTCCGGGGATGATAGGAGTTTTGCCTGAAAATGCTGTAACATTTATCGACAACCATGATACTGGATCAACACAGAAGTTATGGCCGTTCCCTTCTGACAAAGTCATGCAAGGATACGTCTACATCCTCACCCATCCGGGGATTCCATCACTGGTAATTCCTGCCACCTAATTTTTCTGAAATTGTGCTGTTTTTGGTTAGTTCTTCACTTTCTTTCACTTTTGCAGTTCTATGATCACTTCTTCGATTGGGGGCTAAAGGATGAAATTGCTAAACTGTCTGCAATCCGGACCAGGAATGGGATTAGTGCCACAAGTTCAGTGCAGATTATGGCCTCCGATCCTGATCTCTACGTAGCAATGATTGATGGCAAAATAATTGCCAAAATTGGGGCAAGGTATGATGTTGGAAATCTTGTCCCACCAAATTTTCAGATTGCTACGTCTGGTAAAGACTATTGTGTATGGGAGAAGGAGTAAAGTGCCCTGTATATAAGGTCGCTACCTCCATGAAACTGCACCCCCAGTTACTACCTTTAAATAAGTTTCAAGACATCTTTGCTGCTAATATAGTGCTCGTAAGAAGGCAGTCAACACTCAATAAGACTGAAGATCAATTTCACACTTTGGCATAATTATTCCCAGATAAGGGTCGTAAAAGCCTTTTGCGACTTTCATAGATAGCTCCATTTAATGCTGTCATTTTTTTTTGCTGTATAATTATAACAACTCTTAGTTATTTAATTTGAGATTTAAAAAAACTGTCAAAAAGGTTATTTGTGCATGGGGCTGTAAATGGAAAAGCTTGCTAATCGGCTCGTTCAGGGGCTAAAACGAACCGAGCTTGATTTCAAATTTAGAGCTCAGAGCAGAGCGTGAAAATCACCTGAGTGATCGTGAACAAGCTTGTGAAATGGCTTGTTTTTTAATTATACTATTTGAGATAAATATCTTTTGTTGAGGTTTATATTTATGTGAAATCAAAGAACTTATTAAGCCTAACTCAACCACCAATGAGCTTGACCAATTTTTTTTTGGCTCTTAATAAACATGAGTTGAGCTCGGTCACTAGCATAGCTAAACAGGCCGAGAACTCGTTTCATTAATAGCCCTCCGTGTTTAGCATTGTTTAATCATTAAATAGTTGATGGCAAAAGATTATTACACTGATTTTTTTTTTTAAGTAAAAGCCTCTAGTTATACACAGCCACATCTTATTTCTTCAGCAATACTTTTAATACTCAAAATAATGTTTGTTAAGAGTTAAATAATGTGTAAATATATTTGTCGCTAAAAAGAGTACTGGTCACTAATGTACCATTTTAACAAACCTAACGAAAGGGCAGCCATTTGATATACAATTTGCACACCCATCAAGAGTTTGGCATTTGTTATTATGGTTAGGCTCCGTCGCTAATTCTAAAAGTAATCAATAACTTTGTTCTTATCTTTGTTCTTACAGTAAAGTACATGTCAACTTTGTTGTTTTTGCGCCTTTCGCTTTTTCTCTTACTCGCTCTCCCAGTTTCACAAATCAGTGACTTAAGTTCAGTGTAATACCTAAGCAACGGATATAGGGTGCAACTCTCTTTCTCTTTCTCTGTATCTCAAAAGTCAAAACCCCCAACTTCAATACCACAAAGCCCATAATTTTGGAAATTTTGAATCTCCCGTTCGCAACTATGTCCATCTTAACATTTTGTCACTCCCACATTCGAACTTTGGCTTGGTGATATGGATTCAAGGTTCCTCTTTCCATCTCAAAACCTCTAATAGAAACCACAAACGCCCATATTTTCAAAATTTCAAACTCGCGCCCGCCAAACAAGCTCCAATCCACAAACCCTCACATTCAACTCATTTCACTCTCCCTCTCCCAAATTCCAATCACAAGCTGTGCAACTAGAAGGATATGGGTGCTAATTCCAGTCGCGAAGATTTGGAGATTTCAGATTCAGAATCCGACGACGACCAACAGCAAACCCCACAAAAAGAAGAACAAGAAGAAAACTACCATGACGCCGAGGGGCAAAACTCCTCCGGTCGGCGACCCAAAACGCCGTCGTCTCTCGAACAAGTCGAGGCCAGGCTCAGAGCCCTTAAACTCAAGTATCCATCTCAAAACGCGGCCCTAATCAACGCCGTCAAGCTCTACCTCCACGTCGGCGGCAACTCCCCAGACGCGAAATGGACCATATCCGACAAGCTCACTTCCTATTCCTTCACCAAATCGACCCGGCCCGACGGATCTAGGTCTGATAACGAAGAAGAAAGTGAAGAAGAGGGAGATTCTTGGTGGGTCTTGAAAGTCGGGTTGAGGGTCAAAGCCAAGGTGGGGGTGGAAATGCAAATGAAAACCCTAGCTGACCAGCAGCGCGTCGATTTTGTCTCAAATGGGGTATGGGCTATGAAGTTTTTTACTGTGGATGATTATAATGCGTTTGTTGCCAAGTATCAAGATTGTTTATTTGAGAATACTTATGGGTTTGAATCCAATGATGCAAATAAGGTTAAGGTTTATGGAAAGGATTTCATTGGGTGGGCGAATCCGGAAAGAGCGGATGACTCAATGTGGGAGGATGCAGAGGACAGTTTCCCGAAGAGCCCTAGTTCGGTTACTCCTGTTGGCGGCCAGGATATGGGGGAGGAGTTTGAGGAGGCAGCAAGTGGGGGAGCGATACAGAGCTTGGCATTGGGTGCTTTGGATAATAGCTTCTTGGTGGGTGATTCGGGGATTCAGGTTGTGAGGAATTATAGTGATGGAGTTCGTGGGAAAGGGGTTTATGTGAATTTCGATAATGAGAGGGGTAGGTCTAGTAGCGTGGCTCATTCAACTCCTAGAAAGGCACTTCTGATGAGGGCAGAAACTAATATGCTGCTCTTGAGTCCGATGGCTGAGGGGAAGCCGCATACTAGGGGATTGCATCAGCTTGACATTGAGACGGGGAAAGTTGTTACTGAGTGGAAGTTTGAGAAAGATGGGACGGATATTACGATGAGGGATGTTACTAATGATAGCAAGGGAGCTCAGATGGATCCCTCGGGTTCGACGTTCTTGGGATTGGATGATAATAGACTGTGCAGGTGGGATATGCGTGATAGGTATGGGATGGTTCAGAATCTTGCTGATGCCAATACCCCGGTTTTGAATTGGACACAAGGGCATCAGTTTTCTAGAGGGACGAACTTTCAGTGCTTTGCAACAGCTGGTGATGGCTCAATTGTTGTTGGATCCCTTGATGGGAAGATTAGGTTGTATTCGAACAATTCTATGAGGCAGGCAAAAACCGCTTTTCCAGGTCTTGGTTCTCCCATTACTCACGTGGATGTCACGTTTGATGGAAGGTGGATACTGGGCACGACAGATACATACTTGATTCTGATTTGCACTATGTTTACTGATAAGGATGGGAAGACAAAGACTGGTTTTGCTGGTCGTATGGGGAATAGAATTTCTGCTCCGAGATTGTTGAAGCTTAGTCCTTTGGATTCACATATGGCTGGAGTAAATAATAAGTTCCGTGGTGCCCAATTCTCGTGGGTATGTACATCTTTCTAGTCTCAAATTTTTAATCTTTAAATTGTTTGTTGATGTGATGCATTTTGTTTGTTAAATATGCTTTATTTTATACCAGACTGGCTTCAATTGTTGCATTTGAAATGTTGCTTCCATGTGGTTACATTGTTGCCTCATATTGTTGGTGATTCTGCTTGATTTCGCTTCACAGTTTCAATGAGATATGATATCAGGTGTATGCACGTGTCAGTTTGTCCATAATATTCTCAGGTACCACTTCCATGTATATAATATGCTTGGTTGGGGTCATTGCCAAAGTCTGTATACATGAGACTCTTATACGCTGCTTGGTAATTCTAGTCACAGTCAGGATGTTCAATGTGGCATACCTATAGGCACTCAAAGTTGCATTAGAAGAAAGTCATAAAGGCTGAAACATTTAAATGGCTTTTTCCATTCAACACTTTCTTGGTGTTGCCTCCCATGTAGTGATTCTCCATCTAATGCTAGAACCAATGATATTATATACAAGCATCATCACAGTGTCATCAAAACATCCTGCTGGCCAACTATTGAAGCATCATCACCGAGTCATCAAAACACCTTGCTGGAGGATGGAAATGGAAATTTAATTATTGTTGAATTACTTAGACATGTTACTTGGTCGGTAGTTTTTTCATATTTCTCTTGCCTCATTGTGTGACTGAAGCTGGTGTTAAGTTTTTGACTACTTGAACAAATTTTCAGATCAAAATGTCAAATGTTATGGGTTATGTCACAAATCTAAACCACCCAATTCTGTAACTGTTGAAATGAGGATGCCTTCATTTCTTTGCTTTACTAGCAATAAGCTTTCTGCTATGAGCTGTGGAAGTGCAAAATCACACATGATGAACTACACCATTTTGGAGGCCTGCCTTAGGCAAGTGGATGCTGCTCTCCAGCAGTGATAATAAATTGGACCTGAGAAATCATAAAACGGTAGGTTTTAGACGGAATATTTACCAGTGCAAATGGTATAGCTCTGACTTAGAAGTCTGTAAGTGATATAGCAGTCAGCAGTCACTTTGTGCAATCAATGCTGGAAGTTAGATTTATACAGCTAGCACTCCCTTTGCTAGAAACTGGCGTATGGTGACTTCTGCATGTAATTAAGATTAGAGCTTGTTGAGTTGCTCGGTGACCAACTGTTGTAGGAAATGCCTTCATTGGTTTGTTTGGAATATTTGACCATGTGATTTAAGAAAGGCCATCGCCATTTTGACATACAGGATGGTGGTATGTAGCTGGCCCCATCTAGTTTGGGAAAATGATCAGTTAATGTTGGCGATGATAAGGGTCGTATGTGGCAGGATTGCTTCTACTTGTTGAAGATCTGTTGCAATAGAAGTGCCTTCATGCTGCTCTGCACCTTTAGCCGTAGCTTTCGAATACATGCACTTAATTTGAAAGTTTGCAGGTTTAAGTTGCATTATACTTGCTGGTGGAAATCAGTTCTTGTTTTTTATTTCCAGTTATGTTAATTTGTGCCCCTGTTGAAACCATGTCTCTTTCCTAATAATGCCTGTGACGGATGATGTGATACTTGGTTTCAGGTTTTCTAAATTTTTTGTATATTTGTCGTGGATCTAATTTTGTCAGTTTCATATAATTGCTTAGGTCACGGAGAATGGGAAGCAGGAGCGCCATTTAGTTGCAACAGTTGGTAAGTTCAGCGTTATATGGAATTTCCAACAGGTGAAGGATGGTTCTCATGAGTGCTATCGAAGTCAGGTAGGCCTGAAGAGTTGCTACTGCTACAAGATAGTGCTAAAAGATGAATCCATCATCGACAGCCGCTTCATGCACGAGAAGTTTGCAGTCAGCGATTCACCTGAGGCTCCACTGGTGGTTGCGACCCCCCTGAAAGTTAGCTCTTTTAGCATATCTAGCCGGCACATGATTAAACAAAGCCCTTTGTTTAAGTAGCTTCTCAGAACTTTCTTTATTGCATCTCTCAGAACATCCACAGATCATGTCATAAGAGGCTTGATCGAGCCCCAGAGCTTTTATGTTGTAATCGTTGGAAGAATTAGATGTGTGCACTTTATTTTTGCAGCTAGGACTGACTTTTGATGCATGGAATACGATTTGTATTGTATCGCTTTGATTTCGATGCCTACTGTTTCCTTGTTTATCTCCAACTGCTTTCCTACTGCTTTTTATATTTCCTCATGATTGAATCCCTGAGTATTTGCTGGTAATTACAAGTAGCTACGCTTTACAAAATCATCATTCAGTAGTTATGTTTTTCTGCATTTGCAGCTAAAATGAAGTGACCATTAAGAACTCAAACTCAGTGCCAGAAATTTTTTCCTCGTGAGAAGTTATGATGTAGACTATGGTTTGGGAGACATCTTAGATCTGTTTGATACAAGCCATTCTCCAGGAATTTTGTTTTTGAAGTTCTGGTTGGTGTTCGGTGGTTCAAAGTAATCGGGTTGTGGGCCCATGCTATCATGTTTGATTGTTTTCAGGACTTTTGTGGTGTATATTCTCCCCATATATATTGTGGGTTTGGGGCTGTTGATAGAGAAGAAATGGACGTTGCAGTTGGAAAAGGCTTTCAAATTCTGGCGTGCTCTGGCTCTTCATCTTTCATTGGAAAGACCGTAAATAAAACATCACTGGGTGCGACAAACAATCATTTCCCTGCCAGAACTGGATCAGCTCCGCGTTACTTTCGAACAGTGGTTCGAGCTCAGGAACGCCCAACATGGCTCCCCGGGCTCGACCCTCCGCCTTATCTCGATGGAAGGTGAGTCTCTGAGTTTATGAAGTTGGATAAACTTTGCGTGCCATTCGACTCGCTCAAACTTGTCTGTTCACTAAAGTGTGTATCACATTTCTTTATAAAGTCTAGCTGGAGATTTTGGATTTGATCCTCTTGGACTTGGGGAGGATACCGAAACCTTGAGGTGGTATGTGCAGGCCGAACTGGTTCATGCTCGCTTTGCCATGGCTGGTGTTGCTGGAATTCTTGTTACTGATGTAAGTTATTGTCTCCACATTTTTTTTTTTTGACTTGCAATTGTTGGTGGTATATGAAATGGTTTTGTTCCGTGACTTCGTGGTATGTCGTAACGCTTTCCTTAAGTTTATATTTACCCCCGCTGGATATGGTGTGCAGTGAGTTACCGACAAATATCCTTCAAGATATAACGAAGCGTACTCGTGAATAGTGTTTCTACAAATGATATTCACTTCATAGATGAGCGTATGAAATTCTGAATAATATTTTTATCAGAAAGAATTCTGCAGAAATTCGTTCTTAATAGCAAATCTGCATAAAGGAAGAAAAAGACTAGAGAAATTCTAGTATGAAAATAGATTTTTTGCTCTATTTATAGAGCACTATGGCTGCGACCATAGCATTTAATCGAGATCGTTGGATAAAAAACTGTTAAGATTAACGGTTCAGATTCTGGACTATTAATTAAGCAGCTCCCAATGGGTGGGTCTAACTAACCGGCAACCTAACCATAACCCTAATCGTTCGGGTATAACCCGAACCGTTGCACTAGTTCATCACACCCATCCACACCGACGACCCAGATTCAATCATGAAAACTTTAAGATGTCTAATTGCACGTGTGAAGTGCAAAGTGATCAAAGCGCCACATTGCTCCTCATAGCCCACTGCCATTCTCAAAAGCGCATGTGATCGTTTCTCGTATAGTGGTGTACATGCATACACATTAATATATCACATAATTATTAAAGTGGAACTGTTTATTATATATCCAAATACTTTTTCCATTCTCTTCTACGTTGGATTCTTTTTTTTTTACCTCTTTACCTTCCTTTCAACTTTTTGAGATACAAAATGAATCCCAAAAAATTGACACGATATTTTGAAAAACACTAACAACAATTTCCTTGCTTTTCTTCTTTTCCCGGGCATATTCGACCAAGTCTGGACCTTTCTATCACAATTTAAAATTAGAAGCCTTCAGAAATATATATCGTGAGATGCTGCATTGGGTCATTTCTACTCCCATCTGGTGATCCCCTGGTTTCTTGTTGCAGTTGCTGCGTGTAACAGGAATTAGTGATCTGCCTCTTTGGTACGAAGCTGGTGCCACTAAATTTGGTTTTGCCAGCACCAGAACTCTCTTCATTGTCCAATTAATCTTGATGGGGTACATGCTGCCATTCTCCCTTTCCTCATTATGCGTTTCACATGTCTGTTTCTTCTTCATTTCAGTTATTCATCTTCTTTGTTTGCCCAGATTTGTTGAAACCAAACGGTACATGGATTTCGCTAGCCCTGGATCCCAAGCAAAAGACGGATCTTTCTTCGGATTGGAAGCATCACTAGAAGGTTTAGAACCAGGGTAAGCCTCCTTCACAACCAGCAAAACCACTTGCCATGCGTAGGATTTGGGAGAGAATAAGCAATAATCAGTTTCTTGTGTATATAACAGGTACCCTGGGGGTCCTTTGCTAAATCCTCTTGGCCTTGCAAAAGATATAAAAAGCGCTCACGAATGGAAGCTTAAAGAGATAAAAAATGGTTTGCATTTGTTTGATCGCAGTTTCATGTTATTGGATTCTCTTCTGGTCGCAGTTAGTTGTTTATGCATGTACTGAATTTGGATTGTAGGGCGGCTCGCAATGGTAGCCATGCTGGGGTTCTTCGTGCAAGCGTCTGTGACTCATGTAGGCCCTGTTGACAACCTTGTTCAGCACCTAGCAAATCCATGGCACAACACTATCATTCAAACGCTTGCTGGATCTGGTTCTTGACGCAACATCAAGTGTTTAGGTTAACAGTCTTGATTAATTGAATTTTACAGCATAAACTTTGCCAGGCTTAGCTGTATGCCCCGAGAGAACTATCTTATGAAGCTTTGGCTGCCTTTCGAGACGATTTGTGCAAGCCATTTCTTGTTATACCACAGCTACCTAAAGCAAATTTGAAGGCTTTTCCTTGAGAATTCAGGTGGCAGCATCTAAATCTTGCAGAAAATGTCATGAAGTTGGAAGCAACCATCTTGCAACATATAGTGCTGAATGTCATGTAAGATGTTCAGAAGCAGCCAAAAAAAAGGCAAAAAAGGAGTGCTGAATGATCTTCAAGATGTTCAGTAGTAGAAAGGGCAAATTAAAAAGGCAAAAAAAGGAAGAGGAACATCCTCTTCCTCCATCAAGAGAGACATGCATACTCAAGAACAACTCCAAAACCAGTAGGCTCCCAGAAAAAAATCCAAATTCTTTTGCTACATCAACCTTGTATAAACCTCGCAACAAAATCAAGAGTGGAAATACTAAGTCGCGTATCTATACACGTCAAAAACATCTTATATCTCTTTCCCAGTAACTTATTACATTCTACGAAAAGCTACCACCTTTTGTGAGAAAAAAATGCAATCTAATCAACCTGTATATAAACCCGCCCACATGTACAAAGGAAGATATTCTGTCCGAATGAGGTACCTGTTTCAGAGGACTGCAAGAAAGTGCCCCAGTAAAGAGGGGCTAAACACACCACCACCAACACGAAGGAGAAATATCAGAAAAAAGGTTATGAGGACTTGTTTGCCTGTGCCTTCTTCCTGGCCAGGAACATGAAAATTCTTGGGAAAAACGACCTCTTCTTTTTCTTCGCGACCTTCACATCTGGGGATGAACTTGTTGTTTCTGTGTTGCTTTCGGGGACATACTCCTCCAGACTCCGCCTATAAGGAAGAGGCACGGCAGCATCCGGGGCCCGGTCATAGTTCTTTGATTCAATTCTCTCCTCAAAGCTTGGCCTCGGGCTCTTACTAGGGTTCACGACACCTTGAACAGATTCACCAGCTTTCCGCCGTTGCTCATGTTCAGCCCTCCACTTCCTCAACTCCTGTTCTACACCCAACTTTCCTTCCTTCGCCTTTTCAGCCTTCTGCATAGCAATCTCCAGTGATTCTTTTCTAGAAGCTATCTCAGAATTGACTTCCTCTAATTTACTCAAGGTTCGCAGTTCGGACTCCTTGGCTACCTCAATCTCTGAAATGGCAGCAACCACCCTCATGTTAGCTTGCTCCTCTGCTTCATGGGCCCGCTTGCTGAGCTCGTAGTACTCCTCCAAAGAAAGTGTTACTCCAGTTGGCGAATCCTCGTCATTAGGGCTTCTAGCTGATTCGCTTTCTTGCAGAGCGTTGATAGCTGCTAGCGCCAACTTCTCTGATGCCTTTGCAGCCTCTATCTCCTTTTGTGCTGCAAGTAGTCTACTTTCCATGGTACTTGCCCCAGCCTTTGCTTGCTCGGCTTCCTCTTTTGCCTTCCGTAGCACTTCACGAGCCAATTGAGCGAGCGACTTCGCCTGATCTGCCTCTTCTGCTGCCTTTTGTAATTGCTTGGGAAGTTCCACCATCTTCTCCCGCGCTTCTTTCTCTTTCATCTGTACGAGAGCGATCTCTGACCTCGTCCTGGTTAGCTCCGCTTCAAGAGATGCGACAGCCACTTCCGCCATTCCCTCTCTCTGCCTAATGTTGGCAAGCCCAGATTTTTCCTTTTCTAGCTCTAACTTCAATGAATGCGCCGCAACTTTCAAGCAACCGATTTCAGCAGTTGCCTTCTCGATGTTGAGCTTCACTTCTTCAAGATTCTTCTGGGCTGAAGCGACTGCTGCTTGTATATCAGTGTGAGTATTCTTCCCTGATTCTGCCAGCTCATCTTTTGATTGTCCTTCGTCACCAGTCTCCTGCTTCAATTTTGATTCCATATAGGCTGCCAGTTCAGCTTTTAAGTCATGCAACAAGACTGAAGCACTATCAAGTTTTGATTTGAGATCCTTGGCCGACAAGATTTGTTGGTTTAGTTTTACCAGCTCTTCTTCTGCCTGCTTTAATTCCTTCTCCCAATTGAGAGTATCTTGCTCTCGTGCCATAGCTGCTCCAATCCTATGCTCCTCCGCCTCTAGATGTGCAGCATGTGCGGACTCCAAGGCTTCTTTTGTGGTGATCAGTTCAATAGTCAAATCCTCTACCGTCTTCTCAACTTCTTTTGATGCAGAAACAGCTTCCTCGGCTTTCTTGACAGCTATATCTTTCTCGGACACCAATGAAGCGTAATCTTTACGAAGTTCTTCCAGCTCATCTTTCACAGTTTTTAGCTCAGAAACAGAGGCTACATGCCTGGCTCTGGCGACCTCGAGCTGTGCCTTGGCTGCAACGCTAGACTCATCAGCAATTCCTTGCTCCATTTCTTCCACCCTGAGCTTAGCAAGTTCCGAGTCTTGTTTTGCCTGGTGCTCCTCAGTTTGTGCTCTCTCCAGGTTGAGTTTCAATTCTTCTATCAGTCTCTTAGTGCTGTCTAGCTCTTTCAACACGTGTGCTTTTGCATCTTCAGCAGCCTCGGACTGTTTCTTAAACAACGGAATTTCCTCCTGTGCTTTCTCAAGTTCTTCTTCTATAAACTTGCGTCTCTGCATGAACCAGGGGGTAAATTTAGGGGAAAGAAATGGTAGAGATGGACGCATTCACAATTCAATAACACTATCTTAAATACAACATTTGGACCACCTTCTTCTTAAAGAGAGAAAACCCACCGAACACCTTACCCCCAAGAAAAACCCAAAAAAAAAAGAATGTATATTGAAACTAAAATAACTCTTTTAAGAAATTCATTATTCCTCAATAAATCTACTAAAATTATATCATTGTTGCAGGCCAGCCAAATGACAGAGTCCAAATAAAATCAAAGTACCAACCCAATCAACTGGAAAGGGATGTGAGCAGTTATAGTTGAGGAAAAAAATGAGGTTGGAAAACTAACCTCCACAGTCTGCACTCTGTGAGCCTTCCAGTCCACAATCCCCCCAAACTTGGAAACAGCTTCTTTAACCGACTCAAAAGGGGCTGCTGTATCAATTTGACCTCTGTTTAGTTCAGCCTTTTCAAAATCTTTAACATTGTCAACAGATTGTAGTGTTTCATTGGAGACCCCGGTAGCCTTGGCTAGTGGCAGAGTAACCTTGTCGGGTGCCACCACATTATGGCTATTCTCACTCTCTGTTGCTCGAGGGGATGAAGCAGAAGATACAATCACGTGATTAGCATGAAGAAGGGCACTGCCAACAGAACCGTCTTCTTGAGACAAGTGTGAATCATCATCTGGTTTTGCTTCTGAGGTATATAGTGGAGCTGATGTCAAGACCTCCTCCTTTGTAGGCTCTAAAGGTGCTGAGGTATCACTCGGCCGAAGATGAGAGATACTAACAAAACCATCTTTTAATTGCTGCCTAACATCATCTGGCGGTACTTCTGGAGAATCTGAGGTACCAGCATCTAAGATCTGTGAAACATTTCCCTCTATCTGAGAATCCAATGGCTTTGGACTCACGCTTGTTAGAGGTAAGACTTCCTGCTCAAGTGCAGGTCCTTCAGAAACTGAATTGGCTGCCGGAAGACGTTGACCCTGTCCCACATCTTGCTTATTTGCTAATTCAGGATCTTGACTTTCAGGTTTAACTATACCATTAGTACCATTGTTGTTTGATAAAACTTCAATTGACTGATTCCCATTTTGAGAGGAAACTACAGCTGCAAGAGAATTTTCTTCAAGAATCTTTACATCCTCCA
Organism: Escallonia herrerae; assembly: GCA_033070095.1. NCBI lineage: Eukaryota > Viridiplantae > Streptophyta > Magnoliopsida > Escalloniales > Escalloniaceae > Escallonia > Escallonia herrerae. The sequence continues at coordinate 151,346 of JAVXUP010000379.1, read as the reverse complement.
TTCCAGCGAAGTTTTAAGGACTGCCAAGCAGGTACCTAAAATCCAAGTAACCAGTGCAAACTCAACAAAAAATGCGAATACACCCTTAGCCTGATAAAAAAAGGTAAGTTGGATTAAATCCTGTTCATTTGAGACGAGAAAACAAATAACCCCAAAAGCGGAAAGCCCTTTTATGGTCATAAAAAGGATGTTTAGATACAAGACCAACTCCTATACATTAGAAGTGCGAGGCTTCCTACAGTTTACTCATTTTGGACACTGTATTTTCTGAAACTATATCTTCGAGAGCTAAAATAATTCAACCACTAGTTTCATTGTTTTGGGTAATGATGCCTTGAAGTAAGGCAAGGAAGAAGAACAGGCCAGCTTTGGTGAAGCCAAAAACTGACACCTCAAGTAGAAAGGACAACTAAGAAATGGCTTCTATATTTTCGCCCTTTTTAACAGAGCTATGAATATGCAGAAATGCATACAAAAGTGCTGCTAGAAGATTAATCGTTTAACTTTGTATTAATCTTTGGGTTTCTTCTACTCCTGTAAAATTGAATCTCCTATTGTTTGAACCTCGAACACAGCTCCTTCATTGTACCAATTATACTAATGCGAGCACAAAATTCCAGAAACAAACTACTAGTTATTCAAAGCTCAATTCAATATGTGAAAGGTTCTGGAATAATCCAGAATCTAAATTACAACATCCTAAAGTTAGCGAGCTTATATCATTAGCCTACAACGTAGAAGCCTACAACAAACAAACAACCCGAATTCGACACATTCTGCACCAATGTTCAATCACATGCCAAACATAACCTTGAATTTCCACGATTAAAATCCACTTCTACATGGGAAAATATATGACGCCAACTTCCACGCCTAATTCAATATATAGGCTTTTGAAGCCTTCGCTTCCCGCAAGATTAAATGAACCTCCAGATGAAGAATCAAATTGCTCATTTTCATTCGTTATGCGTACATTTGTCACAAATTCACATACAACATATGAGTACATCACCACCTCGATGTTCATTAAAAAAAATAAAAAAAAATCAATGACAAAACATCTGCAATCCAAGTAACAAATCAGGAAAAATATGACACTTTCTTCAATCCCAAGTTACTTTGTAACATCCATAGCTTCTCGGAATTCGCCCCAGCAATCACAAAACTTGGTTTGATTTCAAATTGTCTACTATTCTTGTACAATCAACAATATAACCCCCCACATCAAAAATTCCGAATTACAGCTCTAATAAGGAACTAATCACAAGATTCACAGAGATAGCACTAGGAAGTATAAAGAAAAGGGCAAGCGAAAGGAGAGATGGACGTACCGGTCGGAAAATCACCAGGAAGGAAAGAGAGAAAGTCAATCACAAGCAGCAAATTGTTCTCCACATATAATAATTAATCATTACTTTGGCTCCCCTCAACCTCAAAGAAAAGTTTATCTTATTTAGCTCGGAAATTCAAAACTAAAGGATGAAAATTTAATACAAAGAAGTGCGTGGAGCCAGCTTTCCTCATAGACTCCCTCTCATTTTTCTCCCTTCTTTCTTTTTTTTTTTCTTTTTTTAAGCATGAACATGATAGGAGTTCGGAGTTCCTTTGGAATACAATAATGTAAAAGTCACCGCCCACAAGAAGGAGACTTCTACGCGCGAATGAAGCCCGTGGAAGGAGTTTGTGCGTGAAAGAACTGTGTGTGTGGTGAACGCGGGTGAAGAGCGAGTGAGGGGGAGGAATTTTCGGACAGGAACAAACGGTCAAAAGACAATTAACAGAAGGCACAAGATTCTTAAGGGAGGATAGCGGAGGCAGTGGCCGCTCCGGTCGTGAGACGTGAAGTCCGTTGATGTGGTCGGTCGGTCGGTCCCCCTAAGTTGCGCAATAATTCCGGATTTTGAAGTGTTTTGGGGATAATGAGATTGAGGAGGAACTAAATGATGCGCTAAATAAAAAACGTCTCGCTTGACAAAGAAAGTTTATACGTTTTTGCCTGAAAAAGGTCGGTTTCCGTTATATGAAATTGTTTGATAAGTTAAACTAATAAAAATATAAAATTATTTGATAAGCTATACTAGTAAAATGTATAAATTTGATATTTAGGAGTAAACAATATCGTCAAGGTATGTGTCAAAAGATTAAAAGAAAAATTTAGGGACACAAAGAATACGCCATCATACATTGCGTGGAAGTAATGCTATATCTTTCAATATTGTAAGTTTGGGTATTGTGTGAATGAAAATGAAAATTGATCGTCTAGATTTTTCTAAAAGATGAAACTTTGACCACCGTGCGACTAATTCTGGTCTCGTCATTGCCTGACCTATCGTACTCATTATCATGTTCCATGATTATTAGCAATGCTGATGTCAAAGCACGGGTTATTTTTGTCAAAATAATATGTAAGTAGGATAGTAGAAGATGTAATGACGTCTAAACATTTATTATTGGGGAAAGTAGGGAATGACCCCTCTACTTTACACGTTGTGCGATTTGCCCCCCTCCACTTCAAAGTTAAGCACTAAACCCCCCCACAGTTACAGAAAATGGGCACCTTAGACGGATCCGTTATGAATAGCGTGAAATGACCAAAATACCCTTATTTCTTTATTAGCTAATGACCCCCTGTACTATGCATGGTGTGCAATTTCCCCGCCTCAAATTTAAATTACAATTTTTGCCCATGACCCTCCTTCTCTGGTCAACCCCGCTACAATTGGTGATTCACTGAGCACAACCACTTCACTGAACACAACCACTAGTCTTTTTCTCGACCACCAGGGAGTTAAAAAAAAAAAAGGAACCGCGATTGCCGTTAGGATTAACAACGAATTTGCAAATTAAGCTTTTGAAATCCTAAAATTAGAGGATTTGAAACCTTGATTTAAAAATTAGGGTTTTGAAACCTTAAAATTAGGGTTCAAAACCCTAATTTGAAAATTAGGGTTTCTCTTATCCTTCTCCAGATCTGACCCCGCCGCCGGCAGCCCAAGCGTCATCCTCACCCCACGCCGCCGGCAGCCTCTCTCGGTGCACCATCCAGCAGACTCGCCCCGCCCCATCCCACCACGCCGGCAAGCCCCTTGGCAAACCCACCCCACCACGCCGGCAAGCCCTCTGGCAAACCCACACTACCGATTTCAATTCAATTCAAATTTTCATCAATGCCGTGGAAGGGGAAGGGGAAGGGGAAGGGGGAGGGCGGTCGCGGCGACGGGGAAGGGGAAGGGGAAGGGCGGTCGCTGCGACGGGGCCTTGGGAAGGGGGGGCTGTCGCGGCGACGGGGAAGGGGAAGGGCGGTCGCTGCGACGGGGCCTTGGGAAGGGGGAGGGCGGTCGCGGCGACGGGGAAGGGGAAGGGCGGTCGCTGCGACGGGGAATGGGAAGGGGGAGGGTGGTGCGGCGACAGGGAAGAGGGAGGCAGACGGGGAAATGAAGGGGTGAGGTGGTCGGGTGGTCGGGGGGGTTGACAGAATTGGGTTGGGGGGATAGGGGGTTGGGTGGCGGGGGGGGGGGGGGTGGGGTGGTTAGAATTAGGGTTTTTTTTCTGATTTTCTTTTCTAAAAAGAGACAAGGGGCAAAAATGTCATTTACAAAAAAGAATCGTTAGTCAACGCGCGTGTTGACCAGGCGCTGTTAAATTTAACGGTTTCCGTCTAAGGTGCCCAATTTCTGTAAGTGTGGGGGGGGTTTAGTGGTTAATTTTGAAGTGGAGGGGGGCAAATCGCACAACGTGTAAAGTAGAGGGGGTCATTCCCTACTTTCCCCTTTATTATTTCGAGAAAAGTTATGTCAACTTTGACGATAAAGTACTGTAGGTTTTATACCAAGGAAAGCAACTTGGGATGGGAAGGACCACAAGCCCATCTTGTATTCATTGTAGTAGTACTCATCATTTTGACTTGGGATTTCTCTTTTGTAAATAACGTCCCTAATCTAGGTTTATGTGTAGACGCCCATTAAGATCTTATCTTATCTTTCTTCAAGTGGACTGCATCAACTACCATTTCGAGCTTATAATCTCAGTGAGCCACTTTATGGGCCACTGCCCATTAAGATCATATTAAGGCCCACCCATGCTGTATGGGCCACTCCCCATCACAGCTTAGTTTTCTTCTGTCAGTTTGGGCCTCAGCCTACCATTATTAACTTCCTTTTTGTTATTTTTTTTGGTTGAATATCTTTTGTTCAATCGAGAGACCAATGTGATAACCTAGTGATTAAATTTCTTTCATGTTTTCAAGTGGGGTACGGATATCATAACGTAAGGAAGGGGGAGAGTTACACCTTACTGTGTAGACCAGACCCTACTGGTCTCTGATGTGTTAAGTTTTTTTTTGTTTGTTTTAAAAATTTAAACTGTTAAAAAATGGGCCGAGTAATATATATTATGCTTTAACAGTATCTGTAAAGTACAAGTTCTTGATTGCTTTTAGAGAGGTAAATCGAAGGTATACCCCAATAGGTGCAAATACAATCAAAATGCTTATAGCACAAATTTCAAAAGTTACCAAATTTAAACATCGTCTGCTAACTTTTGGCAAATACAATATATTATTGGAACTCATCCCACTTAGCTTGACTTATGAATTTGCGGAAAAAATGCTATAAACGAGTTTTCAAATCTTAATGCACTATTTAATTTTTTTTTCTTATTTTTGTAAATCTGAAAACAGAATGTAAGCAAGTTGATGCATGCTTTTTAGGTTTCATAAAAAAATAAAAACGAAAGCAATAGTTGAAAGGAGTGTAAATATTACTCGGATGGCTCACTCTTTATTCCTGTAGTGTATATCATTTCCCACAAAGTATACGGCTCAACAAAAAGTGAGAAGCTGTTTTCCACTAAAGTCCTGTTGAAATGTCGATAAAAATATTTAAAAATATCACTAACAATATTGAGTGATAATTAATAGTAATCATTATATAAAGATTTGTAGGCTACCAAGCTTGCAACCCAAAATCTTTTCGACTTTAAAAATCACCACGAGCAAAAAGACATCAAGATCTGTTCATGCAGTATATAATCAGCAATAGATATATAATAGAATTCATTACACTCGGCACCATTGAGGTTTTTACTTATTACGCTTAATTACACATGCTTTTTAAAAATTACGCTTCGCATGCTGTCATTTTCACTTTTCCTGCACTTAAGCCCAATCACACTCCACAAACTATGGGGGTCCTCAGAGGTGCCCGGTCATCGTGTTTATCCGTTCCATAAATTTTCTTCACAACACAAATTCAGTTTGTTTTGCTCCTGACTGTCATATATTACTGTAGGTGTACTAATGTCTTTTAACATTTCTCAAATTGGGCAGAACTCTCAGTAGTATTGAGTATATTTTAACCATAAATAATTCATTGACCATCAAAGTGAACAAACTTGTGCCTTTATGTAACTTTACCTGATGGGATGGAAGCGTCACTAAAGTTTTTCCTAAAATGGGCGACATCTGCTTCAGCTTTGGCTTTTGATAAGTCTATACTTGGGCCTCAGTAGGTGTACCTAAATTAGTTAGCTCAACCAATGCTGTTCCTTTTCAAATTTCTGTCTTAATCAGCCCCTGTTCTTGCACTTCACCCAATCGTATTATTAACCTACCTCTTCTATTCTCCCTAACCCCAACAACCATGACCAATAATCCAAATCATTGCTTGACTAATTAAGAAACTGATTAACTTGTCTCCAATGACTTAGGTTTCTGTTTGCATCATTTTTGAAACTAGTGTGTCTTATCAAATCGCTATCGTTATGAATTATTTGTAACGTTTTAGTTTGAACCGTTCTGCTCCACTTTGTTAGTACAGGTTCAGATAATGTCGACTACAAGTGTTACTAAATTGTTTGTAATCGGCTACAATACAGTATTATATACTATACACAAACTATCAAGGAAATATCAAGAACGTACTGCGGTAGATATGTGGGTTAATTACAAAACTGTCTCTTGTGATTTACACGTTTTTACATTTTACTCCCCGTGTTTACAACTTTTACAATAGTGTCCCCTGAGGTTGACAAAATCATTGCAAACGGTTCCAAAATTGGATGTCCGTTTAATTTTGGGACGTTAAGTCCCCATGTGCCATTTTGGCATGGGCAAATCTGTAATTTGTCCTACCCAATCTTTCCTTTCTCACTGTTCATCTCTCTCTCTCTTTCTCTCTCTCTCTCTCTCACATGCATCCTTCCCCACCACCACGGCTGTCAGCTTATCCTCCGATCAACCGGAAACCCAGACCAGCATGGTTCTGTTATTATCACCACCGCCGCCCACCTTTGTTTGTCACCACCTCCACCACAAATATGGAACCCTCATGTGCCCACACCACACACACACACACACGAACAAAAATGAAAGAAGGTAAGATTTTGATGAACAAATTGTCAAACCCTAACAAGCAAATCTATGAAAAAGAAAAAATGGGAATCTATCTGAAGGAAATCTCATCACAATTTCTTTAGTGGTCATGATGGTGCAAATTAGGAACAAGGGCTACGACCATTCGAGGCTCAAATCTGGACGGCGATGCTGGTCCTTATAGATGATGGGTAGGTAGCGTAACTGTGAGGCCATAACCGTGAGGCAACGGTGGCACCGATTGCCACGAGGCACCGATTGGAGCCATTGATGGTGGCGGTGATGCACCGCCAGGGCTTGTGGAGGTTGATAGATTTGGATAATGTGGCAATTGATTGCCGTAGACGATGTCGGTGCTCTCCTCATGGGCGCAGTGGCACGTATCAAGAGTTGGACGACGCCTTGCTGGAAGACATGCCACGGCGGCGATGCTAAGATTCTAACCCATGGCCGGCAGCGCTGCCTGGCTTCTTCATCTTTTGTTTCTCTCTCCCTTTTTTTTTTGGCTAGGACATTATTGCTGCTCCAGCAGCCACGTGACGGTGGTCTGCAGTTTATGGTGTCCGCGGCTCCGTTAGCAATGGTTGTGCAAATCAGATGGATGAATCTGTGTTGAATTTTTTTTTGGATGTTGTCGGCGCTGCTCTGGCAGATTTGCGATGGCTGTGCAGCCAAGTGCAGTGGAGTGGTTACGGCGGCATTGCCCCACTGTTTGGTTTTTGCAGTTGTGTGGGATTATGGATGACCCCTTGGTGGCTACGGCGGCTGTAGGTGGTCCGTGGTCAACTGTGACACTTGGGCAAGGTTGGAGAGATGAACAGTGAGAAAGGGAAGATGGGGGTATGAGAAATTAAAGATTTGCCGATGCCAAAAATGGCATGTGCGGTGCACATGGAGACTTAACTTCCAAAATTGAACAGACATCCAATTTTGAAGCTGTTTGTAATGGTTTTGTCTATCTCAGGGGATACTATTATAAAAGTTGTAAACAGGGGGAGTAAAATGTAAAAACGTATAAATCACAGGGAACAATTTTGTAATTAATCCTAGATATGTTGATTCAAGGAAAATTATTAGAAACAATTTCTATCCACCGACAAAGTTCTGATGTCTGCCTATCTATATTCGTGCATAAATATTTGTACCTTTAATATATGGGAGTAGTATCCATGCAAAAAAATTCCTAAGCAAAAATTATATGAAAAATATTACAAGAAATTGGCCCTCCAATCAAGTAAAACGCCTCGAATCGGTAACATTGATCCTCCAGTGCTCATTGGGTAAACCGGATTTCCTAGCCATCTTCTTATCCCACTCCAACTCGATCTTCCTCTGCGGCGACAACCCACAATACTTGCGCAAGCTCTCATCCATGGCATCATGGACCTTCCACCACCTCTGATGTGCCACATCGCTCGCATACACATTCTGATCCTCAATGTCAAAATTACAATCATAGTCCCTATAGCAAAGCCATGGCTTCAACCCTAAGTAATGAATGGCATAAAGCTTTGGAGGGTCCGACCCCAATAGTTGGTTCTTCACACTAAATTCAACCGTACTATTTGACCAAAAGTTTTTCAGAAAGTTCACCCTTCTAGGCAACCTGTGCCACCACACAAAAACCTCGTTAAGAAAGCCCTGGTCGCCTCCATTATACGACACAATCTCGTTACGATATTCCATGAATATTCGGAACGTGCAATTCGAGGGTTCAATGACCATTATGCCAGAGTTGAAAATTGAAACGTCGTTCCCCGTAGCCGAAAGCTGGGGGAAGTAGAAAAGAAGGTCAAGATTACGTAAAACAATGATGTCGGCATCGATGAAGATAATTTTTTTGTAGTCAGTGAGCTGCCATAGTCTGAACTTGCTGTAGTTGTACTCATTGTAGGAATTTTTTTCGGCTCTGGGGTTTCGGATCCGCTTGATAAGTCGGATCTTCCACCCGGAGGCGGCAAGTGCCTTACGCTTGGGTACAGAGATGGACTTGTCCAGGAGGAGGATAAGGTCGCGTTTGGTCCCGGTTTGAAGTAGACTCTGAGCCAGGGCAATTGCGCCACAAACATAGGATTCTGAGGAATGGAGTACCGTGGCATAGGCTTCCCGATCTACTGTCTTTGTGTTTGCTTGGATCTGGGATACATCGTACACCTTGTCAATTCCTGTAATTTGAGTTTGCATTTGTTAGAGACGATTGAGGTGCTTGCTCAGCTACATCAATATTTTTTACTTTTTACAATTGCTTAGAGCAAAACTTTAGAAATATTGACTTAACACTAGATATTGTTACCGCATAAGACTTTTAAACATGTTTCCGAAAGGAGCAAAATCATCGTCAACCCCATAAAAGCAGTTGTTAAGGAACAATACGATACTTATCTACTATTAAATCAAAGTTCACACTTTAGAGCGTCTGTTTCCTAAGCAGAAGGTCGTAGGTTCGACCCCTACCTGGCGCGTTTAAAGTTATAATTTTATAGAATCCGCGCTAATGTGCCTTTTAGCGACATTATAGTTTAAATTAGCAACAAAAGTGAGAGCAATCTCTACTGTTTTTTGGATAAGTAGACTTCCTTCATGTCTTGGGCAAATTCTAAAAGAAATAATTTTTTTTTCTGGTTGCTATTTGGATCAAAGGAATTTTCCTTCTACTCACAAGACAATTAATGGTAGCTAAATATTTCTAGTGACTTTTATTTAATGACGTTCAAAAAATGCTGCTAATAACTGTTGCTGAAAGTGTTAGTAAAAAAGTCAGTAGAATCATTTAGCGACCATTAAATATCACCATAAACAGCCTTAGAAGAAAATTTGCTTTCGGGTAGCAGTAAAACAAAATTACCTTTTCCCCAGAGAGGCAAGGCCAAATTGCAAGAGCCAACGGGCAATGACACCTTTTGCTCCAACCTCACCATTTCCGGCTCATAAAACCACCAATCCCCCTCCTGTCTCACCAACTCACTGCACGGGAACAACTCCAACATTGGCCTACACTCGCTCAGAAACACCACCTTCCCCCTCCTACTCCAGTCCCTCCTCCCTCTCTTTACCGCCAAGTTCGCCGCCAGAAGGTGCACTTGTAGCCTAAACACATCCCTCCGCCACCCCTCCTCTGGATACTTGCATGGTAATTTAGCCACTATCATGTCCATGTACCCGTAATCCTCGACTTTCGCCATTGGTATTTCGGGGCATAGTGTGCCGCCTTCCATCTCTTCTTCCTCGTCGATCCATTCGGGAAACAAATCTTTCCATTCGAGATACTCGGAAACGGGCTCAAAGTTGATCGGAACAGTCTTGAAACCTTGCACATTCCACTCGCTCAAGTCCTCTCCCCCCATGTTTACCATTCCAACCTTCATTCCCCTTCCCATTCCGATTCCCCTTCCCATTCCGTTCAAGAAACTTGGTTTCTCCCTTTTGACCATGTTCTTCTCGGGCTTTGATTGACTAGCTCGTGGTTCTTCCAGCACTGCCTTCATCTTGATGCCTTTGTCTGCCTATTTATTGAACAGAAAAAACTCAATTAAGACAACACAAGTTCCCGTCTGGTAAATGCCTAAGCAGAAAATGAAATTTCTTGTATCAAGAAATCAATTATCTCTCTTTATCTGTAAGAATTATCGATCAAGAAGCACAAGGCTTGTTTGGTTGATCTCTTCAAAAACTTTTCTTCTCTGGTCAGTTTTAAACAGAAAAGGAAAATAAAAACAAAAGAGAAATTTCAAAAGGATGCATGTTACTAGCTTTTGCTATATCAAGAACTTAGGATAGTGTTATGTATTTGCAATGACAAAATTACTTGAGGCAGCTCACCTTACCTTGTGATGGCATTCTCGCAAAGAGCACCTAACCAGGGACGCGGCATTCTCATGGTAGGCAGAGGACGATGGACGGAGAAGAAGGGTGGCATAGATGACTAGGAAGCAAGCCAAGAAAACTAGGTTGATTTTGATAACCAAAGCCTTTGAAGGTGTGGTTTTCATCATTTCTGTGAAACCCAAGTCCTCCAAACACTACTGCCAACAAATAAAGGTGCTACCTACAGAGTAGAGGAATGCAACTGGTGGGTATATATATCTCCCAACTTTCTGAAATTCTACAATTGTGTATACCCTAGGGATGCTCTGGCTGTAGCTTTAAGAGGCACAAGGAGGGCAAATAAGAGAAGAATTTAAGCTGAAGTAACAGAAGCCCCTTAGCGAGCTCCAAGTGTCGTTTCCATTCTTTCGGACTTTCCTTCCCTTTCAGACAAAAGGGTCGGACCAAATGAGACTTGCTTGTTTTCCATGTGTTGTTGATGGTAAAAATAGCAAGAAAGACTGTTGAATTCCCAACCTTACCCTCCTTTTGGTATAAACAAAGTCCTCAATCATTATGCTTTGTAAGTTTCGCTTTATCTTGTTTGATAAAATCCACGGAGCTTGGCTTATAATATGCTAGAAAGGTAGGGTGGAATGGTAAAGTTGGCACATGAGAGCAGCTAAGCTAAGCTAAACCAAGGCCTGGCCAACAACTCTATGGTTACCCCGTCAACTTCTTACACGCAGACAGATGTCGCTTTTAGCCATCACGAAATTTCCAAAGTTGGTACCGGCAGTTGATAATTAATCTCTTAATTACATTCCCTGATTAGTTAAGAGATTTAGACAGGTTTTAGGTTTGGATAATCACCCTCACCAGTAAGTTCTGATGGGCAATCGTAATTGCACCAGATGCCAGACTCCTTGTATTGCTTAATAGGACAGTCATTACCGTAATCTAATGCGATCATCTGTTTCACAAATATTTCAAAGTGGCAAATCCTGCCAGTTGGAGCTTGTAATAGAGCTGACAGGAGTAGTTAAATAGGGATCATGATCCCTTATTGTAACCCATGATTACAGTAGGGGTACTGTGCACCCAAATGAGAGAGGGGGAAGAGAGAGACGCATGGTTTACATGGGATCACAGCACATCACCTCTCTCTCTTCCTCTTCTCTCATTTGGGTGCACAGCACCCCTGCTGTAACCATGAGTTACAGCAGTGGATCCTAATCCGTTAAACAGGTGACCGAATGAACAGTTCCAAGCCAGCGATTGCGACAATTTGCAAACCTACTGCCAATTGCCGCACATATCTTTTCTTTCTATGGGTCACTCCACAGCTTTCTCGATACTAGCTAGGAATTGTTAACGTTAACTCTCCATTTGTCGCCATAGATCCGATCCAGGCTTCAAGTGAGAAACCCCTGCCATAACACCGAACAAGGGAAAACCCATCAGCATGGCCTTTTTTTTTTGGGGTGGAATTGGGTACGCTTGATTGGGGACATAACATAGCAAATGACACGGGATGAAATTGTTGATCGCCTGATGAATCAATCGTTTTAACAGGCAAAGCTTATTCTTGGCTACTGATGTCCGACAATCGGGATGAATCAGTAATCTTAATAAGCAGGACGTATTCCATTACTGACCAGACATGTTTATTTTTGGCCTTTGATGTTTGACGACCCTACTGAATCAATAAGTTCAACCGAGAGATGAAAAAAGATGACTCCAGACTCTCTGGCTATCACCATAAATAGAAAGAGAAGTATCGAAAAATATATATGAATAACATCTGAAAATTATTGTAGCAGACTTTTATCAACCAATACCAAATATCGTTAGTATTGGTTTATAAGAGTTTGGTACGATAATCTTAAGATATTATTCTATGCACATATTTATATCCTGCTCTTTCTATTTACGGTGATAGGCACAGACTGAAGTCACCTTTTTCCATTCGGGGACTTGCAATCTTAGGCCCGGTTTGACACTTTTTTTTTTCTTAGCTTTGTAAACTGAAAAAAAAAAACAAACGCGTTTGGTAATCAGTTTTTCATTTTTTTTTCTTTACTTTAAAAATCAGTTTTTAATTCAAAAATGAGTTTCAATTTTCAGTTTTGATTTTTTTTTTAGACCACCACCACCCGCCCACCATCGGCGACCATTGGCAACGGCCACCGCCGCCGGCAACTGCCACAACCGGCCGGCCACTACCGGCGGCCGACAGCCACCACCGTCGGCCAACGCCACCACAAACCACCACCAAAGAAAAAAAATTTGGATAATCAAACACCCAAAAAATAGAACTCAAAATAAAAACTAAATTATCAAACACCCACTTGTTTTTGTTAAAAAAAAATAATAAATAAACTAATTTTAATTTTTTTTAATTTAGAAACTGAAAACCAAAACTGAAAATATTATCTAACAGAGCCTTAGTATTTGTAAACGTCTGGTTTGCTGATGGCCACCATGACAAAGGACACGGCAAGATAAGATATTCTCCCTTTTAACAATAGGCATTTTTGTTGGCGAGCTTCATTTTTTTGTTCTCTGCTCTGTAGGATTGAACTAGCGGTAAATATGGCCGTTAAAGCAATCTGGGATTTAATTAGTTTGCGAGAAAATGTTTTCGTTTGAAACTTGTAAGGCTTCCATTTTTCATGCTACAATTGGACCGGCTGAAAGAGATAGTTTGGTTTAACGATATGACTACAGTCGAGGAAAAAAGTACCACCAGACGTGTTTGAATGGCCAAATGACTATGCACAAATGACTTTTACACGAGAAATGGTACAAGAGCTCTCGCCCTTCAATTGAATGACTTTTACTGAAATGCATGGGCCATCGTTCTTGAACTTAACCCTTGATTGATTACACAGGATAAATAGGCTCATGATCATCACAAAAAGAAACCCATGACTCATGGGTTTCTAGCTAGTTTGAAAAAAAGATAAATAAAGGAGGAAAAAGAAGCAATAATAATCTCTAAAATTTGAAATGCACCGACACTAAAGTTCATCGAAAAAAGTATAGGACATATTTTTATGATAAAGGGAGTACGTTCAATACAAAAGAGTACACCAATTAACCAAATCCTCTAGGCGTGTCTTCCTTTTAATTCCCTTGCTAACTCAAGACCGAAGAAAAAGGGTAAGGCGCTGTAAAATGAAATAGTATATATACCGTCCTTGACCCGCTAAGAAATGGCCCTTCGTTCTATCAACAGGGTCTCTGGAAAACTATGATAATAGTTGAGGGGGCCTTTCCTATTTCACGAGCTCCTTATGAAAGAACAAATAGTATTGAAAGGATCGACATTGCATGGATACAGTAACACCGCAAGTTGGCATCGACTAACCTTCACCGAGCAAACATGTGAGTTGTTTCTTTCATATTTTTTCGACTGGTAATGAATATTTACGTTGTAGCTACTCCAGACAATTACCTGAGCACAAAAGTTTAATCACACAAAGAAGCAAAGCACATGCACACAGGCAACAACTGAATAGTCATGAAACACTGACCTGCTCTTAGAAAATGGTACAACATACAAATCCTGTCCTCTAGAAGTTCTGCACCCATTTCGTCATGCCTTCACCACCTCCTGAACATGTTGAGAGTGGCTTTTACCAGGCGGAATGAAGATCAGATCTTCCCAGCCAGAATTCTTCTCGCTCATCTGGCATACATGAAGATTGAAGAAAGAAGTCATAACATGCCAAAATTTACAACATGAACGTGAAGTCTATAAATTAAACATAAGTTTCTGAGCCATCACCTCCATCTTTTTCAACACGTCTTCCAAACTCCCCACCTGTCAGGTGAAGAAAAGAAAAGAAACATATGTAAGGTACATAAAACTTGCTTGAACATCATGATTTATAGCACACAAACTTGGTATGCATCTTAAGAGTATTTAAAATTCCAGATTTAATATTTGTGGATCCCTCTAACCCTAGCATCTTCTTATGCAGTTTTTCCGGAGTGCACCATTTGATCAATAACACTATGATGGGACTAAACGTTTTTCCTCCAATTCTGGATAATAATCCCAACAAACTAAAAAAGAGAGGCTTGAATCGAGATTCAAATTCACTTCATCACCTCTGCCTATAATGAGTGGAAATATAATGAGTGGCAGTCAAAATGACAACATTACTCAAGAATTGCTTCCATAACATGTAGTATCCAACTGGAGATGAGTAATTCTTTTCAAAATCTTTGGAAAGACGCTGCCCACTTGTGAACAAACATCAATGTATGAGATGCCAGTTTCATTAGAAAATTTGGTGCACTTTATGCCCCAATTTTGGCTGTGACTTGATTGGCATGAATCTGATGCCTAAGCTTTTGACAAGATATGAGAGTCGGCTCGACAGCTCCACAAGAAATCATTTTAGAAGCCATTATGATCGCAGTGAGTAGTCACACATATAAGTATGTATTGGTGGAGCATCTTTTCCCAGGAAAGAAACAAGATATTAAAGCATTTGAGTACTAATGCTAAAAGTCAAATACAGGAAAAACGCAACCGAAAAAACCCTCGTAGATTCTGGTACCATAATGTGTTGGGAAACACCAGGTCCTCTTGGTACCCTTGAAACAGTTGAGAGTTCTTTTTCAATATCTTCCTGAATTAGCAACAAGCAGGATTCAACCAGTGGCAGTTAGTAATGTAGCCATGATTCCACAGCTTGTTTGGAGTGTTCCTTAGCAAGTGATAAATCCAACTAACCTTCCGAAAATATATTGGGCAGTAACGCTTGTTTCTCTTTTTCACAACCAGGAGGTCCGACTGTAAATGCATAATGCAACACAAGTTTGTGATGGAATGCAAGCTCGAAGGTAATCTGAAAAGATTGGTGCAATCACAGTCACAAAAGCACGACTATGCATAAATGTGTGTACACCCTAGCTTGATCACAGGACCACAGCACTTGGATTGGAAAGAGAATCCGGCTAATGTTTTAGTTGAATGATGAAAGGGCCCCAACACATTAAAAAAGAGTGGCCCAAACATTCAACAAGACTCAAAACGTAGAGGTAACAGATATAGCCTTTACCATTTTCACTCTGGCTCACTCTGATGTTATTTGGAGAGTAGTGCAAATATTAGCATCATATGGGACCAAAATTTGATGAGATGAAGATCAAAGGCATAATGTTATAGGCTTATAGCACACACAAAGCTACACAAGAAGATAACGGCAATTCACTATAATTAATAGACCTGGCAAAAAGAAGCCCATACCCCAGGGTAGTGCCAATCCACCGCCTATAAATGGGTTTTGGGCACATAGAAAGAAGAACCGTCAAAATTTGACCCGTACTCCAACCGGACCGTATTTACGGTTTGGCTCGGTTAGATGTGGATTAGCTGCGGTTATCTCGGTTATATATATAAAACCCACTTTTTTAACCTACTCTGTAGGGTTCACAGACTTTCTCTCTTTCTCATTCTTCCCAGCCGCCCTCCTATTGCACTCCCTTGGTCTCTAGTCATAGCCAAAGAACTCGTTAAAACCCAATCTTGAGCTTGCAGGCTTCTCGCTCCAGCAGTCCACCACCCACGGCCACCGGCATTGGTCCACCGTCCCGTGCCACAGATCTACATCTTGACATATCATCAGAGGAACGCGAGTCCCTCACCTCTTATCTCTCTCTAGTCTCATCTCTAATATGTCTCTGCTTACTGAAACATTTCCGTGGTGGCTTTAACAATTCAGATTTGTATGATGTGTCACTTTGAGTTCGTTTGTTGGTGTGGGCATTGCTAAATCAGATGTGCATACTGATTTTGCTTTTGATTTGACACTAAACATTTCAAATTTAAATATTAGATTTGGAACTCAGAAATCAGAATCAGAAATATAACAGAACATCAATATGCCATAGAGAAAACTCAAAAAAAGAAAATTAATTATTTTTTTCTTGGAAAATGGGGATTACCAGCAGGCTACGTGGACTGTAGAGGTTGGCTATAGGTACACTAATTGGTCTCCTGGTAAAATCCAGGTGATTATTACCCCTACCCGGCAGATTTACCCGTTTGCCAGGTCTAACAAATAACACTAAAGATAACTTGAAGGGGTAAGATGCACGCAAGCTGTGCATCAGGAATAGGACACAAGAGGTTGCCATAAGCAGTCACCAACCCACCAAGTAAAAGAGTCTGAAACAAGCTGTAAATGCCGAGGAAAATTCCATCTTTGATATAACCAATTCGCACATTCCCATAGTTTTCAGTTTTGGAGTTCACAATGATCTTGGAAGATCACCAAGAGGTCCTGGTCAGCAATTAGTTGTGATATTTAGAAGATGCCTGTTCCAATGGATGTTAGATGGATCATTTACCGTACGTGTATGAGAAATAACTGGACTATCATCTAATACATTTCTTTCGGAGGATTTGATATTTACTGTGCACTACCACGTGAAAAAGTGTAGCTTCTTCTGTCATCAACCATCTCTACTTCTGGTACAGCCTAATAATTAATACGCAATCACAAATGTTTGTCCGTTGGATAAAAAAATGGTTGCAATTTAGATGAACATGGTTGCATTCTCCTAGCTAGCGGTCAATAACAGCCAGGATGACTGGTGCAGTCTTAGGAGTTACCTGGAAAATAGGGACTCCATCAAACCCATTCCTGATATCTGAAGCTTTCAGCTGAAAACACGAAGCTTAATGTGAGCCCAAAGAAAATGGATCAGCAGTATAGACAGAAGATAGACTAGAATTCTCATGTTTATAAACATATTAAAAAGCTGTAAATATGGTTTTAAATACATGGTCTGCCAAATCTTGCCAATTCAACTACTCATATGACAGGCTTAAAGTCAATGCCCTTGTTCACATACTTTCTAGCATTTCCTGTATCTCAAAAATCTTTGTTTTTGCCTTTAGGCAAGTGATATCTCAGACTCAAGATTGTATAAACAATAAACATAAGTTGGGCAGATAATAAGAGTCTCACAAATCTAGTAGTAAATTACAAGTATATAAGTAGCATAACCAACTTACTCTATCTAATACCCCCTCCGTCTCAAAATAATTGATCGATTTTCCTTTTTGGACTGTCCCAAAAAATGATCACTTTCCAAATCAGGAAAGATTCTATAGGTGTTTTTTCATGTTTACTACCCTTTCTACACTTCTTTGATTCTATTTCTCTCCACATTGAATCTTCCACAAACCCATTTTTCTCCTGGCCGACTTCCTTCCCCTCCCTCTCTCTCTCTCTCTCTGGGGGCAGAATGGAAAACATAATATATAAGACTTATATCATTAATATGCGTGTCAAGTCAATATTTAGCAATTATTAGGGAAGGAGGGATTACAATATTTGGTTCTAGGAATAAATGTATGTTCCCAACCTATTCTGGTCGCACTCAAAGGTCCACTTGGAGTCCCATTGTGCATGACACGTCCGCACAAGCACAGTATTCAACGCTTTGAACCAGACAAAGTGCGCGCGCCCAAGTCACTTGCATTCTTTGCCTCACACGCCTCACGCGCGACTCAGTCACCAATGATTTCACGCTACCGTGACTCACAGTACCACGTTCGTCGCGCCGCGACCACCTAAGCACCTTTTCACCAAAAACATCGACCGTTGGCGCAACCGGAGCTACGGGGTCAAGGGCATAGGCCTTGGCCAAACCCATGGGGTCGGCCTCGGCCTCCCCCAAGTCCATGGGGTCGGCCTCGGCCTCCATGGGGTGTTGGCCTTGGCCTTTCCCCCGGTTGTTCACTCTTCGAGCAAAGTCCCTTTCGTGCTTTGATCGCTTCATACACTTCGTACCTGGCTTTGGCACCTTGTTCGTCACACGGGTATGTTTCACGTCGACACGCTCGTCGCAATGTAACTTTCGGATTTGTCATTGCCCATCAAAACACCTTCCGTCGGCAAGCCCGAATTTCACCCAAAGGGGGAGTGGCCTTGGCCTCCCTTCATGGGAGTTGGCCATTGGCCTTGGCCAACCCTTAGGGTCGGCCTCGGCCTCCCCAAGGGTGGTGGCCTTGACCTTCCCCCATTTTTGGCCTATGGCCTCCGCTCCCTCGCGCACTTGTTTTCTCAAGTCTTTGCACCTCCGCGATGTTTATGGACGTTTTGGCCTATGGCCTCCGCTCCCTCGCGCACTTGTTTTCTCAAGTCTTTGCACCTCCGCGATGTTTATGGACGTTCGTGCATGAACCTCGCGACGTCCGTCGTGCATGAACCTCGCGACGTCCATCGTCCATCATCCTCGCGACCTCCGTCGTCCATCATCCTCGCGACCTCCGTCGTCCATCATCCTCGCGACGTCCGTTGTGCATGAACCTCGCGACGTCCGTCGTCCATGAACCTTGCTACGTCCGTCATGCATCGACCTCGCGACGTCCGTCGTCCATCATCCTCGCGACGTCCGTCGTCCATCAACCTCGCGACGTCCGTCGTCCATCAACCTCGCGACGTCCGTCGTCCGACGACCGCGTACCATCACTTCCAACTTTGTCATTACTACATATTGCATTCATTATCTGGTTATGACAGGTACACTCAGCTCACATACCGTCTTCGGGACACCCGAAGCGCACCCATGCGCCATTCTTATCACATGTGCCCGGGCACAAAGTATATCTTCGCGACGTTCGTCGCCGAGCCACCTTTATAACATGTGCCCCGGCACCAAGTATATCTTCGCGATGTTATCGCCGCGCCATCTTCATAACATGTGCCCCGGCACCAAGTATATGCTCCGCGACCTTCGTCGCCGCGCCCATGCGCCATTCTTATCACATGTGCCTCGACAACAAGTATATGCTCCGCGACCTTCGTCGCCGCGCCCGTGCGCCATTCTCATTACATGTGCCCTGACACCAAGTATATGCTCCGCGATCTTCGTCGCCGCACCCATGCGCCATCTTCATAACATGTGCCCCGGCACCAAGTATATGTTCCGCGATCTTCGTCGCCGCACCGATGCGCCATCTTCATAACATGTGCCCCGGCACCAAGTATTGCTCTGCGACGTTCGTCGCAGCGCCCATGCGCCATCTTCATAACATGTGCCCTAGCACCAAGTATATGCTTCGGGACCTTCGTCGCCGCACCCATGCGCCATTCTTATCACATGTGCCCCGGCACAAAGTATTGCTTTGCGACGTTCGTCGCCGCACCACTTTCATAACACGTGCCCCGGCACCAAGTATTGTTTCCACGAAGTCCGTCGCTGCGCCCATGCGCCATTCTCATGATACGTGCCCTCGGCACCAAGTATTGCTCCCGACGTTCGTCGTCGTGCCGGTGCGCCATCTTCATGATACGTGCCCCCGACACCAAGTATTGCTTCGCGACATTCGTCGTCGAACCACTCTCATGACGTGCTCCGGCACCAAGTATTGTCCCCGCGACGTTCGTCGCCGTACCCATGCGCCACAATCACGATACAAGCCTTCGAGCATCACACTTATTCACCACACCATGTGCCCCCGCCATGGACGTGGAACATGCTTCGACACACTCTTCGGAGTGTGCAGCATCACGGGGGCTCCGTTCGTAGTGCTCAGGCACGAGGACCCCTCGCTACGGGATGGGCTCATAACCTTAGAGCCATCGCCGGCACAATCAATTACGGGATGGGCTCACAACCTTAAAGCCATCGCTGGCACAATCAACTACGGGATGGGCTCACAACCTTAAAGCCATCGCCGGCACAATCAATTACGGGATGGGCTCACAACCTTAAAGCCATCGCTGGCACAATCAATTACGGGATGGGCTCACAACCTTAAAAGCCATCGCCGGCACAATCAACTACGGGATGGACTCACAACCTTAAAGTATTGCCGGCACAATTAATTACGGGATGGGCTCACAACCTTAAAGCCATCGCCGGTATAATCAATCACGGGATGGGCTCAAAACCTTAAAGCCATCACCGTCACAATTGCAGGGGTGGCTCCGGCATGAGGACCCCTCGCCACGGACCCTGAGCACTAAGCTGCGAGCATGTCCACTCATGTTACCATTGATCGTCGACACCAGCAGGGCAATGACCCCCGGGTCACTCCGGGACGGGAGCAAGTCCTTGGAGGGCATGGCGCCTAGTCCGCCTGACAGTTGGCTACAGGGGCAACCCTCACCACTATCAGGTTCTCCGTGCGTCTCTTGACGCACTTAGTAGGACTCTACAAGGGCTTGGATTGGAGGCTAGATCAAGGGGTTTGTTTCTCTGGCCACACCGACGCTGTGGGAGCCAGTCTTTTCAGACAGACAGAGCGACGCTGTGCGGGGCAAGCCAGGTGAAAATGTGATTCGACAGTCCGTGGAGCACCGGCAGATGTGGACCCCTCGGTGACGTGTCACTCCCAGGGAGCGCCACGTGTCGCGTGATGACATCATCATCTCAACTTCTATAAATAGAGGTCTTGAGAATTCATTTGGGGATTTTAGACATTTTCAGAACACTTTCACTTCTCACTCTAGAATCCTAGAGAGAGAAACATACAGGACCCTGACTTCGGACCTAAGCATCAGACTGTGACTGTCATCGTACATTCATCCTGCGCCATCGCCCTCGCAGCACTGCCACCCTCAGGCTCTGTCTGGGAAGCCCTTGAACTCTGCCCTTGCTCCGCCCTTGCTGTGTCTCACATCAACATACTTGGCATCTGAGTCGGACTGCATTCCTTGTGGAACCTCCACGTCGACTGCGAACCCACTTTCCATGGCATCAATGTATAAATGAAATAGAACTGCACAATAGACATCTCAATGATAATTTTGGCAAACCTAACATCAACGGATAAGTAGCATATAGACACGAACCTATGTTCGATACCAAAACTGACGTGGGCAATGGGCGGAGAAATTTCGAGAGTCCAATTTTGGACTCGATACATACTCCGTGTCTAATTGCTGGGATCTGATTTAAGAAGATTAACTTCAAGAAAGGAGAAGAAGCAAGAAGCACAATACAAGGGTGCTAGCGAAATAAGCAAGAAGAAGCAAGAAAGAAAAGAAGTAGCAGAGGATAGAAAGTAGCAACACGCGATAAGTAGCTAATACCAATGTCTTATGGCTGCCCCAACCTTAGTTCATTAGATACCCCCTACATTTTACTACTTTCCTATTAGTCCAGTCTCACCCCTTAGATAAGAATAACAAAATGTGGTCTATCTCCATATGGTTCCAACTTAACTCACAGCTGCCCTGCTCAACAAGTGCCTGAGAGTTAAGAAAATAAACTTATAAAATCAAGCACCTTACTGCTAGGGCTGAAGATAGCCGAGTTGTTCATGAACAGCTTGTGATTCATCCCCAAAAGAGCTCCTTTATGTTTGTTTTATATTATATATGAACTTCAACATGAATAACTTTTTAGTGCTCGTTTACTTAATGAGCCAAGAATGAAAATTCCAAAGCGTCAAACAATGTGATCTTGAACAACTTGTCTGCATAATAATCTAATATTTATATGTTCAAAGCATGGAAAGTTACACACATCTATATAATATAAACTATGCTAAAAAGTCTTAAGGCCTACACTCAATTAGCTCAAGAACCCAAGCTCAACTATAAATCCAAACATTGCCTACGAAATAGCCCCAAACATTTAAGACCAAATATCTCTACTTTCTATTTAGAAAACCCTAGTATCCTAAAGTCCATAAGCGCATGCGAGCGAGAGCGCGAGCAGACTCTTTCTGTCTCTCATCACACATATCTCTTACGTACAAATCAAGCCGAAGCCATGCCGGCGATCATATCTGGGATCGGATAGGAAAACATGCTCTCCTGCATTGCGACTCCTAATCTCCAATCTTTGTCAAGGACTTGCTCAATCTCTAATTTCGTTGATATCACCAACTTGGTCGATGGTTCGGTCTCAATCCGTCGATCATTTCAAATACGGTAGCTGGGATTTGGAATGTCAACTATGTGTTTCGGGATTTAAATATGAGTTTCTGAATAAGTTTAGAAGCTTGAACTTGTTTGCCTACTTAGAGGAACGAGCCAAGCCAAGCTGGAGTTATATGGTAACAAACTCGATATTGAGTTCAAACTCAAAATTCGGCTTGGAACGAAGACAAGCTGAGCTCAAACATACCTGGAATTATACGAACTAAGCTCGAACACACTCCTATTCTGCTTGACTAGGTCTGTATACACGCCTACTTACGGCAGTGAAACGTGTCAGCTAGTATCCTAGAGGTGTTGGGGTACCTGTAAATGCCCGAAATGACATCTTAGCCTATATGAGGTGTCCATGTTAATAATACCACGGAAAGGGTCATTTGGAACTTTTCTTTTGTTTCAAATTTCAATGATGCCATTATAAAATACTTTTCTCGTGACTTTAATAGGATGACTCTTTTAATAAGAATGCAGCTAGGAACCAAGCATTGCATGCTAACGGGTTGCTCTCAAACCAAAAATAATGTAACAAGATGATTAGCACCAACACGAGCAAAAGATAATTGAATTAATATACAAATTAAGCATCACCTAATAAAATTTTGATTCAGAAAAGTACAGGTCGAAAAAAGTACAAACTCTATTAGCATCATCTCAAGGTTTCATATCACAACAGTACGAACCTCTAATGCATTTTTTATTTGCACGGGATCAGGCAAAAAACGGAATGCAATTCCTTCGACTTTCAACATATAGACCTATATACAGAAACAAATAAAGAAACTGATCAATACATGATAAGAGTATACATGAATAACCAATGTAGATACCTAGCATATTTGTAACATAATCAGTTTGTGAGTGCATTATCGACATCATGTAGTTCTTTTTGTTTCTTCTGGAGTAGCTTCGATCAACCTAAATCACTTCAGAAGCGGACAGGCGACAGCAAATTGGCGCTAGATAGCACAACCACGTGGTGCATAGCAAGGATGTCTGGTTTGCAAAGTTTTAGGACGATGCCAACACTCATTTCTCACGTGTTTCTTCTGATTACAAGAAACAAAAATACATTAACCAAAGTTTCTACTTATTACAAAAAAAAAAGGATACAGATGCAACTGTTGTCCGAACACCCTGTTAATTGATGATGCTTCTAGTTGCAGGCTTTGACTTGGACAGGAAATAAGCATCACATCTTACTTGTTTTGCATTCCAACCGAATTTTTACTACTAGACCACAAAATGCCACCTTCTACTTTATGTGATTAAATCCAAAAGATTTAAAAAGAACGCTAAGATCACCATTGATAGGCCAATCACCTCCAGTTTCCTATTCTGCATTGCGGAACCAGGCTATAAAGCACTGGTTTACTATTTCCATCAAGTACTCGAACACTTGACTTTCCTGACGTTCATTCACCTTCCTACTAGCAAATATTTACAATGTGAAGCCGTTTCATTGGAAAATAGACATTTTATTCAAAAGATTGGGGTAAAAATTTACAAATCACCAAATGCTAGTGTACTAAATGATGAAACGTTTTCAGCTACATAATACATTTTAGCGGCCAAAAATGATCACCTGGTCGAGTGTAATGGGTACAACCTTAGCCTGACCGCGCAATTCTCCTTTTCGCGACCGAACCTGGCCATCACAATCCAACCAAACCAAATTATACCTAAATTTACAATTTTCACAGACGCGCACACACTAAGTACCTGAGCGAGAAATGCTTCGGCATCTTCTTGACGGAAGCAAAGCAATCCAACCGACTTGACGCCGTTAGGATCGGATATCAGCACGAACTCGTTGTTCGAGTTGCTGACAGTGTAAACCGCGGTTCCGGCGAGCGTTTTTGCTACGTGGCCGGAGCTGAGAGCGACGTCGAAAGCGTGCTTCCCATGCTGGCCATCCTGCTGCAACGAAACCGAGGCGAAAGGCAAAGCGGAAGGGAGAGAATGAGCCAGCACTGAACGCCTCGGCGGCGGCGCCACTGCCTGCCAGCTGGCGGAGATCTTTCCGGCGATACGCCGCGTGTCGTCGAGTCGGGTAGAGAGCTCCGCCCCGATACGGTGGCAATGCTGGTGGATGAAGGCGGAGAGGGAGAGGAGCGGATTGGGGGGATATGGTGAGGGCTTTGGTGATGACTCCATTTTCGAGTGCGAGAAAATGCTGAACGAACGGTCATTTAACTAAATAGGAGTAGGAATAGGAATTTCCGCTTTACTGGGGCCTGGTCAGTTAATAGACTGGGCCTTTTTCTTGGGCCTGTTTAGTTAATGGACAGGGCCTTGGTCTATACAGAGGACGCGGACCAACTGGGGCATTGGTCGTAGGGTGGTTGTCCTTGCTAAAAGGCTTGGTTAACGCTGCGACAGCTTGAGACAAGTTTTAGTCCGATGATTCAACACTCGTAAGTTGTAACTAATCAATGTACGATACTCCTCGCGTTCTTTCTTTTGACAACTTTCTTTTATGACCAAACCAATTATTATTATTATTATTATTATTATTATTATTAATACGAGTCGTTGTGATACACGCGATGTGTATGTAAACATAAAATTAATGATATAAAATTTTCATTATGTATAAAGATTTATTATCACATTTGGTAAAATAAATTCTATATTATAAAAACTAAAAGTAGTTATTCAATATTTAAACTTTTGTTTTATGAATTTTTTAAGAAAAAACAATATAATGCCATTTGCCATCATTCTAGACAGGTAGTTATGTAATATAAAAAATGTGATACACCAAACCAAATCATGTTTTTCCTTTATATATAGTATAGATAAAGTATTAAATGATAGTATAAGACATGATAAATGTTAGTTTTAATGTCAAAGCTCGTACTATTTTTGTTAAAATAAATACAGTTGTAGAAGGAAATTACACAACCACAACAAAACACGTACTAAATTGAGAAAAGACATGCTGCTTGTTGTGATAATAAGACTAGAAAATTTAAGGACGTTATCACACATTGACACGATCATGTAGTCATTGACCAAAAGACTTGTAATTAGCTAATTGACACGAGGTGGGCTAAATTCACGCCTTTTGATTGCTAAAATATGTTCTAGTGGCACTTTTCAATCTTTTTTTAGTAGCACAAAAATGTACATTAAACAGAAATGTATTGTGAATTCGGTCTCACTATCTGGAATTTAAGCTGTATTAGGATCTCGCCCTGCAAAGAATTTCATTTTGGCAGGCAGAGCGAGGCCACATATGAGAGATGAGGGGCAATTGCCTCCAAGTTCGTTGAGAAAAAGATATAATTTTCAATTATCATATCACTTAAATGTCGAACTTCAGTCAAGAAGGTCCAGAAACAAAAGGACAATTTTGTTCTTATATTTTCATGAAAATATTTTATTTTTATTGTTTATTCCAACTTGGCATTAGAACCTTTTTGCAATGTTAAGAGTTACGTGTTTCAATTAAAATTCTAAGGAGTAAAGTGAAACTCTAAAACAAATTTTACGAGATTAGTTACAATTTAATACGGAGTAAAAAACATAGTTTGGAGGACAAATTAGATGATTATTCTAAAAATATAGGCCGGGGTATAGAGCTAGTTTGCCCGTTTTGCCTTCATTTTGGAGCATCTAACAGTTATTTTATAATCTCGACTGACAAAAGAACCTGGTGGATGCACTTATTATAATTTAAAGATGAATTTAAATATAATTATAGTTTAGAGGCAATGTTGATGAAACATTTATAACTTCGAGATGTATTTTTGTGGTTGTTCCCGATAATTTACTAGAGAGAAAAAAAAGATACGTTTTCCAAACTTCAATGAGTTGTCTAGAGAAACTTTTACTCCTTGAACGTGCCTACTTGTCGGGAACGTTCACGGAACCAAAACAAAGAAGAAAAGGCTAAGATCTTTTTTTTTTTAACCTAAGATGCAGTTATTATTCGTCAAGGAGTACATTTCCTCTTTATCACTTATTCCATTAGGTTATCTCTAGTCCTATTTACTGTGGTGATTGACAATGACAAGAACATCAAATCTTACCGGTTTTTAGAATGAGAAACATAAATTATCCAAAAAGACCTTATAGAAATCTCTTGAAATCCTGTAATATCAAACATAGAATATTGAAGCAGCCAACGTAGGAGCTTGGCTTAAGAACTTATATTGCTTCCATCAATTATTGAAACCTTTGATGTTGGAATAAAGTATGCATGCTTATAGCAGGTTGCCGAAAAGAAGATTCTATTTCGTGATATAGGAAGGAATTTAGGATGTCCTAAATAGCTCATGAATTGCCTAGCTTTATCATATTTATCTTTTAAAGCATCTAGGAACAAATATTTGTTATTTAACTAAACTAGCTTGAATTGGAGGACCAAGGCTCTCTTGATGCACCTTTTCAAAGATGCCACACTTGCTTCTTTATGGACTAATTAAGAACTTAAGCATATCGGTTAATTCCTCCTACACAGGGAAATAATTAATATGGAGAAAATAGCTAATGACTTTCTCTATTATACTTCGGATGCAATTTCACTCTTTCTACTTACAAATGATCTACTAGAGACCCCCCACAATCGACGAAATACCGCTTCATCGACAAAAGTTGTCAATTTAAATTGCGTGCGTGTGCACTAATATTTTTTGAAGATGACAACTTTACCCCCTTCTTCACTTCCGCACTCATCAACCACCCTATCTTGACTTTTTGCAATATGATGATAAGTGAGAATGGGTAAAGATGAATATCAGTTTTACTCATTACAATCAAACCATTTATGTTTGATTAACTCCAAGCCGACTCTATCCTAGAAATTTCTAAGAAATCACAAGCAATAAAAATTATAATAAAAAACAAATATATTATCTCTTGAACAAGCAAAAATATGTATTTTCTTTTGAAAATATGTAAGCGAGTGTAAAAGGCATTTTCTGATTCCACATCGCTCCAAGGAAAAATGTAGACATAGATGGCCCGGGATATTTTTGCTGGCTTAATAAAAGGCTCCTGAATCATCGCACTCAAGCATATCTTAAGCAAGCAAAGGGCAAGTATGAGATCTTAGGGATTGCTTCAAACCGACTTGTCGCTTGGAAAGAAGAGAATCCCAAAAGAAGGAATAATATAAAGTGCTAAATCTATCAGACTATCAGTACTTTTGTTACGCCATACATAGTCTTGGCTTGGTTCCTAGCAACTAAGGATACCTCTTCAAACACATAAAAACACACACTAAAGAAGATGCCCATGTGGAGGCGCTAGTTTTCCTCTGTCCGACGAGCAGGTGAAGGACTTGTTGAGAGATATAAATCTCATATCGAGTATCAATCCCACATCGGGTAAATAATAAACAATACTTCAATATATATATATATATATATATATACACACATACATACATACATGTACGTGTGTGTGTCTTGTAGGCCTCTCCTCTCATTGTTAATTGGTTCTAAGATGAATGTTTTTACATGGTACCAGAGCTGGTCGATCCAGGTCCAGTAAACAATTCATAATTAGTTTCTCGCTGTCACTCGGTCAATTTTTTCACGTGCTAGGCTCACTCAAAAATCGGTCGGACCACACGTAAGGGGGCGTGTTGAGAGATTAAACCCTACATCGGATAAATAATAAACAATACTTTAATGTATATTAGTTGCAAGCCTCTCCTTTTATTACCAATTGGTTTTGAAAGAAATGTTTTCACGGGGCTCCCTTATGAAATTGATACCGACGACGAAGATGGCAAACTGAGTAAGAATGAGTTGAAGGAAGCGTTTCGGAAGCTAGGGTTGCGTTTTGGCGGCTGGAGAGCCCGAAGGGCACTCCGCCATGCTGATATGCCAATGGGGACGGATACATTAGTGAAGACGAGATGAGAGATCTCATCAAGTTTGCTTGCAAATGGGGATTTTCAATCAATTAGTACTGTGGATTGCCTTGCATCCGGATTCATGCATGCGCACCAAATGCAAAACGAGGGTATCAGACGATCACTTAATGTATGATGATGTATGTATCGTTATAACTTAGCTTGCTTATAAAAAAAGTTCTTTTATTATGAGACATAACTATTAGTTTGCTTCAGCACAGGTTGTAAATTCCAGCAGATTTTTAGAGAAAACAGTGCATAAGTCTCCCTCTGCCTCTCTCTCTCTCTCTCTCCCCCTCCCTCCCTCTCTCTTCCTCGCCAAACAACCCCCCCCCCCCCCCCCCCCGGGCTTAGTCGTACACCATAGAATATTATATGAGCCCAAGTTTTGATTTCATGTATTTAGGTTACTTATTCATGTTAACAACCAGTTATTTGGAAAAACATCATCTTCAACGAAATTTTCCTTCAGCGACGGATTTTTGTATGGAGAGGAGACAATCAGGAAGTATCACATGCCACATGTTCCATTTTCTTAGTTTGGAATGGGAACTCCGTGCACAATATGGTCCAAACCATTGAGTATAATATCCAAAACAAAGGCTGGTATCAGTTGACAACGTCCTTACAAGGAGACTCTAAACCTAGGAAAAATAACACTACAAGAACTTAATAATTGGTCATATTTGTTTAGCAACTTTAGAGGATCTGGATCCAAATGCATGGAAGGAGCAAGATCGTACACAAAGGAAAACCAACCGATCCAGCTTCTAGGTTGCCTACAACAACAAATGTTGCTGACCGAAGACAACAATATCAGCTCCAAGAAGCACATGTACAAGATTTCCTCACGCCAAGACAATCCAGATGGATGAAAAATACGGAGTATTTACCAAGTGACTGATGCTTCCTCCGTACAGCAAACCTCGATCAGGAGTTTCTTTGCTCCTCCATTGACTGGAATTCCACTGCCTACCTTCTCGTTGGAAGCAATTGAGCGTAACGATTTTAGAAGTTCAAGGTGTTGGTGTTGGGTGCAAGAGACCTCTAATTAGTTTGAGGACGTGCAAAGGCTCGTAAAAATATTCTAGCTCAGAATGAGTCTTCCTGAGGGAGTGTATAGCTAACCAACTCGGTCTGGTAGATTTTCTAGACCCTCTTTTAGTGTTCCGATGTTAACCGACTTTGTAATTAGCAGGGATATTTTGGTACTTTAATGGTCAAACCTGATTATCAAAAGTGATCAATTCATAATCTTCATATGTTTGTTTAATGTTTTAATCATTTTTTTAATCTTTGTTAGACGCCTAACAAAGATTTAATAAGGTTATTCGACCATTTCATAATTAATTCGAAACAGACTCTTGAAAGATAATCTCTACAAGAATCAAGATCAATTTACAAGATATGGTATGACATTCATCCTGACACCATTCCTCAACATATTTGCAATTTAACACGAGTGGAATACATTCCACGGTTTTTTAGAAAAGGGGCGGAAAACATTCCATATTTTATTCTTTCCGAGTTCTTATAGATTTCTTGAAGCTTAAACTGTCTTTACACTTTGCATTATCAAAAAAAAAAAAAAAAGTATTTGTCATTGTATACACTACAAGAAAAACTGGTTTTACCGACGGATCAAAATCCGTCGCTAAAAGTGACCTTTACCAACGGATTTATCTGTAGGTAAAGGTTCGTCACTAAAAGTGACCTTTAGCGACGGATTATTCCGTCGCTAAAAGTCCGTCGGTAAATATCTTTACCGACGAAATTTTCCGTCGCAAAAGATCATTAGCGACGGACTATTACCGACGAAATTATCCGTCGCTAAACGTGGTTTTCATATTTTTTCATTTTTTCTTAAAAAAAGTTTTACTTTTAGGGACGGACTTTTAGCGACAACCAAAAATCCGTCACTCAAAGGTGTTAATGAAAAATAAAACCTTAACCCTTCTTATTCTCCATCCGCCGCACATCTTCCCTATTTTCTCTCTCTATTCCCTCTCTCTTTCTCTCTCTTTTCTCTAATCTATGCTACCCACCTCTCACACCACCCACCCTTGATATCTGCCTCCCCCCCCACCTCTCTTTCTTCTCACCTCTGTCGCTACCTCCGAAAGCCACCCACGCCATCCACCTCAAAGAGACCCACCCCCACCGCTACCCCCGCTGGCACCGCCCCTCCCTATTAAAACCACCGCCAGAAAACTGGCTTAATGGCTTATTTGATTTGTATTAGTGAAAGTTTGATTGGATTTTCAAGCGCAAATCTGAAAATGGCGCCGGGAGAGAGACGTGTAAGTGCTGTAACTACAAGAAATCAAAGTGCTTGAAGCTGTAAGTTTCTCTAGTTCCTTTATTTGACCCTTTAGAACATCCTATAATGTATGCAGTGCGTTTAATTTGGTTGGTAATTTCTTGGTCAGTCTCTTGTACATAAAACCCCTTTTGAACATTACTTATCCACCCACATCGTGAATCTGAGCAACCTAATATATATGTCTGCAATGGGTTACATCATTAAGAATGTGCAGAGGAGAGGTATTGACTATCTTTAGTTTTGGAATTCTTAACAACATATTAGAGATAAAGAAAAGGAGTGAAAGGGAAATGAGGAGTTACTGACGAGGAAATGATAGAGAATTGAGTAGGAAGTTGTTGGCTCTGATACTAATACTGGTTCAAAACATACTAAAAGATTTCAGCACTTCTAAAGGATTTGGTTAGTGTTAGGCTTTTGGCTGAAACCAATTAGAGATGCTTGGTTGTCTGTATTAGAGGAAAAAATACCCCTACAAGTTCACTTCCAGTATCATGAATAAAATAAGGTATATGACTTATCGTACGAGGATCTGATTAAGATGATTTAGAAGGAAAACGACAGCAAAAATTAGGAGAAGGCTGGGAGAAGGGGGTAGGATACTACCTTTGAGGTCATATGAGTGATGGTTGTCGAATATGGCATAACAGATGCTTATAGGGATTAGGAAGCAAGTTATCGAGGATGAAATTACAAGCAAAACTATGATGGCTTGTAATATCATCCTCGGCAAATGCAGCACAACCTGAGCCCCTATTTCAAACTTGCTTAGTTTCATCTTGAACTCCTTACCTTCTGTAAAGAGAAAAAACTTCAAAACAAAACATCTAAAATATATGCGGAAAATTTAGCATGGCCTTCTATATTTGAAGACAATTGGCTAAGCTAGACTATTAATCAGACTTGTAGATGTTCAAAAAGAAGACTACTATTTCTTACCCTAATATTCTTTTCAAGCTACATCTTCTGAGCTTTATCATATCAAGCGTGAATGCTTTGTCGCTGGTGTCTACTTTGTGGAACCTTGTTCATGTCAAGAATGCTTCAACAAGCCTATTCATGAATCTCGCAATCTGCTTGCGTTTGCTCCCAAAGTTATTAGAACCTCTGATTATGTGCTTGAAATTAGGATAAGGAAGTAAATAAAAAAAGTAATATCTTGGGTTCTTTAGTTTACTTGCATAGTGAGGTTAAGTACCGCGTACAATAAATCCTTAATCTTGCATAAAAGACGATGCAATTGTAAGAGTTCTAGGCGCTAAAGAAATAATGTGAATGCTTGTTCAATTTTTTTGTTTTCTTCAAATAATGTTTACTACTACCTAAAAGTAATGGTTTTCTTTTGAAGGGCGGCGTTGAATGCTTGATTAACTGCAGATGTGAAGGCGTATGAATGCACTTAGTAGAAACGAAGGTAAATGTCCTTTTAAGAGACATTGGTCTTCGAGTTTTCTCCTTAGGGTAATTGGGATTAGTGATCGACAATATTTGGTTTCATTTCCATTGCCTTCGCAAGCTAGACAAAGATGATCAAAGTGCAAGATAGAGTTTTTAATTCATTAGATTGAGCTCTTTATTGATTGATGTAATATCCCGAACTTCGGAAGCTGTTTAAAATAGTCATCCGTGACCCAAAAATTAAACGGGCGCTAATTTTGAGTAATGCTCGGGGATTAGTAGTGCATTGAAGCTTAAAAATATTTTGGGGCAAAAATATAATTTTTAAAATTTTGGGGGCATATATGTAATTAATATTCTTGTTAATGAACAATTAATGAAATGAGTGGTAGTATATGTTTTAGGGTCATTTCATTAAATTAGTAGAGGTTAGAATAATTTTGGGGCTTAAATGCAATTACACAAAATTTGGGGTTCATTTTGCAAATATGAAAAGTTTGGGATCATTTGTGTAATTTTATAAAAATAATTTAGAAACCATGTTTGTAGGTGTTGCCACCACCTACTTGCTTTCATGACTAAGCTAATTAAATAGTAAAATATTGGATTGAAGATAAATGAATCTCGGGTGAAAAAAAAAGAAGAAGAAAAAAACAGAAAAACAGAACAAGAGAGAGAGTGTGCCATTTCGGGAAAGAAACGGAACAGAAAAGAGAGAAAGAGAAGAACCTTTCCATTTTGGGAAAGGATGAAAAGAAACAGAAAGAAAGGCACGTAGAACAGAGAAGAGAACAGGGCTCGGGGAAGCCGACATCAGAAGAGAAAAAGAAGAAGAAGGGAGCTTAGGTGAGTTTTAAGGGTTTCAGGGTGGCTAGTGTGTGTTTTGGGGGTTGACTGTATGTGTTCTTGGCCGTACGTGTGTGTGTGTGTTCTTATTTCGGGTGTATGTATATATTGATAATCCGTGGGTATGGGTTGTAATTCGTGGAATATAAATCGTGTTAGTATGTATCATTTAAGCTTAGGTTTAATTTTTAATGGATTAATGACAAATTCGTGGGTGTATGTGTGAGTTTGGAGGGGCTGGATGCTGCGGCTGAAGGTTGAAGATGAAGAAGTGTGTGTTTTGAGGTGAAATAGTAGGTGCAATGATTTGAATAGTACCTATTATTGTCACTAAATATATAAAATTAATTAGGCAGTAGTTCCCACAAATTTTCATAAATAGTTAGAGACAAAATTAGACAAAGTGTAAAACTGTAACCCCCAATATTTTTACAAGAACTACAATCTGAAATTTTTTGGGAATTTTTGGGATCTACAAAGGGCTCTAAATTGCGGTATCAATTAAAGAAATTTATCAAATTAATTAACTTAGTAAACTAAGTTATTTTAATATTAAATTTTTTATGGAAACTCTATTTTACTGATATGATTTACATTTTAAAATTTTGGGCCATTCTGAGGCCGATAGGTATTTTTCGCGAAACTGGCCTTTTAGCGCTCGGTCTGGACACCGGTTCGAAATTTTCGGACGAAAATTTTCTAAAATACATTTAGGCCAGAAATAACATCAAGATGTTTAAAATAGCAGTTTAAGATATTTTTGAGATTTTTTCGGTGTCGGAAACACCCTGGGGGTGTTTTGGTAATTACCACCCCGAAAGGGTATTTTGGTAATTTTACCTATGAGCAGTATTTTGAAGTAAATTTACATACAGTAAGATTATTTTAGTGACTTTGCTTATAAAAAAGTCATTTTGAGAATTAAAGTGTAACGAGGGTGTTTTGGTAATTTGCCACCTCGAAGAGGTATTTTGGTAATTTGACCTAAGAAAGGTATTTTTACATAAATTTACATATGAGAAGCTTATTTCAGTGATTCTACTTATGGGAAGACCATTTGGGTAATTTAAGTCCGAGAGGGGCATTTTGATAATTTTACACCCTATGGGCGTTTCAATAATTTTACATACCCGGTGAGGGGAGGTTCATTTTGGGAGCATGTGTGAGTTTGTATTAAGTTATACTTTTATTCTGTAGGCTGTATTCTAATGGTTCGATTATTCCGTTTAGGTTAAAGCTAAAGACTTCCGGTTAGGATAATTTAGCTGCAGATCCAGGTAAGGGATTCTATCTGAACCTTGGGTAAGGACTTTTGTCCGAACCCTTATTTGATTACTTGTACTCGTAAGTACTCCTTTGATATATTTACGACTAATGCCAAACTCTAAGTTATGTATTGATATCAGCATGTTCTTGCCCAGAAAACTCTAATGTTGAACCTGAATCGGTTATTTGAAAATCTTGTGATACTCGCATGTTATTGCGGGCTGAGCAAATTTGATAATTGTCTGTATCCATTCTTCAGACTTTTTGTGATTTTATTCGATAATTATTCGCAGTCATTTTTGTTATTTATCTGTGATTTTTCTTCTGAAAATTCCGAATGCTGACTTATGTCAGTATGATTATTGTTATGAGAACCCGAATTGATTTCGGGAATATGAGCTTATGTTAACGCTCATTGATATTGTTAATTTCTGTGTTGACCTGGATACCTGTTTAGTGGGGAGGATGTATAAGGCTGGTTGAATCCTGCATGAAACGCAGGCTAGTACCCAAGTGGACTAGTAATTATTTTAGTACATCATGCATGTGTACACTATATGAGCTTGCCATAATGGCATTGCAATCGCCTAGGATCAACATTGATTTTTGATTTTTTTTAGCTAGAATGATTTGTACTTGGGTTGAAAGCCCTTGACAAACATTCATTGTACTTAACTAGAAGGATTTGTACTTGAATTGAAATCCCTTGACAAGCCTTTATTGTATTATCTTATTTGATTTCTGCTTTGGTTAAAATCTCTCAAAAAATCTTGCTGTATTTTTGAAATAAATTTCTGCTCGGACTGAAATCCCTTGAGCAAGGGAAATTTTCGTGGTACTTAGAGATGCTGACTTGAAAAGGATCTTTTATTGATCAGTTTTGGATTTTGTTCTGATTGTTAATATTTATTTTGGCATCTATTTCTGATGAATTTTGATCATTTTGGGTAATAATTGAGTTTTGATTGTTCGAAGTGTTTTGAAAATCATCGTCGATTGGATTTTTTGGAATCGTGTTATAATCTCTTTTGTAATCCTTGTACGACCTTACTGGGCTCTCAAAAGCTCACCCTCCGTTTGGCTCCCTTCTGCAGGTAATGATAAGCTGTAGCAGGTTCGGGAATGAGTTAGAGTCTGCGTGAGGTTCCGGTGAGCCCACCACTACTAGGTAATGAGACCCCTGTGTGGGTCGGTACTATAAATTCGTTCTTAGAAAATTTGAATTGCGAAGAACCTAAGCTGTAATGGTTTAAGCTAAGTAGTTCGTGATCTAATATTTTGAAGAAATTGAGTTGATGTTGAATTAGATGATTTGAAATATGCGTTAGTGAACAGGTCTGACAGGTGTGATGTGATCCGGGAGTTCGGAGTGGCAGAATTCCGAATTTTTGGGGGCATTACAATTGAAGTGTGGTTTTTCTGGACTGATATCTACCCAAGTATTTTATGGATTTTGTTAACTCTTTGCATAGAGAAATGATGTTGCAGATAAATAAGGAATTTAAGTTAAAATTTTGTTGCCTTATAATTACCTTTTGACCACTATATATGTAATGAAAGGTTTGGATTTTAAACAATAATGAAAATGATAAAAAAAAGATTTTTTAACCTTTTAGCGACGAAATTCATCACAAAACATGATGCAAAAATATCAGTCAGGTTTTTTGCGACGGAGATTCCGTCGCTAAAAGTATTTTTTGAAAATTAATTTTGAAAAATAAAAATAAGGAAATTACTTTTAGCGATGAAAAATTCCGTCGCTAAAGATAATTAAGTCCGTCGGCAAAAGTTAAACTTTTACCGACGGATTTTAAAATTCCGTCGCTAATCTTTTAGTAACGGCCTTTTCTACAACGGACTTTTAGCAACGGACAGTCCGTCGCTAAAAGTCATTCTCGACGGAATATAGACTTTTAGCGACGGAAAAATCCATCGCTAAAAGTCCTATTTCTTGTAGTGATAATAATTGCTGAAATCTCTAGCAAGAAATTATGTTTTAAGATGTGTATTTGGAGCACTTGCTCAAAGCTTGATTCAGTCTTTTGCCTGACTAGCGAGAAAACATTGCTTTGCAAAGAAGTTTACTTTTGATGGAGGAAAAGATAGAGAGTGATATGAGCTTTACTTTAAGTTATCTTAATTACATTTTAATCCTAAAGGATGCGTAAGTGTTTTGCGTAATCTATCTATACTATTTATTAAGAGAAAATATGATTTGGTATAACTTTTTTTTGATATTACATAATTACCTATGTAAAATGGTGACATGTGGCATTTTAATTTTTTTTAAAAGGACACAAAA
This sequence comes from Escallonia herrerae, assembly GCA_033070095.1. Lineage (NCBI taxonomy): Eukaryota > Viridiplantae > Streptophyta > Magnoliopsida > Escalloniales > Escalloniaceae > Escallonia > Escallonia herrerae. The sequence continues at coordinate 115,250 of JAVXUP010000379.1, read as the reverse complement.
CTAAAAATCTTAAATGCTAAATAACTACATAAAATGCCATTTCTGGTTTTCAAAATATGAAAATCACTCCAAGAAATGTAATCAAATTATATCGAGAATATGTAAGATACATCCAAAAATAATGTTTGCTATTATGAAAATCATAATATCAAGCATGATATAAGAATAATATACTTTATTTTTGCAATTTTATCGAATGTGACAATAAATACTTACTTGATTACGAACTTTTTCCACAGAATTCATACCGCTAACTTTAATTTTGCACGCGCATCGCACATGCCACGTTGACCAGCTACTATAACATTAAAAGTAAAACTCAAATGATTGAAGGGGAAGAACTATATCCATTTCTTGTAGAAAAAGAGAAGATACGATTTTTTCGATACTGTGTTTTTTACCTTGGCGGATTAAACTTGAACGTGGCCAATTGTCCAGAGAACCTTCAACGTGCCTTCTTTTTGGGAGGATAGGCCTACTTTAGACGCACAAGCGCTGGATGGCTGGAAGAATAAGAGAAGAACAAAGGGAACAGAGAAAAGAGATTTTAACCTAAGATGAAGGTGTTACACATTAAGGAGTACAATTTTGTTTTCTATTTTGTCATTGAAAATGAAGAGATTAGAGAACGTGAACTCTACCTGGGCAGGCCCATCTGATTTTTAGGATGAGAAACCGAAGTGAACCAGTAAGACCTGATAAAAATCTTTTACACTCCAGCAAACCACAAGATGTTAGCCGAGTGGTCAATAAGGTTTACGTCGATCTCTTCTTTGATTCCTTAAGTTCAAATTTAATTTTGAGACTAAAGAAAATTATTACTTCAAATGTAGCAGACCAATGTGCGGTGTGCGTCTTTAAGATCGTTCTCGCCTGACGCTAGAACTGGCGTAAGAATATCCTTTTACTAGTATTAGGGATGGCAATATTTGACGCCCCACCCCATTCCAAGTTATCCCATCTCCATTTGCCTCATCCCTATATTGTCCAATATTTGCTTTAATCCTCTCCGACCCATCTTATATAAATTCAACTTGTCCCATTCAATCCGATTCTATACCAGTCAACCTATGTTAATTTTTAATTCTTTTCATTTAAAATTAGTCACATTCTTTTTACAAACTATTTTCTTTATATAGGTGGTGGCGGTGGACATTGGTGGCTATCGGAAATGGGCAACGACGACGATAGTGAGCAAAAGGTGGCAGCAGTCAACGGCAGGTGGCGGGGGCTGCCAACTGGAGGCTTGTGTGTATGTCGCGCGCGCGCACAGAGATAGAGAGAGATGAAAATGAGTTAAAAGTTTTCGAAAATCTATTTGGGTTATATTGACATTGAAAAAAAAATTCCAAATAGCAAAATTTATTTAGACAACCCATATCCATTTAGGGCTTCTCGAAATAGGTATCATGTGGAATGGGTTCCAATGATTTATTTATGATCCTAAATTGCCATCCCGAATCCTACCCCGCAGCCAAACATAATAAGATACTCAACGTAGGAGCTAAGATTTAGAACTTAATGTTGCTTCCATCAATTATTGAAGCTTTTATCCTTGGAACGAAGTTTGTTGATAGGTGCCGTAAAGAGAGATTCTGTTCTTTCCCAACAAGCTTCATCTTACGGTTACAATTCCATGTGATTTCAACACTGTTCCCAAATCAAAGCCAAACTCTATTGTATTAGGAAGTGAAAGTCCGTCCGTCCTTATCTTTACAGCATCTAGTCTATTGAGAAGTGGGTTATTTATCCTCACTTGGAGGACAAAGAAAGCCCTCTTTCTTGATGCACCTTTTCAAAGATGCGACACACTTCAGCTACCTAATGGACTAAGAATTTATGCACGGCTCTAACATATTATACATCAGTTGGAAAATATACTTGTCATTCTACCATCTATTAAAACTGCCATCATACTTGTCATTCTGCCATTGCAACTATACATCACATCCGTGGCCAGTCATAGAAGGGCTAAGAATTCACAGGCTTCGTACTTGGAGCCACGTATAGTTATAGGCTAAATAGATACCCCAAAAGTCTCAAATTAAAACCTAAAGTTCTTACTCTATACTAAAAAATCTCCTTGGTGCTAATATTTCAAATGAGTTGTCATCTAAAGTATTTTGTGCTGTTTTGATTAAGATATAGTTAGAAAGTGAGATTTTCCGGAATACTATGGCATCCGCTGAAAACTTTGAACATGGTAATTTTATGATATTGAGGTCACGTAAAACACACATAGGCTAATTCTAGTAGAAAGGTAATAAGTTACAAAAGTAAATATATTAAAGTTTAGTGTCCAACTAAAAAACATGTTAAAAAAAGAGAAAAAGTTCACCGAGTATAAGAATCGCTCTCAATTCTCATGTATTGCTTATGTGAGACTTTAACACCCACCTCATGTATGGCATGAAATTTGAGGTAACGACTTAATGACCATAAGACACGGGCATGATCTAACTCTAATATCATATCAAAGTTTAATGTCCAGCTCTAGAGAAAAAGAAGCCCATCAAAATTAAGAACGGATCACAATTCTCGTCGATAATTGATCCAGGACATTAACAATACAAATCCACGGTTTATGATATTTTCATTAGGTTAGTACTATATATTTAATCAATCATTGCATTCGAGCATATCTATTTCCTTGAACAAGCAAGGGGCGGATAATAAGATACTAAGGATCTCTTATAGCGGACTTCATGAACGAAGAGAAGAGAATCCCAAGGAGAGAATATATCAAGTTCCAAATCTATCCCCACTTTTCTTGTACTATACATAGTCTTTGCTTGGTCCCAAGCTACACAGCAAACCTCCTCAAACACAGAAACACCCAGCAGAGAAGATGCCCATCTGGAGTAGTCTTAGAGGTGCCAGTTTTCCTTTGTCCGACAACCAGGTGAAGGGCTTACTTATGAGATATGACACCAATGGAGACGGCAGGCTAAGCAGGGAAGAATTGCAGGCAGCCTTTCGGAAGCTAGGGTTGCGTTTCGGTGGCTGGAGAGCTCGACGGGCTCTTCGCCATGCGGATGCCGATGGAGACGGACACATTAGTGAAGACGAGATGAAAGAACTCATCAGATACGCTGCTTCCAAATGGGGATTCACCATCAGTTAAAGCCTCCGGTATCGAGTTACGAAAAATATAGGGTTCATGCATCAAACGCATTAGATGATTGTACTGCATATAATAGCGGCAACCACCCCGTGCATGAAGTGGTGTATGCATCGTTACTATCTAGTTGGTCTGTAAAGTATAACGTTATGTCATTTTATGTCTCTTTTTAGTGAGAAGTAATTAGTTTCTTTGAGCAGTATTTGACCAAACAAAAAAAAAATTAGTTTCTTTGAGCAGTATTTGACCAAACAAAAAAAAATTAGTTTGTTTGAGCAAGGTTGAACTCCCAAATTTTCTGTTTCAATAGAGAAAAAAACTACCAGTGTGTAACTCTCTCTCTCTCTCTCCCCTACCTAGAAATCAGATACACGGACAAAAATCGATCCACATTTATGAAATTTTGCCCCGAGTATTCACCATAAACATATTTATTTTTGCCAAAATATAGGAACTTATCTTACCAAGATAAAAGCTTATTATACGTTTAAGTTAGATACGGATTACTCTAAGAATGAGCTTAAGCTAGTCATGCATACAATTAGTGAATTCATGGCTGCGCTTATAGAATGATGACATTGTGTATAACATAACTACATGACATCAATGACATTTTTGTAATTTAATTTGTCGCGTATAGGAAGAGCAAACAGAAAGGATATACTTAGGCTTCGTTTGACAAATTTTTTTTTTGATTTTCAGTTTTTAAAGAGCAGTTTTTTAAAGAGCAGCTTAATTTTTTTTTTTTTATAAAAACAAGTGGGTGTTTGATAACCCCTTTTTTTTTTAGGTTTTTTTTTTGGTGTTTGGTAACCCTTTTTATTTTGACTTTTTTTTTTTGGTGGTTTGCGGTGGCGGTGGTGGGGCGTAGCGGTGGTCGACGGCCGGAGGTGGCTGCCGGCAGTCACCGGCGGTGGTGGCCGGCGGCCGGAGGTGGTGGTCGGCGGTCTCCGGCGGTGGTCTCCGGCGGCCGGAGGTGGCTGCCGGCAGTCACTGGCGGTGGTGGCCGGCGGCCGGAGGTGGTGGTCGGCGGTCTCCGGCGGTGGTCTCCGGCGGCCGGAGGTGGCTGCCGGCAGTCACTGGCGGTGGTGGCCGGCGGCCGGAGGTAGCTGCCGGCCGTCTCCGGGGTGGTCGCCGGCGGCCGGAGGTGGCTGCCGGCAGTCTCCGGCGGTGGTCGCTGGCGGCCGGAGATGGCTGCCGACAGTCTCCGGCGGTGGCTGCCGGCCGCCGGAGGTGGATGCCGGTGGTTGCCGGCGGCCGGAGGTGGTTGTCGGCAGTCTCCGGCTGTGGTCGCCGGCGGCCGGAGGTGGCTGCCGGCGGTGGTCGCCTGAGGTGGCTGCCGATGGTGGGAGGGTGGTGGTGGTGGTCGAAAAAAAAAACCAAAAGTGAAAAAAAAAATCAGTTTTTGGAGTTTTTTTTTTACTCTGCAATTTAAAAATTAATTTTTTAAATTGAAAAAAAAATGATTACCAAACGCTCCTTTTTTTTTCAGTTTTTAAAATTAAAAACAAAAAGAAGAAAAAAAAAAGTGTCGAACGGGGCTTACTTTCACGTTCTTATTTTTTTGATAATACGCATGACAACCTTATCTTTTTTCTGGAAGATCGGACAATATAGCTAGTCAAGAGTCTTTCTTTTCCCAACACAATCATTACCATTTAAACGCTTAGGATCACTGTCACACTGGTTCATTCGAGCACGTGGCGCTGTTCCTCGTATGTGCTCCATTTTCTAAGTATAAATATATTCTTTTATCAAACAAAAGTAAAAGTCTATTCCACCAGACAAGCATAGTCGATGAACTTTAAAACCTTTCCCTGTCAGTCTCGTTTGAAGATATTACTTTTCTCAAAGCTTCTTCTCTACCAGTAAAGAGAAAAGAGATAGATGCCAACCCTTGTTGGCATAAAGCAGATGTAACTCTACAACTCATTACCTTATAGATAAAGTTACAATCATCTGTTTTAATTATAGATAAAGTTAGAATCATATTACATGCACAACACCTGGAACTATAACTAGGTAAGAAACTTGGACTAGGTTGACTCCAACTTGTTAAGCCCTTAGCTTTGTTTGTCTCGTACTTAGACAGACTCATATCCCCGTCACGCGAGAATCAACGTTAACCTATGCTCTAAGAGTTGGTATGAAGAGCTTCAAAAATCGAAACTATAATAATACCATGTCAAGTAGGCTCTGTATTTTAAGACAAGTGACATTGATTTTAGGGCTAATTACACCCATGTCCCTTAGGTTTGGGGGTAATTACACCCGATGACACAAAGTTTCAAAATGTAACACTTATGTCCATTGACAAACGGAATACAAAAATACTAAACGGTTTTGACAAAAAGACTTGATTACCCCTGACTTTAAAACCCTAATTTTCAAATCAGGTTTACTCTCCAAACTTTTTCTCCAGATCTGCCGCCCACTCCCTCACCCCATGCCGCCGGCAGGCCAAGCCCCCTCCCTCGCCCTACGCCGCCGGCAGCCCGCCCCGTCCCTCGACCCATGTCGCCGGTAACCCAAGCCCCACCTCGCCTGGAGCTGGCTTGTTGAACAACGGGGTCTGGAGCTGGCCTCCGCGGAGACCAGACATAGTGTTTTGCGACGCACGGTTGACCTCGAGCATGGTGCGTTGATTCTCTGGTCATCGACGGTGGGTAGGCCCATCTCCCATGTGAAAACTCACTCGTCGTTGTTAGCCATTGATTAAGGTGGCGAGTTGGATTTGTTGGGTCATCGATTGAGGTGGAGAATGGGAAGTGGGATGGGGGAAGAAGATAGGAGAAAATGACTGTCGGCGGGGAAGGGAATTGCCGGTGGGGAAGGGAACTGCCGGCGGTGAAGTAATGGCATTTAAAAAACCTTAATTTGAACAAATGAAACCCTAATTTGAAAAATTAGGGCTTTGAAACCCTTAATTTGCAAATTACGGTTTCAACAAAATCCTAATTTGCAAATTAGGGTTTCAAAACCCTAATTTGCAGATTGAAATCTTAATTTAATTTTTTTAAAAAATATTCAGTATATACAGTATAAGGGCAATATCGTCATTTTAAAAATACGTATTGATGACATCATAAAAAAGTACAATTTTTGGACGGAACCCTGACGGATAGACACGGGTGATACATTTGAAACACTTTTGGTCACAGAATGTTACATTTTGAAACTTTGTGTCCTTGACTGTAATTATCCCCTAACCTCAGGGACATAGGTGTAATTAACCCTTGATTTTATTTGTGGGTCTTGCTTCGCTTCTTTAGTCTCGTCAATTGCTTGTACCCACTTCAATAAATTAGTCAATCCCCGACGAATCCTACTTGCTATTGCATGAAGCAAAAGGGTTCGTGTATTAGGTTCATCTTACTTCAATGTAGAGGTGATACCGATGATATGACGTATCTAACAGCTGTGATGAGAGAATATCATTACCTTGACCTCATGTTGTCTTGAAATCCCTATCCATGTTGTCTTGAAATCCCTATCCATCTCGTTATATCGCACTTGTTGGTTACACAGTGTCATCTACATCGTCATTTTTCTCAAATTTCTCTTTTGAACATAATGTACAGACCCTTTCCTCAGTCCAAAAGACCAAAACTAGCAAGCCTCTTTCTTGGACAGATGACCCCACTTCTGTACTTATCGCCCCAGAAGTGGAAAAACATGGAGGATAGATATAGAGATAAGTTCTACCTACGAAAAGTTGACACACAAGAGTACTCGTTCTTTTCTCATTACATTTTAGGTATAAAAGACAGACTCACTCTTCAGTTTTACACACACTGGCGAACAAACCCTAAGTCACAAAACAGTAAGAAAAATGCTTTGTAAGCTACTCGCAAGTTACCCCTTGCCTGAGGAGGACCTAGCTAAGGGGTCTTCTCAAGAGATTCGACACCGACGGCAATGGAAAGCTAAGCAAGAAGGAGCTCAAGGTTGCCTTCCAAAGCTTGGGCTTGCGCTTGAGTGGATGGAGAGCCGGACGAGCAGTCCGACGTACCGACACCGACGGAGATGGGCAAATTAGTGAGGATGAGATGCTAGAACTTGCCAAGTACTGCGCTACAAAATGGGGATTTTCCATCAAATGATTTTCTACCATACTCCAGTATGTTAGTAGTCTTCTTTCCAGCCTTCATAAACTCAGCTCTTATCCATATGTATTATTAGTCTTCTTCCAACCCCATGTGATTGGGGAGAACCCTCATCTGCAAGGGCTATATATCACCTCAGTCTCTATAGTGAGTTGTAGAGTTCTGTCTTCCTTATCTATAGAACAGATGCTTTTTTTTCTCTCTTTACACCCTCTTGATTGGTAAATGATAACTTGGTTTACCCGGAAACTTTTGATGGCTAATTTTATTCTGCGACGGTGAAATGCTTGGCTAGCAAGCCCATACTGTCATTGTGGAGCCAAACGGAGCTTCTTAGATACGTAAAAGATAACTCAATCGAGTTAAAAAGTAGACATTTACACTTTTCTCTATTTGACGATCATATTTAGTTCTCTCATGAGTGACTGATGCGTCAGATTACTAACCCAAAAACTTATCACCTATGTGGGTCTACAACATATGAAGGAAAAAAGAGAGGGTTATAGTAAATAGAACTGGGAACGTCAATTTTCACATTTCATATGTGGTACCACACTCTCTTTTTGTTAATACAAAGTGCACTAAAGAGAAAATAAAAATCTGTTAACAACGAAAGAGGATATAAAAATACATTATGTGGTGTAAAAATAAACATTTCGAAACCAACATAAATGACAAAAGTGGTCACTCAGATTAATTGTAAACAAGTAATTGTAGTTAAGTATGATAGAATATGCACGCCGAGGCATGGTGCACTTTTTTGAGACAAAAATAGGATATGCATGCAGAGGCATGGTGCACTTATTCGAGACAATTTCACGTGTGTCATGCTTTCTCCTCATTGATGCCAGGGAAGGTGGGTTCACAGTCGACGTGGAGGTGCCACAAGTAATGCAGTCCGAGTCAGATGCCAAGTGCGCTGATGTGGGATACAACAAAGGTGGAGCAAGGGCAGAGACCAAGGGTTTCCCAGACAGAGCCTGAGGGTGGCAGTGCTGCGAGGGCGATGGCGCAGGGTGAATACACGACGACAGTCACAGTCCGATGCTTAGGTTCAGAGACAGGGTCATGTATGTTTCTCTCTCTAGGATTCTAGAGTGAGAAAGTGAAGATGTTTTGAGTTTCGTCCGTAAAAAAAATGTCCAACCTTTCTAAATGAATTCTCAAGATTTCTATTTATAGAGGTTGAGATGATGATGTCATTAACCAACACGTGGCACTCCCCGGGAGTGACATGTCACCGGGGGTCCACTGGTGCCGGTGCTCCACGGACTGTCGAATCGTATATTTGCCCAGCCTGCCCCGTACAGTGTTGCTCTGTCTGTCTGGAAAGACTGGCTCCCACAGCGGCAGTGTGGCCAGAGAACCCCTTGATCTAGCCACCAATCCAAGCTCTTGCAGAGTCCCACATGCCTGGCAGTGGTGGGGAAGACCCGACATCCAGCTGTCAGGTGGACTAGGCTCGATGCCCTCCGAAGACCTGCTCCCGTCTCGGAGTGACCCGGGGGTCATAGTCCCTAGGGGTGCTGATGCGAGCCCCCAGTGCCGGAGCACGTAGGCCAGTCACGAAGACACCCTGGAGGAGATAGTGTCCGGGAGGAGTCGCCTATCCTGCGGGTGAGTCCTTGTGCCGGAGCACTTGGAGCCCGTCGAGGTAGCATCCTGGGGAGGACGTCTACCCGACGGGCCAGGTAGCATACCGGAGGAGCCGTCTACCTGGCAGAAGAGGAGTTGAGGAGCTCCCTGATGGAGATAGCATCCCGGAGGAGTCGCCTATTCCACAGGCCGAGGTAGCATCCCGAAGGAGCCTTCTACCTAGCAGAAGGGGAGTTGAAAAGCTCCCTGATGGAGATAGTGTCCCAGAGGAGTGGCCTATCCCCGCAGGTCAGTCCTCGTGCCGAAGCACTCGGATGACGGAGATAGCGTCCCGGAGGAGTCGCCTATTCCACAGGCCGAGGTAGCATCCCGGAGGAGCCTTCTACCTAGCAGAAGGGGAGTTGAAAAGCTCCCTGGCGAAGATAGTGTCCCAGAGGAGTGGCCTATCCCCGCGGGTGAGTCCTCGTGCCAAAGCACTCGGAGCGCGTCAAGGTAGTATTCCGGAGGAGCCGTCTACCCGACTGTCCGAGGTAGCATCCAGGAAGAGCCGTCTACCTGACGGAAGGGGAGTTGAAGAGTTCCATGGTGGAGATAGTGTCCCGGAGGAGTCGTCTATCCCCGCGGTGAGTCCTTGTGCTGGAGCACTCGGAGCGCGTCAAGGTAGTATCCCGAAGGAGCCATCTCGTCTTGCCAAGGTAGCATCCTGGAGGAGCTGCTTACCTAGCGAAAGTGGAGTTGAAGAGCTCCCTGACAGAGATAGTGTCTGGGAGGAGTCGCCTATCCCCACGGTAAGTCCTTATGCCGGAGCACTCGGAGCGCGTCAAGGTAGCATCCTGGAGGAGCCGTCTACCTGGCGAAATGAGAGTTGAAGAGATCACTGGAGGAGATAGTGTACCAGATGAGTCACCTATCCCCGCAGGATGTTGCACACTCCGGAAAGTGGGTCAAAGCATGTTCCACGACCAAGGCAAGGTGCGTATGGTGTGGTGAAAGGATGGACCGATGCAAGGAGCATGGTAGTGTGACAAAGAGCCAGGGGGCACGACTGTGTTAGTGGTGCAGTGCATGGGCGCGACGGAGTGAGTAAGGTGCCGGGGGCACGTCTGTGTTAGTGGGGCGACACATGGGCGCGACGGAGTGCGTATGGTGGCAAGGGCACTGTAGTGTGACAGGGGGCCAGGGGGCGCGACTGTATCAGTGGCGCGGCACATGGGCGCAGTGGAGTGAGTAAGGTGCCGGGCGACGGGGGTCGCGGAGTGACGTTCGAGCGACGGGGGTCGCGGAGTGACTTTCGAGTTGACCTGGCAAACGGGTATACCCATCGGGTATAGGCAACACCCGGTCGGGTCCAGATAAAAACAGGTCAGGTATATTTTACCCGATTTTCCCGGGTATGCTTTTTGGCAATCCGTACCCTACCTTTGCGGGTAGGGTATTACCTGCGGGTATATTCCAATTTCTAATTAATTGTTTTATTTTCAATAAACATATTTTAATTACCTACTAATTACTTAATTATGCACATTTTAACATCACCAATAAGATTACAATGAGAACTTCAAAATTCCAAATTACTAACATCACACATTCTCAGTTTCTCTATCAAAATTCAATACACAACAATCAAAACCACTTATTCAACGAATATCACAAGAATAAGAGCAAGAAATCTGAAAATAAAGATTAGAACTTCTTGATTTAACAAAATAAAAAACATATTTTCAAGAGAATAGTGAAGATCTTCTCAAGAAGAAGATCTGGTCGGCGACAGAGTAATCGACGGAGCGAACAAGATCTGGTCGGCGACAGAGTAATCGACGGAGCGAACAAGATCTGGCCACGGTCGCGGTCAAGAGTGATGGTCAGCGACGGTGTGCCATGGTGCCTCTGCCGTAGATCTTCTCAAGAACAAGATCTGGTCCCGCCAGAGTAATCATTGACGGAGCGAACTAGATTTGGTCGCGGTCGTCGTGAAGAGCGATGGTCGGCGACGGTGTGGCCGTGGTGCCTCTACAGTCGATTACTTTCTCTAACGATGACCGTAGCGACAGAGTGACAATGGGACTGGCGGCGAAGTTAGGGTAGATCTGTGTGCAACTGATCCTGAGAAAGGACTTGACGCCATGGACTTGATGTGAAGTGGTGTGGTCGTGATCGCAGATAGTGGATCCATGATTGTTAAGACTTAAAAGAGCAGATCGACTGGTTTTTTTGGTGAGAGTGAGAGAGACAGGGGGAGGTGGCAGAACACTACAAGAAAAGAAGGATTTAACGACGAACTTTTAGCGATGGACGAAATTCCGTCGCTAAAAGCCATTTCAGCGACGGAAAAAACCGTCGATGAAAATCCGTCGGTAAAAATATTTAACGACGGAACTCTCCGTCGTTAAAATGTTTTAGTGACGGATTTTCATCGACTGTTTTTTACCGATGAAAAGTACCGTCAATAAATATTTTATGAGTTTTTTTAATTTTTGATGATTTTAAAAAACATAGAGGCGACGGAATAATTCCGTCGGTAAAAATACCCGTCGGTGAAAGCATTGTTTTCCCGACTGACTTTTACCGATCGGTGTGTTCCGTCGGTAAAAGTCTTAAAAACACAGATCCCCTTTTGCTTTTTTTTTTCTTCCGTCTCTCTCTCTCTCTCTCTCTCTCTATTAACTCTCGTGGGCGATATTTCCTTCGATGCCACCTCCGTCGCCATCCCCGGCAACCCACCCCCAGACGGAATATAGCCTACCACTGCCACCGTCGCTGCCACTGCCGCTGATCTTCAAAACCAAAGAACCGCCGCCGCCACTGCCGCCGATCTCTCTTACGGTCTCTTGATTTTCAGGTAGGTTTTGCACCTGTTTTTCATATCCATTTGCACCCTTTTCACGAATTTAGTTGTAATTGTATCTATGCAATGCAACAATGTATATGCTTGTTTAAATGATTGGTTTTACATGGTTGAGTGATTAAAATGAGTCTAGTGATCAGCTAAGTTATTCTGTGGGAATTTGTTAATAAGATACTTTGGATTACATTAGAATTTTTAGTCAAAGTTTACAATTTTATGAAATAGTGTATATTTTTAACTCTAAATTGAATGCCCTAATCCAATCAGACCCTAAATTGAACTAATTGAACCCTAAATTTAAGTAATTAAATCCTAAATTGAATGCCTTAATCGAATTGAACCCTAAATTTAACTAATTGAACCCTAAATTGAATGCCCTAATCCAACCGAACCCTAAATTGAATGCCTTAATCTAACCGAACCCTAAATTGAACTTTTTGAACCCCCTAATTGAACCCTAAATTGAATGCCCTAATCCAATTGAACCCTAAATTGAACTAATTGAACCTTAAATTGAATGCCCCAATTCAACCGAACCCTAAATTGAACTAATAAAACCCTAAATTGAAGTAATTGAATCATAATTAAACCCTAAATTGAATGCCTTAATCGAATCGAACCCTAAATTAAACTAATTAAATCCCTAATTGAACCTTAAATTGAATGCCCTAATCCAACATAACCCTAAATTGAACTTATTGAACCCTCTAATTGAATGTCCCAATTCAATCGACCACTAAATTGAACTATAATTGAACCTTAAATTGATGTAATCGAACCCTCATTATACTACTTGAACCCCTAATTGAACCGAACCCTAAATTAAACTATTTGAATCCCTAATTGAACCTTAAATTGAATGCCATAATCCAATCAAACCCTAAATTGAACTAATTGAACCCTCTAATCGAACCTTAAATTGAATGCCCCAATTCAATCGAACCTTAAATTGAACTAATAGAACCCTGAATTGAAGTAACTAAACCCCCTAATTGAACCCTAAATTAATTGCCCTAATCGAATTTAATCGAACCCCAAATTGAAATAATTCAAGCGCATCGGATATGTGCATTTTGAACAATTTTTTTTTCATTTGAACATTGATCATTTGTTTGATAATTTTAGGTTGTTAATTGCGCATTTGAGAATTGTGATTATTGATCGATGATTTTAGGTTGTTAATTGATGATTTTAGGTTATTAGCTGTACATTTGAAGTAAATGAGATTATTAATTGATGATTTTAGGTTGTTAATTGATGATTTTAGTTGTGCATTTGAAGATGATGATGATTCTCAAATTGAAAATGATTGAATTGTAATGTTGTAACAAATCGGAAAAAAAATGTAGTAATATTTTAGAACTTGGTTCATATTGATGTGTTTTTGCACCTCCGTTCATATATATATAGTGCCGATGATGATTTCTGCCAAATTATTGTTTTTAATGTGTTCATGTATTTGTAATTTATCTATACGAAGTCAGATATGGATAGGATACGGGCTATTCGTGGCCGGTTTGGACGCCGAGCTGCTTCCTCCCCGGTTGGTCCCACCTCGTCATTGCCCACTATGACGAGGCACAGAGTGATCACATACAGCAGATGAGGCCCCAGCTCCAGCCCCAGCCCCAGCCGTCGCCGTCGCCCCAGCTCGACACAGATTCATCCCACACGCGCATTGATTCTCCTTCTTCCGTGGGTTCTACCACAGGTAAAGTTGATAACGGTGTTTAGTACATTTTTGCTAGCCTTATATTTAAAGTATATTTGAACTGTATTAATGTCTGTGTTTTGTAGGATCTCGACGAGGCCGTGGTCCGACACGCGGGGTACGCATCGACCCCCAGCGTAAACAGAGAGTTACGCTCACCCAGGAGGGCCTGTAAGTAAAAAAAATATCACATCATGCCTTATATTTAAAATTTTGGGGTGTTAATTTATATTTGAACTGTATTAATTAATTTATTTACTTCTTTGGCAGGATCCTGGAGAATCAGGCGAGGACGAAGATCGGCGTTCTTGTGAAGGGCCGATTCTTCGAGCCACGCCTGTACTGGAAGGACTGGGATGCCGCTGCGAGGGAGTCCCTATGGGAGGAGTGGCTGGTACGGTGAAGTATTTTTTTCAGCTATAGTATTTGTTTAATTAGAGTTTGTTTTCTATAGTTAATTTGTGTTATTGAATGCCTTACAGGAGGGGTTCACGTTTGACTCGCCTGAGCAGCAGGCACTGGGGCAGCAGGCCTTCTTTGCTTACATCGGCAAGAATTACCGCCGATGGCTCCACGACGCAAGGGACCGAGCGAAGAAGATGCTGCCCGAGGGTGCCCCGATGACGGAGATGACGAGATATCCCCCACATTGGATATCTCCGACTGTATGGACGGCGATGATAGATCGGTGGGCTACGGATCCAGGTTGGGACGCCAAGAGTAAGAGCGGGGCTGAGAACAGACAGAACAAAGATCCGACGCACACGGGGGGGTCGGTGCCACACGACATCGTCCGACACAAGAATGCGGTCGAGCACCCGGATCTGGAGGAGGATGAGGTCATAGCTCTGACGTATAATCAGACGCACGTGGGAAGAAGGACAAGGACGAGGCCACCGGGCGGGCGACTATATTTCAGATATTGCCCGGCGGATCGATGTGAGTCAATTTGTTTAAGTTGTTAATTTTTTGTCTTTCTATCCTCAATGTCTGTTGCGTTAATTAATGCCCTAACATATCGTTATATCACTGTTTTTGCAGGCCTCGTATGAACAGCTTAGGGGGTCTGAGGAGCAGTCCGGACAGCCATCAGCGTCCACTAGTACGGGTGCGAGTACTGGGGCGTTGAAGCGATGGCTGGATACGCCGGAGGTCGTCAATCGGCCGAAAGGCCGCATACGCGGCCTGCCTAATCGGACTGCTCGTGCCGTGATAGAAGCGTCCTCACCCCTCGCTGCCCCTCCACAGACACCGGCTCCTCGGCATCAGTTGGACGATGAGGAGATCGTGCGCATTGCTACGGTGGTGTTGAGGATGATCAGGGAGCAGGATCAGCAGGGTACCGTAGCTGGACATGCCGAGCCGGCCCCGAATCAGCAGGATCCAGATCCGGAACTCGACAACCCCTGATGAGCCCCTTCTCATGCCTAGTCCCAGCTCCCCCCAGCCCCCGCGCCCGACTTGTACTCTTCTCCCCTTCCCTAACCGGCTGTATCCGGTTCCCAGCTTATACATAATGAGTCTTTTTTATGATTAATTATATATATTTCTTTGTGTATTGATTATTGCGCGTTGTTGTTGAGGATTAATATTTTTATTACTGGTTTGGGCATTAGAAAAATAAAAAAAAATATTTTAATTTTTTTTGACTTTTGGCGACGGATTATATCGCTAAATGTTTTTTTTATTACTATCGGTTTTAGCGACGGATTATTCCGTCGCTAAATAAGACATTTAGCGACAGAATATTCCGTCGCTAATTGAACATAAGGGAATTAAATTAAAATACTTAAAATATAATTAGAGACGGATATTCCGTCGCTAATTAATAAATAAATCCGTCGCAAAAACTTAAATATTACACGACGGATTTGAAAATTCCGTCGCCAAACTATTAGTAACGGGCTTTTATACGAGGGACTTTTAGCGACGGTAAATCCGTCGCTAAAATATTTAGCGACGGATTTTAGGCTTCTAGCAACGGATTTTTCAGTCGCTAAAAGCCTTTTTTCTTGTAGTGGAAGTGGAGAAGACGAGAAAAGGCAAATGTCTTAGACAATTAGGGTTAAGGGCTTTTATATACCAATAACGGGTAAACCTGGGTAACCCGTCATCGACCTAAAAAATATGGTTCGGTTTTGGTGCGGGTCTAATTTTTACGGGTATTACATATCTGTACCCGTACCCGGGATTTTTGACAGGGTACGGATCGACCGGCGGGTACGGGCAAAAAATTGTCAGGTCTACTTCTGGGCGACGGGGGTCGCGGAGTGACTTCTGGGGAATGGGGGTGGCGGAGTGACGTCCAGCCCCTTGAAGAGTAGTGAAGATGCTAAGTATGGAAGTCAAAGGCCAACCCTTTAGGGGAGGGCCAAGGCCAAACAATAGGGGAGGCCAAGCCGACCCCAGAGGAACGCCGAGGCCGACCCCCAAGGGAGGCCGAGGCCGACCCCAAGCGGAAGGCCATGGCCAATTTCCTTCGATAAGCGCCAAGGTGCGCCGACGGGCGAAGTGCGACTGTCGGAGCTTGATGAGCAGTCGCGCAATGATGAGTTTCTTGGTGACAAAGTTACGTAGAAAAAGTGAGAAGTGCACGTGACTTGAGTGTGCACCTCGACTAGCTGGAATCGTTGAATATTGCATATTGGTTGTGCTGACGTGTCATGCACAATGAAACTCTCAGTGGGCCTTTGGGTGCGACTAGAATAGGTTGGGAACACCTATTATACTCGACTTGTCAGTAGTAAGTAATTGGATCTTGAATGAAAGGTCCGGTTATCAGATGGATTCCTCCACTGTGATTCTGTTAATGGCTGATTAAGAATCTAACCTAAAAGAAGGGTTTTGGCATATAATGAGTTTGGCGATGCAAAAAGCTATTACCAGAGTTTTGCTTCATGTGATGTACGACGATGCATGCGACTTCATAGCAACTCATTCACTAGCTTAAATTGCAAAATTAGTTATAGGCTTTGATGTTACGATAGTTTGTAAGAAGCACGGTTTATCTGCGGTTTCAATTTTTTTTTTTTTTTAAAACTTTGGTATCAAGCCTGGTGCATGCCTATTGTGAACTCGTGAAGTTAGGTGTTGTTTAGCCTTATAACAAAATTAAGAGAGTCAATTTTTACACTTTCATGCGTATGTTCACGCCCTAAGTTGCTGTTAAAAGGTTAAAACTTTGTTACTATTGCACCTTTACTGACAAATGATGACGTGGAAATAGATGCTACCGAATGTAAACTCTTTCTATATTTAAAATACATGGTATTGGGTATTCTTAATTGGTCGTTTGACTTTTTGAACCCAGCTATTTATCAAGCAAATGGTGTCAGATGCCACCAAATTAGCTGCGAAATAAGAGTGACGTCAATTGGGTGACAACCGCATTCAGGATGGAGTGCTAATAAATCATGGAAACGGTTTGACTCCTTTGCAATAGATTTAACCAGAACTATAGAATTAGATTCAAAGCAAATACTTTTGAACAAACTTTGTCTCCTACTCATGTTGTAGGAATCTTTATCTAATCTCGTATATAATGATAATTAATAATCATTAAATATTATTAGTGGCTTTTCTTTTAATACTTTCAACGATAATTATTAACAGCACTTTTTTAGCGTCACTTGATAAAAGTCACTAAAAATATTTAGAGACAATTAATTGTCGTTATACAGGGAGTAGGAGAAAGATTCCTCAAACCGGAGTAGCAGCCAAATTTTTTCCATAAGTTTTTGGAATACATTCATCTCGTTAAGTCACACTCGTTCATTATGTCACGTCTTGTATATCACCGTTCATTAAAACAAAAAGGGTTTCCTCAGTCCAAAGGACCAAAAAATAGCGAGTGGAAGATATTCCTTTTTCCTTGATTTGTTTCCTCCAAAGGGAAAACTTGGGATCACATATTCTTTCTTCGTAGTAGAGCAGCAATAGTTTTTTCCTCCGTGGTAAAACTTGTGATCAGATATTCTTTCTTCATATTCCAGTAGCAATAGGCAATTGAGATAGTTGCACCATGAATAACTAGCCTAATTAGCGTGGAATCTGCATCTTTTTCTTCGGACAGATAACCCCAATTTTTGTACTTATCGTCCCAGAAGTGACAAAACATGAAGGATAGATATAGAGATAAGTTCTATCCATGGAAACTTGACACACAAGAGTACTCGTTCCTTTCCCATCACTTTTTATTATTATTTATAAAAGACAGTCTCACTCAGTTTACTCACGCCAACTAACAAACCCTAAGTCACGAAACAGTAGGAAACATGGTTTGGAAGCCTAGATGTGCTAGTTACCCCTTGTCTGAGGAGGACCTAAGGGGTCTTCTCAAGAGATTTGACACCGATGGCAACGGAAAGCTAAACAAGAATGAGCTCAAGGCTGCCTTCCACAGCTTGGGTTTGCACTTCAGTGGATGGAGAGCCGGACGAGCACTCCGTGGTGCCGACGCCGACGGAGATGGTCAAATTAGCGAAGATGAGATGCTAGAACTTGTCAAAATCTGTGCTGCGAAATGGGGATTTTCAATCAAATGATTTAGTCCTCTTTCCAGCAATCATAAACTAAGCTCTTTGTACTTCTTCCAACCGCTTGAGACTGGGGAGAACCCTTATCTACAAGGGCTACCACCTTAGTCTCTAAGTGAGTTGTTGTATAATTCTGTCTTCCTTATCTATTAAAGAGATGCTTTTTTCTTTCTCTACATACCCTCTTGATTGATAGATGATAACTTGGTTAACCCGGAAAATTTGATGCTAATTTAGTCCTTCGAGGGTGAAATGCTTAGCTAGCGAGCCCAATATTGTCCTTGTGGAGCCGAATGGGCCTTCTTAGATACGTAAAAGAGTACTGAAACTTCGACGGTTTCACACTAGTTAATCAAACTGGGATTCCATATGTAGTACCACGTCGTCTTCTTGTCACTAAAAAAGTGTATTAAAGACAAAACAAAAATCTTTCAACAACGAATGATGGTAAAAAAAAGTACCTAACATAGTGTGAAAATAAACATTTCCAAACCAACATATCTAACAGAAGAGGTCGCTTACATTAACTAAAAATAACTGATTAGTAAGTATGATAGAATATGCATGCCGAGGAATCGTGCACTTAATCTGAGTATATCATGCAAGAGTAGCAGACTCCACAATAACAAAAGACATGAAAAGCAATTTCACGTGTGTCATGCTTTCTCCTTACTATTATTCGACTTGTCAGCAGTAAGAACTGGAGTCTTGAATGAAAGGTCCAGTTATCATATGGATCTCTCAAATGTGATACTGTTATTGACTAATTAAGAGCCTAACCTACGAGAGGTGTTTTTGGCAATTAGTGATTTTTGTGATGCAAAAAGCTATTACCATACGTAGTAACTCGTTCATTAGTTCAGATTGCAAAATTTGTTATAGGCTTTAATGGTTATGAACGCTTGTAAGAAACCCAATGTATGTGATGTTTTCTGTCTCTTCTTTTTTTTTTCCCCAGAATCTTGCTATCAGGCCTGCAGATGCATGGTTATGATCAGCTCGTGAAGGAAGGTGTTGTTTAATGTTATAGCGAATGTAAGAGAAGTCTATTTTTACGCTTTTATTGTTCGAACCCTAAATTACCACTAAAAGGTTAATATTTTCTTACTATCACACCTTTAACGATAAATAAGAGGATGAAAATCGATGCTCCCAGAAAAGTAACCTCTTATTATCGTAGAATATATGGCACTGTGTATTCCTTGTCGTTCGACTTTTTGACCCTGGCTATTTCTTGTGCAAACGGTATCAGATGCCATTAAATTAGCTACAAAATAGTAGTGACGTCAATTGGGTGACAACCACATTCAGAATGGAGTGCTAATAAATCATGGAAAGCATGGTTTGACTGCACTGCGGTAGATTATTTAACCATTAGTATCGAATTAGATTCAAAGCAAATAGGTTTTTCATGAAAATACTTTCTACGGAATATTATGTTTGTAATACAATATCACTCTTAAGAGAAGTTACTATGTATAGGACCAAATGCCTTGACCCAATCGAGGTACCGGGGCAATTTAGCATTGCTTTGGTGTTTCTGTTGAACGACTCATAAGTTCTTTTAGAATGTACTTTTCGTTTAAGATCTTTCAAAACTTTGATACCATTTTTGAAGTTAGACAAAAGCTACCCCTTATAACTATATAGGAGAAAGACTTTATCTTAACCATCCTTTATTAGTATCTATAAAATGTCTGACTTAAGTTATTAGTGAGAAAAGGGAATCAATAACCGTACCCCATATTTCATCACTCACGCACCAATTTATTCATTAATTAGGTACACATGACCTTCATTTTATGCCCTTTAATGACAGTTTTTAGGTTAATTTTTAGTAATGGAATAGTTGAGTGCACGCAAAATTTGAGTGTGGTTATCAATCCTCTGAACAAAAAGTATTTCAAACTTGCACAAGAATACTCATACAGGTTTAATGATAAACCATCGCAGCATTTCTTTTTAGTCAAGTAGAATATATAAATTACATGCATTCATATTCTCCAAGTAGTGCCTCCCCTTTCAATCTTTGTGTGGTAAAAGGAGGAAAAAGAAACACTGGGAAGCCACCACCACCCATACCTTTATTTGATGCTAGGCAAAGGGATATTTGATCAAACTTGCACTTGATGGGTTCAATATTCTTCAAAGATAAAATCGAATCAAGGCACACAAAGAGCAAAAAGTCCTATAAATAAATCAGTTAATAACAAATGCTCTGCTTTAGCTCTCACACCAAGCCCTCATCTTCTTCTCAAGAAAGAACAACAATAAACCCTTCCTCATGGTGGAGGATTATAATGTGGAAGTAAGGGCAAGCAAGCCCACCACCAACGTATGCAAGGGTGCAATACTGCCCCCTACTACAGCGCACAAGCGTGAAAAAGTCCCCCTGACAGAAGAGCAACTGAGGCTTTGGTTCAAGAAGTACGACACGAATCAAGATGGCAACCTTACGTGGGCCGAGCTGATGGAAGCCTTCCGTAAACTCGGCTCGCATTGGGGTGGTTTTAGGGCGATGCAGGCGAAAGTCTATGCCGATGCCAACGGTGATGGATGCATCAGTAAGGATGAGATGGAAGAGCTCGTCAGATTTGCTTATAAGCGCAAGTATGCTCCTGCCTAGATTTTTAGCGGACTACTATCTTCTCCTTCTTGTTATCTGTAAGCTGCAGCTTCCTGATGACATAGTCTAGTGAAGCAAATAAGGGATACCTTGTTCCATGTACCATGTACTAATATCCGGGTTTTGAGGTAGCAAATCTCAATATCTGGAATACTGTATAGATCTGAGTGCAATATGCTTTAATTTCTGTTTTGGCAGGGGTTGCTCTAACTTTGAAAAGCGATGCCCTAATTAAGGTTCGTGTCTCACGTATAACTAGCAATAGTTTCTTGGAGGATAAGCCAAGATTGCAGTCGTAAGAATACAATCCAAAACCTTAAGTATAAGCCTAAAACTATACAGGTGATGACACCTATGTGGATACACTAATAGTTAGCAACACACCTAGGCAGAGTTAAATGCCTGGGTTTTGTTATAACTTTATAGCGACAAATTTTTTTTCGTGAAAATGTCCTTTATTCTCATTCAGCTCAAAACAATCTTCTTACATGTTACATGTTTTTTCAAATTTAAAGATAACAACAATATTCATCAATATTCCAAAACTGTGGTAGGCAACTTCCAATTCTGGCACAATTGCTGGTTGGTTCGAGAGTTTTGCACCTTTTTCCAGCTTAATATTCTGTATTTCATCCATTCTTCCATTTTGGCATATACCTCAGTCATTCTTTGCTTCTTTCCTGCAAACAATCTCTGGTTCCTTTCTTCCCATAAGCTATACACAGTGGTGGCTAATGCCAATTTGCTAACCTTTGCTCTGCAACTTTTTCCTCTAAACTTGGTTGTGGCATATTGCAGTAGTTGAGTTCAAGTTCTTGGGTTATAGTCTATGTTAAGCTTATGCAAGACTTCCTTCCACAGTTCATTGGCAAAAGGACACTCCATGAATATGTGCTCAAATGTTTCTTGAACTTGACCACATATGATGCAGTGGTCTTCCTGTATAACATTCCATTTTTTTCAGCTTACCTCTTGTTCTCAGTTTCCTTTTACAGATCATCCAAAAAATCATGGCACATTTGGGTATTTGCCCTGGGAACCATATCAATTTCCACTATGAAACATGAGGTTGCCTGTTTCTGAGCACATTCCAAGCTGAGTTGATGCTAAACCTACCTGGTTTAGGTAGCCATTTGATTTGGTCCTCTTGATCTAAGGAATAATAATGCATAGCCTGTAATTGTTGGTTTAACTCCCTGAGTGCTTGAGATCTGTTAGGTATATTCCATCTGCCATTAGTCCAAGCATCCTTAATCTTTAGTTCAATTGAGCTTCCAGCATTATATATGATCCTATGACCAAATTGGTGGACTATTGGTCCTTTTTGGCAACCAATTGTCCAGCCAGAACTAGGTACTCTATCCATTGCAAATCTGATATTGAATGTATAGCTGCATAGTTCCCCTTAATTTCACAATTTTGCACCAGGTCCAAGATAAATCTGCAGGGAGCTTAAAGTACCATATGTTTTGCCCCTTTATTATATATGTATGACTCCATTTGACCCACATCGAGTCTTTCTTCTTGGCCAGATCCCATATATATTTGCATAGTGCAGCTTTATTCCATGTTACAGCCTCTTTAAGCCAAGTCCACCTTTTAGCGATAAAAATTTACGATCTTTTATTTCTATATACATATAAGCAACCAACTGCTGAGATGCAATAGAAACCCAACTCCAATGTAGGAGATCCTTTTTTAGAAGCCTTGTAGCGGGATTCAAATCTACGGCAAAAGTGGGTGCAAGCCCAACTTAATATGTTTTTCCTTTACACTTGAAGTATTGTTTGACCAACAGTTATACTTAACTCGATCACCCATGACAAACTTCATAGCAGAGATATCGATGAAGGATGGTGACATAAATGGGAGATAGACTTTCTCTGAAAAAATTCATGGAGCACTTCATACTTAGGAGTTAATTGCATCCAACACCTCATGTTTCTATTTTGGTACCCAGCATATCAGAGTTTTTCGATCATAGTTTTCAGCACAAGATAAAGGTCATCTGACGTCCGTCGATTTTTCTAGGACAAGACTATTTTGCTTGCCCAGTTTTGTTGACGTGGCATCCATGTCACTTCACTCCGATATCCTCACAAGGCAAAAACCCAAAACACACCTAGTTTCAATTGGTGTAAGGTTATAATGGTAAATTAAACAATAAAAAATTAAGAAAAAAATGAGTGAATTGGGTGTTGCTTCTCTCCGATTCCTCTCTCCTCACCTACCCCAATCAGCCAATAATGCCCAACTCAGCGAACCATCGAGAACTACTACAATTGCCCAACCCTGATTTTGCTAAGGTTCCTCCACGAGTCTTCGTACTGTCAGTATAAATTATAAAGAATGAGTGAATTGGGTGTTGCTTTTTTGCAAAAGCCCTTATGAACTAATAATTTGGCTGAAATTCTTCGATCATTGAAGGGTTTTCACTATAAGAAAAAAATGTTTTTAGCGACGGGTAAATCTGTTACTAAAAACCAAAAATCCGTTGCTAAAACTTTTAGCGACGAATATACCGTTACTAAAAGTCTCTTGTATAAAAGTCCGTTACTGAAAGTTTGGCAACGAAATTTTCAAATTCATCGTCTAATATTGTACTTTTTGCCACGGAGTTATTTACTAATTAGCGACAGAATATCCGTCGCTAATTATATTTTACGTATTTTAATTTATTTTTTGTTTTGTAAAATTAGCGATGGAATAAATGTTTTAGCGACGGAATGTTCCGTCGCTAAATAAAATTTTTGGCGACAGAATATTCCGTAGCTAAAAACTAATAGAAGAAACACTTTTAGCGACGGAATTAATCCGTCGCCAAAAGTTAAATTTTTTAAAATATTTTTTTTATTTTTCTATTACCCAAACCTGTAATAAAAATTTCAATTCTCAACAACACATAATAATCAATACACAAAGAAATATATACAAACAATTATAAAAAATATTTATTATAAAAAATACTCATGATGTACAAGCCAGGCGGGGGGACAAGCTGGGACCGGGCACGAGAAGGGGCTCATCAGGGGTTGCCGAGTCTCGGATCTGGATCCTGCTGATCCGGGGCCAGCTCGGCATGTCCAGCAGCGGTACCCTGTTGATCCTGCTCCCTGATCATCCTCAACACCACAGTAGCAATGCGCTGGATCTCCTCGTCGTCCAAAGGATGCCGAGGAGCCGGTGTCTGTGGAGGGGCAGCGGGGGTGAGGACGCTCCTATCACGGCACGAGCAGTCGTGCTAGGCAGGCCGCGTATGCGGCCTTTCGGCCGATTGACGACCTCCGGCGTATCCAGCCATCGCTTCAACGCCCCAGTACTCGCACCCGTACTAGTGGACGCTGATGGCTGTCCGGACCCCCTAAGCTGTTCATACGAGGCCTGCAAAAACAGTGATTTAAAGATATGTTAGGGCATTAATTAACGCAACAGACATTGAGGATAGAAAGACAAAAAATTAATAACTTAAAACAAATTGACTCACATCGATCCGCCGGGCAATATCTGAAACATAGTCGCCCGCCCGGTGCACCTCGTCCTTGTCCTTCTTCCGCACGTGCGTCTGATTATACGTCAGAGCTATGACCTCATCATCCTCCAGATCCGGGTTCTGGACCGCATTCATGTGTCGGACGATGTCGTGTGGCACCGACCCCCCGTGTGCGTCGGATCTCTGTTCTGTCTGTTCTCGGCCCCGCTCTTACTCTTGGCATCCCAGCCTGGATCCGTAGCCCACCGATCTATCATCTCCCTCCATACAGTCGGAGATATCCAATGTGGGGGATATCTCTTCATCTCCGTCATCGGGGCACCCTCGGGCAGCATCTTCTTCGCCCGGTCCTGTGCGTCGTGGAGCCATCGGCGGTAATTCTTGCCGATGTAAACAAAGAAAGCCTGCTGCCCCAGTGCCTGCTGAGCAGGCGAGTCAAACGTGAACCCCTCCTGTAAGGCATTCAATAACACAAATTAACTATAGAAAACAAACTCTAATTACACAAATACTATTGCAGAAAAAATACTTCACCGTACCAGCCACTCCTCCCATAGGGACTCCCTCGCAGCGGCATCCCAGTCCTTCCAGTACAGGCGTGGCTCGAAGAATCGGCCCTTCACAAGAACGCCGATCTTCGTCCTCGCCTGATTCTCCAGGATCCTGCCAAAGAAGTAAATAAATAAATTAATACAGTTCAAATATAAATTAACACCCCAAAATTTTAAACATAAGGCATGATGTGATTTTTTTTACTTACAGGCCCTCTTGGGTGAGCGTAACTCTCTGTTTACGCTGGGGTCGATGCGTACCCCGCGTGTCGGGCCACGGCCTCGTCGAGATCCTACAAAACACAGACATTAATACAGTTCAAATATACTTTAAATATAATGCTAGCGAAAATGTACTAAACACCGTTATCAACTATACCTGAGGTAGAACCCACGGAAGAAGGAGAATCAGCGCGCGTGTGGGATGAATCTGCGTCAGGCTGGGGCGACGGCTGGGGTTGGGGTTGGAGTTGGGGTCCCATCTGCCCGTCGTGAGCACTCTGTGCCTCGTCATCAGTGGGCAATGATGAGGTGGGACCCACCGGAGAGGAAGCAGCTTGGCGTCCAACCCGGCCACGAATAGCCCGTATCCTATCCATATCTGACTTCGTATAGATAAATTACAAATACATGAACATATTAAAAATAATAATTTGGCAGAAATCATCATCGGCACTATATATATATATATATATATATATATATATATATATATATATATATATATATATATATATATATATATATATATATATATATATATATATATATATATATATATATATGGGTGCAAAAACACATCAATATGAACCAAGTTCTAAAATGTTACTACATTTTTTCCCAATTTGTTACAACATTACAAGTCAATCATTTTCAGTTTGAGAATCATCATCATCTTCATCACTTTTCTCGCGTCCTCTTCTTCGTGGGACTCGTCGTCCTCTTCATCTTCTAATTCATCCTCTTCATCAGTAGACTCAGTCACATCATCTCCAACACTTTCCACGTCTTACGCGTCATCATCTACGACTTCTTCTCCTACATGAAGTGTTGTTGGAAGAGGAAGATCATCCTCCTCGTTGTTGACCTCAACAGGGAACAAGACAGGTGGTTGGTTGGCTTGAAAAGAGTCTAGCTCACTGTCATATGTCACGGGCAATTTCTTGGACTTGATAATTGTATACCAATGAGATTTGGGATTGGCGACGTCCTTCGCCTAAAAGACTTGTACAGCTTGACTAGCAAACACAAAGGGCTCGTCTGATGCAAGTCTTGACTTGACATTGACATCTGCAATCCCTTGAGAGCTAACACGGATTCCTCTACTGCATGTGACATCGAACCACGTACACTTGAACATTACCAGGCGATTTTGGGAACCCATATATGTTAGCTCAACAATCTCATCTAGCTCTCCGTAAAAGTCCATGCAATTCTCGGCATAACAGTAGCCGTTGACCAAGACTCCACTGTTTTGGGTTTGTTTTGTCCGGTCATCATTTTTTACGTTAAACCTAAACTCGTTGATGATATAGCCTCCACGACAGGATGTTTGTTTGTTAGGGCCTTCAGCTAGTAATTTCAAGCAGGAGGCCACTGGTCTATCCATTGACTGAACCTATTGTAGATGACGGTAAAAATTAAGCTAAAATAGTATACTAATTGGCCACAGAACTGTGTATAACACATAATATAATTTTATTAAACAATCTTACACGCCTTTTGAACCACTGTACAAATTGTGATTTCCGATGAAATTCAAGTTCAGCGGGATCAATGATTAAAGATTCCGCATCGAACTCACTGCAAACAATGTAACTGTAATCTTATCACACACTTTCAATTATGTACAACAATGTAAGTGAATTAAGAATTTAACTTACTCAACGAATGCCGAAACTTCATCGCAATTTAGAAGGGCATATATTGTTGCAGCACTATACTCTTCATCTATTAGCCATCGAGTATACGTTCGGGCGAACGGACTACCTGACTGCTTGAATATTGACAATTGCCTTTTCAAATTTGTGCTTGATCCGGGATCATTTTAGCCTAGTTGATTTAACCTTGTAACAACATCAGGCCCGAAATATTGACTACAAAAGTTTACAAGTTCTTCCGTTACGTAAGCCTCCGCAATTGAGCCCTCAACCCGAGCTTTATTGCAGACTTTTTTCTTTAAATGGAACATGAACCTAGAAGTTTAGTGAATCGAGTTAGGTGAAATATCAATGATAACATATGTCGCATTAATGTAAATGAACAACTGTAACAACTTAAAGATTACCTCTCGAAGGGATACATCCACCGATATTGCACGGATCCACCCATCTTAGCTTCATATGCCAAGTGAACAGGTAGATGCTCCATTGAATCAAAGAATAAAGATGGGAAGATTTTCTCCAGCTTGTAAATCGTCACCACAATGTTCTTCTCAAGCACTTCCATGTTACTTAACCGGATCATAAAAGAACATATATCTCGAAAGAAATGAGATAATTCAGTCAAAGTCTCGCAAACGACCCGTGGCAACAGTCCCCGAAAGGCAATAGGAATGAATCTCTACATGAATACGTGACAGTCGTGACTCTTCATCCCTTGAAACTTGCATTCCAATACATTACAACAACGAGATATGTTAGACGCAAACCCATCTAGAAGCTTTAAATTCTTAACCCACTGACAGACCTTCTCCACTTGTTTCTTGTCTAGACAGTAAGGTGCTTTGGGAAGAATCGTCTTCCCACTGACTGCCCGAGGATGCAATTCACGGCGTACACCCAACTGTTGTAGATCCCTTCTCGCTTTAAGGTGATCTTTCGATTTGCTCTTGACATTAATCACTGTGTTGAGCATATTATCAAAAACGTTCTTCCCAATATGCATCACATCTATGTTGTTTCAGATAAAGAGCGTCCTCCATTAGGCTAACTCCCAGAAGATACAAAATTTTCTCCAGTTGTGTTCTTTCCCATACCCTGGAATCTTCTGATCTGGCATACCTTTTACGACACCCTCAACCCAGGTGACATTACCGGACGGAGTTATCGATCATAATCACATTCAAAATCATGTGCTGAATATAGAGCAACTACATCTTCATACTCATACATCATTAATAGATGCTCCAAAATGCATCTTTCAAAAATTTTCTTACAAACATATATTGTACTGCAGCGGAAGACTTACAGGTCTTTAAACAATATGAATGTTTACAACCTAATATACGACTGTATTCATAGGACTCTTATCAACCTATCTCGCAACTCAATCTTTATCCCACCATTTATGGCGGGTCTTACCTCATACAACTTATCCCCTTACTCAACTTTTTCTAGCTTGTTTCTCTTCTCTTTAATAGAGGGTTCTCCTTGATCAACCTTATAGCCTGCACAATACAACATAAGAAATGAGCGCAAATCGTCCAGTAAAGACAACACGAGGAGTATCGTGTACAAATGATTCAAAGGACTCGGAGGAATAATAATCATCTCAACGATAGTAATGAATCAAGAGTAGTTAATAAATTTTCGACATCAACATAATTGTCAAACGATAATTTTTCTTTCGTTATACTGAGCGGCTTTAAGGCCCAACAGAACAGCATTACTACTACCTCCTCATGGACTGACCGACCGACTATGCAAGTGGACCCGAAATCCAAGGTCGTAAAGGCAAACATCATTGAAATACAAATCATTAAAATCATCAATATCAAAAGAAAATCAAATGCAATGCACATTGACACGACGGACATGACTCAACCAGACACGACAGACCCTGCTCGAGAGACCCTGCTCGAGCGACATTCATCCTCTTTGGCCAGTGATCATAATTCATAGGACATCCTCCTCATATTGATGCCTCATTTTATGGGATGTTCATCTTAGTCTCAAGTAAATAAAAGAGACACTGTTAACAAGCAGGAAACTCATTTAGAGTGCTTTCCCTAACCACGTTACAGCCAAGCAACAAGACATCATCAACGGGGTGGACTAAGGAAAAATTTATTCCACCTTATGTCCTCAACAACACAGTTCAATAAGGAATACATGATCAGAAGATCAACCGTTGTTCAGACCCAACAACATGAGTTCAACGTGACATCATCAACAGGGCGGACTTGGGAGAAATTTGCCGCAAGCCCTCAATAACGTTCTTACATAAGAGAAATGTCGGTTATCAATAAGTGTCGACATTTCACAACAACAACGCAACGATCACCAGAGCATCATCATCAACGATAGGGCAGACTCGGGAGAAGTTGCCACAAGTCCTCAATGGTGTTCTCAAAGAAAAGAGATATCAACTATCAATAATTGCCGACATCTTTCGGAAGATTTGATATTCACTGTGCACTACCACGTGAAAAAGTGTAGCTTCTTCTATCATCAACCATCTCTACTTCTGGTACAACCTAATAACTAATACGCAATCACATATGTTTGTCCGTTGGATAAAAAAAAGGTTGCAATTTAGATGAACACTGTTGCATTCTCCTAGCTAGCGATCAATAACAACCAGGATGACTGGTGCAGTCTTAGGAGTTACCTGAAAAGTAGGGACTCCATCAAACCCATTCCTGATATCTGAAGCTTTCAGCTGAAAACACGAAGCTTAATGTGAGCCCAAAGTAAATGGATCAGTGGTATAGACAAAAGATAGACTAGAATTCTCACGTTTATAAACATATTAAAAAGCTGTAAATATGGTTTTTAAATACATGGTCTGCCAAATCTTGCCAATTCAACTACTCATATGACAGGCTTAAAGTCAATGCCCTTGTTCACATACTTTCTAGCATTTCCTGTATCTCAAGAATCATTGTTTTTGCCTTTAGGCAAGTGATATCTCAGACTCAAGATTGTATAAACAATAAACATAAGTTTGGCAGATAATTAGAGTCTCACAAATCTAGTAGTAAATTACAAGTATATAAGTAGCATAACCAACTTACTCTATCTAATACCCCCTCCGTTTCTAAATAATTGATCGATTTTCCTTTTTGAATTGTCCCAAAAAATGATCACTTTAAAAATCAGGAAAGATTCTATAGGTGTTTTTTCATGTTTACTACCCTTTCTACACTTCTTTGATTCTATTTCTTTTCATATTGAATCTTCCACCAACCCATTTTTCTCCTGGCTGACTTCTTTCTCCTCCCCCTATCTCTCACTCTCTCTAGGTGCAGAATGGAAAACATAAAATATATTATTTATATCCTTAATATACGTGTCAAGTCAATATTGAGCAATTATTAGGAAAGGAGGGATTACAATATTTGGTTCTAGGAATAAATGTATAAATGAAATAGAACTGCACAATAGACATCTCAATGATAATTTTGGCAAACCTAACATCAACCGATAAGTAGCATATAGACACGAACCTATGTTCAATACCAAAACTGACGTGGGCAATGGGCGCATAAATTTCGAGAGTCCAATTTTGGACTCGATACATACTCCGTGTCTAATTGCTGGGATCTGATTTAAGAAGATTAACTTCAAGAAAGGAGAAGAAGCAAGAAGCACACTACAAGGGTGTTGGCGAAATAAGCAAGAAAGAAAAGAAGTAGCAGAGGATAGAAAGTAGCAACACACGATAAGTAGCTAATACCAATGTCTTATGGCTGCATTAGATACCCCCTACATTTTACTACTCTCCTAATAGTCCAGTCTCACCCCTGAGATAAGAATAAAAAACTGTGGTCTATCTCCATATGATTCCAACTTAACTCACAGCTGCCCAACAAGTGCTTGAGAGTTAAGAAAATAAACTTATAAAATCAAGCACCTTACTACTAGGGCTGAAGATAGCCGAGTTGTTCATGAACAGCTTGTGATTCATCCCCAAAAGAGCTCCTTTTTGTTTGTTTTATATTATATATGAACTTCAACATGAATAACTTTTTAGTGCTCGTTTACTTAATGAGCCAAGCACGAAAATTCCAAAGCATCAAACAACGTGATCTTTAACAACTTGTCTGCATAACAATCTAATATTTATATGTTCAAAGCATGGAAAGTTACACACATCTATATAAACTATGCTAAAAAGTCTTGAGGCCTACACTCAATTAGCTCAAGAACCCAAGCTCAACTATAAATCCGAATATTGCCTACGAAATAGCCCCAAACATGTAAGACCAAATATTTTTACTTTCTATTTAGAAAACCCTAGTGTCCTAAAAGTCCATACGCACGTGCGAGCGAGAAAGCGAGCAGACTCTTTCTGTCTTTCATCACACTTATCTCTTACGTACAAATCAAGCCGAAACCATGCCGGTGATCATATTTGGGATCGGATAGGAAAACATGCTCTCCTACATTGCGACTCCTAATCTCCAATCTTTGTCTAAAACTTTCTCAATCTCTAATTTCGTTGATATCACCAACTTGGTCGATGGTTCGGTCCCAATCCGTCGATCATTTCAAGTACGGTAGCTGGGATATGGAATGTCAACTATGTGTTTCGGGATTTAAATGAGTTTCTGATTAAGTTTAGAAGCTTGAACTTGTTTTGCCTACTTAGAGGAACGAGCCAAGCCAAGCCAAGCTGGAGTTATATGGTAACGAAGTTGATATTGAGTTCAAACTCAAAATTCGGCTTGGAACGAGGACAAGCTGAGCTCAAACATACCTGAAATTATACGAACTAAGCTCGAACACACTCATATCTGCTTGACTAGGTCTGTATACACGCGTACTTACGACAGTGAAACGTGTCAGCTAGTATCCTAGAGGTGTTGGGGTACCTGTGAATGCCCGAAATGACATCTTAGCCTATTTGAGGTGTCCATGCAAATAATACCATGGAAAGGGTCATTTGGAACTTTTCTTTTGTTTCAAATTTCAATGATACCATTATAAAATTATACTTTTCTCGTGACACTAATAGGATGACTCTTTTACTAAGAATGCAGCTAGGAACCAAGCATTGCATGCTAACGCGTTGCTCTCAAACTAAAAACAATGTAACAAGATGATTAGCACCAACACGAGCAAAAGATAATTGAATTAACATACAAATTAAGCATCACCTAATAAAATTTTGATTCAGAAAAGTACAGGCTCGAAAAAAGTACAAACTCTATTAGTATCATCTCAAGGTTTCATATCACAATAGTACGAACCTCTAATGCATTTTTTATTTGCACGGGATCGGGCAAAAAACGGAATGCAATTCCTTCGACTTTCAACATATAAACCTATATACAGAAGCAAATAAAGAAACTGATCAATACATGATAAGAGTATACATGAATAACCAATGTAGATACCTAGCATATTTGTAACATAATCAGTTTGTGGGTGCATTATCGACATCATGTAGTTCTTTTTGTTTCTTCTGGAGTAGCTTCGATCAACCTAAATCACTTCAGAAGCGGACAGGGGACAGCAGATTGGCGCTAGATAGCACACAACCACGTGGTGCATAGCAAGGATGTCTGGTTTGCAAAGTTTTAGGACGATGCCAATACTCATTTCTCACATGTTTCTTCTGATTACAAGAAACAAAAACACATTAACCAAAGTTTCTACTTATTACAAAAAAAAAAAAAGGATACAGATGCAACTGTTGTCCGAACACCCTGTTAATTGATGATGCTTCTACTTGCAGGCTTTGACTTGGACTGGAAATAAGCATCACATCTTACTTGTTTTGCATTCCAACCGAGAATTTTTATTACTAGACCACAAAATGCCGCCTTCTATTTATGTGATTAAATCCAAAAGATTTAAAAAGAACGCTAAGATCACCATTGATAGGCCACTCACCTCCAGTTTCCTATTCTGCATTACTGAACCAGGCTACAAAGCACTGGTTTATTATTTCCATCAAGTAGTCGAACACTAAACTTTCCTGACGTTCATTCACCTTCCTACTACCAAAAAGTTACAAATCACCAAATGATAGTGTACTAAATGATGAAACGTTTTCAGCTATATAATACGTTTTAACGGCCAAAATGATCACTTGGTCGAGTGTAATGGATACAAGTACAACCTTAGCCTGACCGCGCAATTCTCCCTTTCGCGACCGAACCTGCCCATCACAATCCAACCAAATTAACCCTAAATTTACAATTTTCACAGACGCGCAGACACTTAGCACCTGAGCGAGAAATGCTTCGGCGTCTTCTTGACGGAAGCAAAGCAATCCAACCGACTTGACGCCGTTAGGATCGGATATCAGCACGAACTCGTTGTTCGAGTTGCTGACGGAGTAAACCGCGGTTCCGGCGAGCGTTTTTGCCGCGTAGCCGGAGCTTAGAGCGACGTCGAAAGCGTGCTTCCCATGCTGACCATCCTGCTGCGACGAAACCGAAGCGAAAGGCAAAGAGGAAGGGAGAGAATGAGCAGGCACTGAACGCCTCGGCGGGGCGTCGCCACCGCCCGCCAGCTGGCGGCAATCTTTCCTGCAATCCGCCGCGTGTGGTCGAGTCGGGTAGAGATCTCCGCCCCGAGACGGTGGCAATGCTGGTGGATGAAGGCGAAGAGGGAGAGGAGCGGATTGGGGGGGATATGGTGAGGGCTTTGGTGACTCCATTTTCGAGTGCGAGAAAGTGCTGAACGAACGGTCATTTAACTAAATAGGAATAAGAATTTCCGTTTTCTTGGGCCTGGTCAGTTAATGGACTGGGCCTTTTTCTTGGGCCTGGTCTGTTAATGAACTGGGCCTTGGTCTAATGTCAAAGCTCGACTTTTGTTAAAGCATATACAATTATAGAGGGAAGTTTCACAACCATACCAAAACACGTACCGAATTGAAAAAAGACAAGCTTGTTGTGATAATAAGACTAGCCAATATGTTTTTAAGGACATTATCACATATTGACATCTCATTAGGAATGATACGATCATGTAGTCATTGACCAAAAGACTTGTAAGCTAATTGACATGAGGTGGGCTAAATTCACGTCTTTTAATTGCTAAAATATGTTTTAGTGTCACTTTTCAATCTTTTAGTAACACAAAAATGTGCGTTAAATATAAATGTGTTGTGAATTCAGTCTCACTATCTGGGATTTAAGTTGCATTAGGATTTCGCCCTGCAAATAATTTTATTTTTGGAAGGAAGAGCGAGGCCACTTATAAGACAAGTCCGTTGGGAAAAGGGTATGTTCTAAATACGTACTCTGTAATTTTGAATTATCATATCACGTAATGTCGTACTTCAGTCAAGACGGCTCAAAAACAAAAGGACAAGTTTGTTCTTACATTTTCACAAAAATATTTTTATTTTTGTTGTTTATTCCAACTTGGCATTAAAACCTTTGTGCAATGTTAAGAGTTACGTGTTTCAATTAAAATTCTAAGGAGTAAAGTGGAACTCTTGAACAAATTTCAGGACGAATTAGATGGTTATTCTAAAAATTAGACAGCTTATCCACCGCTCCTCTTTGAAGCAGTTGGTAGACAGTGAAAGTCAAGCAAAAAGGTGTTTTGATTAGTTACATCAAAGGTCCAATTCGAACTTTCATAATATTTAGGAATTATGTACTCTAATTAAAACTTTAAGGAATTATGTGAGACTCCAAAACAGATCTCAGGTAGTCATTTGCTATTCAGCCAATGTATATAGGCTGGGCCAGGGCATTAAGTTGATTTGCCCGTTTTGCCTGTCATTTTAGAGCATCTAACAGTTATTTTATAATCCCGACTGACAAAGGGACCTGTAGATGTACTTATTATAATGTAAAGATGAATTTAACTATAATGATAGATTAGAGGCAATGTTGATGAAACATTCATAACATAGAAATGTATTTTTAAGGTTGTTCCCAATAATTAACTAGAGAGATATACGATTTCCAAACTTTGACAAGTTGTCTAGAGAACCTTTTACTTCTTGAACGCCGTTGGGATCGTCCACACAACTAAAACAAAGAAGAAAAAGCTAAGATCCTTTTTTAAAAAAAAAAACTAAGATGCAGTTATTATTCGTCAAGGAAAAAGGTTCCTGGTTTAATAAAAGGTTCCTGAATCATCGCAATCAAGCATATCTGAAGCAAGCAAGGGGCAGGTATAAGATCTTAGGGATTGCTTCAAACCGACTTGTCGCTTGGAAAGAAGAGAATCCCAAAAGAAGGAATAATATAAAATGCTAAATCTATCAGACTATCAGTACTTTTGTTATGCTATACATAGTCTTGGCTTGGTTCCCAGCAACTCAGGATACCTCCTCTCTCTCTCTCTCTCTCTCTCTCTCTCTCTCTCTCTCTCTCTCTCTCACACACACACACACACTCTAAAGATGATGCCCATGGAGTAGTCATAGAGGCGCCAGTTTTCCTTTGTCCGACAAGCAGGTGAACAACTTGTTGAGAGAGATAAATTCCATGCTGATATCAATCCCATATCGGGTAAATAATAAATAATACTTTAATATATATGTCTTGTAAGCCTCTCCTTTTATTGCCAATTGGTTTTGATTGAGATGCATGCTTTCACATGGTATCAGAGCTGGTCGATCCAGATCCAGTAGACAATTTATAATTAGTTCCTCGCTTCATCCATTCAATTTCGTCATGTGCTAGACCCACTAAAAAATCAGTCGAGCCACAAGTGAGAGGTCGTGTTGAGAGATATAAAGCCCACGTTGGGTATAAATGCCACGTCGGGTAAATAATAAATAATATTTCAATATATATGACTTGTAAGCATCTCCTCTCATTGCCAATTAGTTTTGAGATGAATGTTTTTACAGGCTTAAAAAATTTGATACCGACAGAGATGGCAGGCTGAGTAAGAATGAGTTGAAGGAAGCGTTTGGGAAGCTAGGGTTGCGTTTTGGCGAATGGAGAGCCTGAAGGGCACTCCGTCATGCTGATGCCAATGGGGACAGATACGTTAGTGAAGACGAGATGAGAGATCTCATCAAGTTTGCTTCCAAATGGGGATTCTCAATCAGTTAGATCTCTTACTTACATACGGTTTGGGGTAAAGCTTAGTGTGGATTGTTTTCATGCATCCGGATTCATGCACCAGACGATCACTTAATGTATGATGCACATGGACCGTGTATGTATCGTTATGATCAGCCCAAGTTTTAATTTCAAATATTTTGGTTAGTTGTTCATGTTAACAACCAGTTACTTGGAAAAACATTATCTTCGACGAAATTTTCCTTTAACGACGGATTTTTGTATGGAGAGGAAACCATCAGAAAGTATGACATGCCACATGTTCCATTTTTTTGATTGTCAGGTTTTTGGAATGGGAACCGTAAAGAATGCTTTTCCAACATCATTTCATTTCTCACTGTACTGATTTATAATACACGGCCGGTACATGTGTGCATGTGAAGTGAGAAGTTTATGGAGAGAACCATGGGTTCTGTTTACATTTGAATGTTTAAACTATGAAATTCAAA
Organism: Escallonia herrerae; assembly: GCA_033070095.1. Classification (NCBI taxonomy): domain Eukaryota; kingdom Viridiplantae; phylum Streptophyta; class Magnoliopsida; order Escalloniales; family Escalloniaceae; genus Escallonia; species Escallonia herrerae. Next base: position 79,290 of record JAVXUP010000379.1, on the reverse strand, counting down.
TGCCTATGAGATAATCTAATCTACCGAGGATAGAACAGCAACAGTCCACGTGTGAATTGGTTTGTGCACCAAATGTTATTGTTTGCCTAACAAGGTATTATTAACACCCCCCGCAAGATTGAGGCACCATTGGTAACTCCGATCTTGGCTCGAAGGTGTAGAAATTTTTGACGATTCGGTGCCTTTGTGAGGATGTCGGCCAATTGATCTTTGGTGTTGATACCCAATGGTGGAGCGACCATTGTCACTGTCGCCACCCCAATCAGAATCACTAAAATCCTGAAGCATGAGAGGAGTTCCTCTGCGAAGATAAAGGCCATGGTGGATTGTGGCTTTCAAATAACGGAGAATGCGTTTGAGGGTTGTCCAGTGAAGTGCAGTGGGAGAGTGCATGAACTGAGAGAGGCGATTTACGGCAAAGCATACATCTGGCCGAGTGAGGGAGAGGTATTGCAGAGCACCTACAAGTTTTCTATATGGTGTAGGATCAACATGCGAGGAGCCATCATGGAGGGTAAGAGCTGAAGAGGTACACATAGGAATGTTCACTTCCTTGGCGCAAGTCATCGAGAAGTTGTTTAATAAATCATTGATATGCCGATGACGACGTTCGGAAGTGCCATTATGTTCAGGTGTATGAGGAATGGTGGTGATGTGAGAAATACCATTAGCTGTGAGAATTTCTTTGAGAGCTTCATATTCACCACCATTATCGGAGTATGGACATGCTCGGTAGTTGAAAAAAAATTTCAACTAGATTTTTGAATTGAGTAAAAAGACTTTGAACACAGATTTTTGTCGCATAGGATAAAGCCAAATATATTTTGTGTAATGGTTGACAAAAATTAGATAGTAACGAAAATGATCATGCGATAAGTCAGTTGGGCCCCAAACATCAGGGTAAATTAATTGCAATGGTCGAGAACTAGTAAATGAGTTTGCATCAAACGGTAGTTTGTGGCTTTTATTACAATCGTAGAAGGTACAATGAAAGGTATTTTTTTAAAGACAGGGACGATCCTAGCTTCTGTGATTCAAGGATTGAGCATAGAATTCATAGTGATGGATGACAGAGATGCTGATGCCATTCAGAGAGTTGAGATTTTGAAATGGAATGAACTTGCAGAGTGGGTGAGGAGGACATGCAGTATACATCATTTACGTTCTCCCCGCGAAGAAGATGCCCCCCGTGTGTAGATCCTTCACCACAAAATGTAGAGGAAACAATTCAAGTGAGACATTATTAGAGTGACAAAATTTTGCAACAGAAATGAGATTCTTATTGATTGACGGAACACATAGGACATCATCTAAGGCAAACGTGGTATGTGGTGTGCATAATTTAGTATGGCCAACATGAGATATTGGCAAACCTGAACCATCACTGATGTGAATTTCGTCTGGGCCTCCATAGTCTGAATAGGTTTGGAGAGTATTAGTGTCAGAGGTCACGTGATGTGAGGCACCGGTGTCAAATAGCCAGGATGGTGAGACCGGACGATTAAGTGTGGTGGCATTTGCAGTGGGTGCATGATGTTGAACAGAATGCACAGTTTGAACATCATTTTCACAAAGAAAGCGGGCAAGCTTGTGACATTCGTTTGTAGCATGTCCTGGACGATCACAAAAGCGACAATAGAGAGAGGATTAAGGCGTGGCCATGCGATGTTGGGTGTTTGAGCTTGACCAATTATTTTGGCTGGAAAGGTTGGCATTGGGATGACTAGGAGAATGATCGGTATTTTGAGGATGGAAATGATTAGAGTGATGCCCAGCGAAAGCACTGCCGTTGGTGGATGAGTTTCGAGGCGTGAACCTGTTGGGGCGATGAGTGTAATTTGCCGTTGCAATAAAGAGAGAAGGGATGTGATCTTCCTTCTTGAGATGAAGCTCATAGTCACCAAGTTTGTCGTAGAGCTCGTCGAATGAGATGGATGTGTCTCGAGCTCGAATTGCGGCAGCAATTTCTTTGAATTCAAGACCAAGACCACCAAGGGTGTAGAGAACCAAATCATCCTCAGAGAGAGGATTGTCAATGAGTGCAAGATCATCAGCAATTGCTCGCATGTGTTGGAGATATTCTGGAATAGAGCGAGTGCCGTGAGGGTTGTTGAGGAGATGTTCTTTGAGCGAGTGACCCAAAAAAAACTTATGAGATACAAAAAAAAACGTGATCTATATAATATATAATATATAATAAGTGAAGCGAGAAAGACATTGATAACTTCTTTACGCGATACATTATCGCTTCTTTATATGACACGTCACCAGATTAATTATCTTTTATATTAGTAAGTCTTATTTAATTTAAAAAATATCTATAATATTCTAAAATTCTGCCTAATCATTATACTAATCTATTAAGACTTATTTTTTTATAATTATGTCCTTAAAATTCAAAATTTAATTCTAATCATTCTCAAACTCAACCTTATCGTTATACTAAATTATTATGACTTATTATTCACTATTGTATCTTCAAAACTACTCTCTAATATGAATATAAAAACTCATATATATAAAAAAAAAAAAATTATTCTTTCAATTTAGAAGAAAATTTAATTTAAAAATCAATTCTAATCCTTCTAAAACTCTATTTAATCAATAAACTAATCTATTAAGACATAGTTTTGACAATTATGTTCTTGTAGGTGTTTTCTAATATGAAAAATTAAAATCCATAGACCCAAAAAATAACTTATGAGATACAAAATAAAAACGTGATCTAATAATTAATTTAAATTTTGATAGAATCCTAATTTTTTGTCTAAACAATTTTGCAGAGTGCTCTTAACCTAGCTTTTCAAGCTAATAGACTTGGTTTTTAAATGAATCAAATTGGGCCACTAAAAGAACTTAATAATAATATAGTCTTGATAAGTTACTTGAAACTGTTATAAATAAAATATTAAAAATTTCTTACTAACTGCAATTATAGTTTTAGCACAAGTAGATTTTTTTCACATAAGATGTAAATCTCTTTTTGTTTCTTGAAATGTGGTATTCATTGATACACTTTTTATAAATTTTGAACTTACTCGAGCTTGACTTGGGTTCCTGAGCTATAATAATTAATAACTGAGGCGAGAAATGTAATCGTGACACATTATTGCATTGTATTTTTAATATAATAAGAGTTATAAAAACTAATGTTAAGCACATTAATATTACTAAATATCTCCAAACATTATTTTGAACGGGATCCTTAATTTTGTAATTAATTAAATCAACAAATATAATAGACATTTAAATAATTAGCCTCATGAAATTTAAATTTAAATTCAAAATATTTAAAATTTTCTAATTAATATAGTAATATATTATGACTTTATTGGAATATTATATATATCGAAAAAGCTCTCTAACATGAAATATTAACCTGTAATAGAAATTACTTAAGAGATTTAATAAGTAAAATTAGGTTCTATTTCAAATTCATATTTAAGTTTTCTCTAAATTCAAATATGAATCTAACTTGATAACTATATTGATTAAAAATTTTGGTCAATAATTTCTTTACTCTAAAGTTTTGCAGTATCCTCTCTAGTCGCATTGGTTAAATGTAAAAATACCATAATATGCAGATTCTATATGAGATACATTGAAAAAATAGTGTAAATTTAAAACCTTAATTATGTAAGCTTTTCTTAAATTCAACTAATTTTATGTAGAAAAAATTTTGAACTAATTTTTTTCTATGATACTTTTATTGTGAGTAAACTATTAAGCATTTTAAATTCTGCATTAGCAATATACCATTTATGGTTTTAATTATGTTAACTTTTATAATTTTGAATATAATTGCATATATAATCTAAAAAGATATTAGTTATTGTGTGATAATGTAAACTAAAACCTGGATTGAAATTCTTATTATATCTAAAGATAAATCTTACTTAGTAAGCATGCTTATTGTATACTTTGTGAAATGTTGGTTAAATTTTGTTCAGCAATTTTCTTACTACGAGGTTTTGAGCTATCGTATATAATCATGTTGGTTAAACTTTTTAAACCTTATATAATTACTTCATGTACTGATTACTATTTTCTCTGCTTCTAAAAATGTCACAACATCCTTACTTTATTAGTTGTGTTGATTAAATTTTATAACATGCTATAAACAAATATATATAGACCAAAATTTTCTCTATCAAAATTAAACTAATATATAACTAATGCTATGGCAATCCATTCAAAGGTCTTATGCAATAGCTAATTGATCTCAATATATATGTTCTCCGCATATTCTTATAAGTAGAATTTACTTTTTTTTTTTTTGTGTACTAAATAAGCTTTTAATTTTTTGTACATCTGCATAGTTACCCAATCAGAATTAGCAGATATGCACAAGGACATTGTTTATTGATATTTAACTAGAAGGTTAATTTATTTTATTACAAGAAAGGTCATGCCAAAATTAAAGTAACTATCTTTGATAAAATAATCATAAAATTATAAAATTATGCAAGATATTTTATTATGCATTTAAAGACTACTAAGATAAATTATTGTTAATAAACTGTCCCGTATTTGGCACGGGATTCTGGGCTAGTTTTAATCAAAACAACGCAAAATACCTTAGATAACAACTCTTTTGAAAGATTAGCAGTAAGGAGATTTTTTTCAGTACAGGGTAAGAACAAAATCGGTCGTTCGACTTTTTGAACCCAGCTATTTATTGAGCAAATGGTGTCACATGCCACCAAAAATTAGCTGCGAAATAGGAGTGACGTCAATTGGGTGACAACCGCATGGCTTGATTGCTTTGCAATAGATTTACCGGAACTATCGAATCGGATTCAAAGCAAATATGCTCTTTTGAACATACTTTGCAAGCAAGTCTAAGATTTTCCTTTTCCTTTTCCATTTATATATTGGTTTTCCTACATGGAAAACTTTTGATCAGATATTATTTCCTCATATTCCAGTAGCAATACGGAATTGAGATAGTTGCACCATGAATAACTAGCCTGATTAACGTGGAATCTGCCTTTTTCTTTGGACAGATGACCCCAGTTTTTATACCTATATATCGTCCCAGAAGTGCAAAAACGTGGAGGATAGAAATAGAGATAAGTTTCAATCTAAGAAAACTTGAGACACGAGAGTGCTCGTTCCTTTCCCATTTCATTCTATGCTATTTATATTTATAAAAGACAGTCTCACTCTTCAGTTTTCCACACACCAGCTAACAAACCCTAAGTCACGAAACAGTAAGAAACATGCTTTGGAAGCCTAGACGTGCAAGTTACCCCTTGTCTGAGGAGGACCTAAGGGGTCTTCTCTCAAGAGATTCGACACCGATGGCAACGGAAAGATAAGCAAGAATGAGCTCAAGGTTGCCTTCCACAGCTTGGGCTTGCACTCCAGTGGATGGAGAGCCGGACGAGCACTCCGTCGTGCCGACGCCGACAGAGATGGTCAAATTAGCGAAGATGAGATGCTAGAACTTGTCAAAATCTGTGCTGCGAAATGGGGATTTTCAATCAAATGATTTAGTCCTCTTTCCAGCATTCATAAACTAAGCTCTTTGTACTTCTTCCAACCGCAAGAGACTGGGAAGAACCCTTATCTACAAGGGCTACCACCTCTGTCTCAAAGTGAGTTGTTGTCTAATTCTGTCTGCCTTATCTATTAAGAGATGCTTTTTTCTCTCTCTTCATACCCTCTTGATTGGCAAGTGATAACTTAGTTTACCCGGAAAAATTGATGGCTAATGTAATCCTCCAAGGGTGAAATGCTTAGCTAGCAAGCCCAATATTGTCCTTGTGGACCCGAAGGGGGCTTCTTAGGCACGTAAAAGAGTGTTCCTAACCTATCATGGCTGCAACTATGGACCCATTGGGGGTCCCGTTTTACGCGACACGTCATTGTATTCAACGGTCAAATTTTCAACGCTTCCAAGCCGGTCAGACAACCATGCACAAGTCACGTGCATTTTCTCCATCGAAACAACCTTGGCGCACCTTCCCCCATGGGGTCAGCCACCTTCCCCCTTAGGGGATCGGCGTGCCTCCTACCTCTCATGCAACGCATGCTCTTCCTTGGCCTCGTGCTGACTCTGCGACGCCTGTCGTCGCCCGCGCACCGGCTTCACGGTGACGGGCGCCGTCACTTGCGCACCGACTTCGCGGCGTCTGTCACCCGTGGTCGCACGCCATTTTAACGACGCCCTCCATTGCCCACCCGCTAGCTTCACGGCACCCATCGCCGTTGCCTGCGCACCGGCTTCATGGCACTCGTCGCCGGTGGCCTCGTGCCAACTCCGCGACGCCCTCTGTCACCTGCGCGTCATCTCCAATACTCTGTCGTGCCCTCTGGCTTTATGCCACACTACCATTCTCCTTACGCTGGTCCATCATATCACCGCACCATGTGCACCTTGCCATGGTTGGGGAACTTGCTTCGACCCACTCTCCGGAGTGTGCAGCATCCTACAGGGATAAGCGACTCCTCCGGGACACTATCTCTGCCAGTAAGCTTTTTAACTCCCATTCTGCCAGGTAGAAGGCTCATTCGAGATGCTACCTTGATGCGCTCCGAGTGCTTTGACACAAGGACTCACCTGCGGGGATAGGCGGCTGCTCCGAGACATTATCTCCGCCAGGGAGCTTTTTAACTTTCCTTTTGCCAGGTAGACCCCCTCCTCCGGGATGCTACCTTGGGCTGTCGGGTATACAGCTCTTCCAGGGTGCTACATTGACGTGCTCCGAGTGCTCCAGCACAAAGACTCAGCCCGCAGGGATGGGCTCGCTTTGTAAGACACTTTCTCCGCCAGGGAGCTCTAAGTGTTCCGGCATGAAGACTCCCATTCCGCTAGGTAGATGGCTCTTCCGAGATGCTACCTCGGCCCGTGAGATAGGTGACTCATCCAGGACATTATCTCCACCAGGGTATCTGCGTGACTGGCCTACGTGCTCCGGCACTAGGGGCTTCATCAGCACCCCTAGGGACTATGACCCCTGGGTCACTCCGAGACGGGAGCAAGTCTCCGGAGGGCATCGTGCCTAGTCCACCTGACAGTTAGTTGTCAGGTCTTTTCCATCGCTGCCAGGCCTGCGGGACTCTGCAATGGCCTTGGTTGATGGCTAGATGAAGGGAGTTCACTGGCCATACCGACGCTGTGGGAGCCGGTCTTTCTAGATGGATAAAAAAGTACGAAGTATTTACCAAGTGACTAATGCTTCCTCGATAAAGCAAGCCTCGAGACTTCCTTTGCCCCTTCTCTGACCGGAAAACCACTGCTTACCTTCTCATTGATAGCGATTGAGCATAATGACTTTATAAGTTCAGGGAGTTATGTGTCGATTTTTAAGACCATGAGGTATTGGGTGCAAGTGGCTTCTAATTAATTTGAGGACTTGCAAAGGCTCATAATAATATCAGGGCTCAGAATCTAAAAAGATCGGTTTTCAGCCCACCACAATGAGTCTTCCTGAGGAAGTGTATAGCAAACCAACTCGGTCTGGTAGATTTTCGAGACGTTCCTTTATAGCCTGTTTGAGATTGATTCTCCTAAGTAAATTATAGATTAAATTATAATCTCTTCTCCAAAGTAGTTTTAAACTGTTTTTTATAGCAAAATTAGCTTTAAGCTAAGAATGGTGTTTGGATAAAGTATATTAAAATCAGTTTCAATGCCGCAGAATGATCAATAAGTTAAGTGTTTCGATAAAAGATGTTAAACAACTTTGTAACTTGTAGGGATATTTTGGTACTTTAATGGTCAAACCTAATTATGAAAAGTGATCAATTCATAATCCTCATATTTTTCGTTAATGTTTTAATCAATTTTTTTTTATCTTTGTCAAACGCCTAACAAAGATTTAATCAGGTTATTCTACAATTCTATAATCAATTCCAAACAGACTCTTGAAAGACAATATCTAGAGGATCAATTTACAAGATATGGTATGATATTCATCGTGACACCATTCCTCAATAAATTTTCAATTTAACATAAGTGGAATACATTCCAAGGTTTTTAAAAAGGGGTGGAAAACATTCCATAGTTTTTATTCTTTTTGAGTAGATACATATTTCTTGAAGCTTAAACTATCTTTACACTTTGAACTATAAAAAAAAACATTATTTGTCATCGTAGAATTATCGCTGAAATCTCTAGCCAAGAATGATGTTATAAGATGTATAAGATGTGTATTTAGAGCACTTGGCTGAAAGCCTGATTCGGTGTTTTGCTTGACTAGCGATAAAACATTGCTTTGCAAAGAAGTTTACTTTTAATGGAGAATAAGATAAAAAGTGATATATGAGCTTTACTTTAAGTTATCTTAATTACATTTGAATCCTAAAGGGCGCGTAAGTGTTTTGTGTAGTTACTATAACATCAAAAGTAAAACTCAAATGATTAAGGAAAAAAATTGGCTGCTATCTCGGTTGGAGGAATCTTCCTCCTACTCCCTATATAACGACAATCAATTATCTCTAAATGTTTGTAGTGACTTTTAGTTAATATCGCTAAAAAAATACTGCTAATAATTGTCGTTAAAAGTGTTAGAAGAAAAATCACTAGAAACATATAGCGACTATTAATTGTCGCTATACACACGGGATTTGATGAAGATTTCTACAACTCGAGTAGGAGTCAAAATTTGTTCAGTGATTAAAGGGGAACAACAATATCCATTTCTTGTAGAAAAAGAGAAGACACGATTTTTTCGATACTTTGATTTGGACCTTGATGGATTAAACATGAACGGGCCAATTGTCCAAAGAACCTTTAACATGCCTACTTTTTGGGAGGATAGGCCTACTTTAGACGCACAAGCGCTAGAAGGCTGGAAGAAAAAGAGAAGGAAAAGAGAAAAGAGAAAGAACTTTTTAACCAAAGATGAAGCTGTTACACATTAATTAAGGAGTACAATTTTGTTTTCTATTTTGTCACTAAAAACGAAGAGAGCAGAGAACATGAACTCTACCTTGGTAGGCCCATCTGAATTTTAGGAAGAGAAACCGAAGTGAACGAGTAAGACCTGATAAAAATCTTTTACACCCTCTAGCAAACCACAAGATGTTAGCCAAGTGGTTAATAAGGTTTACACCGATCTCTTATTTGATTTCTTAAGTTCAAATTAAATTTTGATACCAAATGTGCGGTGTGTGTCTTTAAGATTGTTCTCGATTGGCGCTAAAATTGACCTAAGAATACCCCTTACTGGTATTAGGGATGACAATATCGGATGTCCTGCCCCATCCCAAGTTACCCATCTCCATTTGCCTCATCCGGATATTGTCCCATCTTTGATTTAATCCTCTTCCCCCATAACATATAAATCCAATTTGTCCCATTCAATATGATTCTATACTGGTCAACCCGTTTAATTTTTAATTTTTTTTATTTTAAATTAGTCACATTCTTTTTACAAACTATTTTCTTTATTTAGGTAGTGGCAGTGGCCATTGGTGGCTGTCGAAGTTGGGCAACGGCAATGATAATGAGCAAAATGAGGTAGCAGTCGACGACAGGTGGCGGAGGCTGCCAATTGGAGGCATGTGTAATTGACACATGCTCGCTCGCGCGCACGCACACACACACACACACACACAGAGAGAGAGAGAGAGAGAGAGAGAGATGAAAATGAGTTAGGTTTTTGAAAATCTATTTGAGTTACGTTGACATGGAAAGAATTCAAGTAGCCAAATTAATTTAGACAACTCATATCCATTTAGGGCTTCTCTAAATAGGCATCATGTCCTATTTATTTCGATGTACTAATTTATGCTTCATAGATGAACTCTTGCCTTGTAGTCGCCTGTAATGCTTCACAGCTGCTTCTGGCAACCTTTGTAAACTCTTATTATTAATGCCATTCTCATCATTATAAAAAAAAAAATAGGCGTCATATGAAATGGGTTCCAATTATTTATGATCCCAAATTGCCGTTCCGAATCCTACCCCGCAGCCAAATGTAATATACTCAACGTAGGAGCTAAGTTTGGCTTCCTTTGACAACATTTTTTTTTCGGTTTTCAGTTTCTAAAAAAAATAAATAAATTAAAGAGCAGTTAATTTTTTTTTACAAAAACAAGTGGGTGTTTGATAACCCAGTTTTATTTTGAGTTTTTTTTTTTTTGTGTTTGATAACCCAGATTTTTTTTTGTGTGGTGGCGGTGGTGGGGCGTAGCGGTGGCCGACGGTGGTGGTGGCTGCCGGCGGCAACCTGCAGCGACTGCCGACGGTGGTCGCCTGAGGTGGCTGTCTGCGGTAGGCGGTGGCTACCGGCAGTGAGAGGGTGGTGGTGGTGATCTAAAAAAAACAAAAAGTGAAAAAAAAAAAACTCATTTTTGGAGTTTTTTTTTCTTCTTCAGTATAAAAACTGATTTTTTTAACTGGAGAAGGAAAAAAAAATAGTTATCAAACGCGCTTTTTTTTCTAATTTCCAAAATTGAAAAAAAAATGAGTGTCAAACGGGATCTTAGAACTTAATGTTGCTTCCATCAATTATTGAAGCTTTTAGCCTTGGAACAAAGTTCGTTGATAGGTGCCGCAAAGAGAGATTCTATTCTTTTTTAACGAGCTTCATCTTACAGTTACAATTCCATGTGATTTCAATAATGTTCCCAAATCAAAGCCAAACTCTATTGTATTTGGAAGTGCCCGTCTGTCCTTATCTTTACAGTATCTAGTCAATCGAGAAGTGAGTTATTTATCGACTAAACTTTGGCTCCTACCTAAGTGATAGGAATCTTCCTCCAACTCTGTATATTAGGAAGTGTCCGTTCGTCCGCCCTTATCTTTACAGCATCTAGTCTAATAAGAAATGGCTTGCTTATCCTCACTATGAGGACCAAGAAAAACTCTTTCTTGATGCACCTTTTCAAATATGCGACACTTTAGCTACCTAATGGACTAAGAATTTATGCATGGCTCTAACATATTATACATCAGTTGTGATATACTTGTCATTCTACCATCTACGGAGTATTACAACTGCCATCATACTTGTCATTCTGCCATTGCAACTATCACATCCGGTGGCCAGTCATAGAAGGGCAAAGAATTCACGAGCCTCGTACTTGGAGCCATGTATACTTTTAGGCTAAATAGATACCCAAAAAGTCTCAAATTAAAACCTAAAGTTCTTACTCCATACTGAAAAAATCTCCTTACTGCTAATCTTTCAAATGAGTTGTTATCTAAAGTATTCTGCGTTGTTTTGATTAAAATATGGTCACATAGTGAGATTTTTCAGAATACTATAGTATCTGCTTGGAAACTTCGAACATGGTAATTTTATTGCATTGAAGTCACGTACAACACACATAAGCTAATTCTAGTAGAAAGATAGTAAGTTACAAAAAATACATATATTAAAGTTTGATGTCCAACTAAAAAGTATGCTCAAAAAAGAAGAAAAGTCCACCAAATATAAGAATTGATTTCAATTCTCATATATTATTTGTGTGAGACTTAAATTAACACCCGCCTTATGTGTGGCGTAAAATATGAATTAGCAACCTAATAACTATAGGACACAGGCATGGCCTAACTCTAATATCATATCAAAGCCTAATGTCCAGCTCAAAAGAACAAGAAGCCCATCAAAATTAGGCACGGATCACAATTCTGGTCTATAATTGATCCAGGACTGTAACAACACAAATCCATGGTTTAGGATATTTTCATTAGGTTAGGACTATATTTAGGATAAAATTTTGCTGCACACCAAGGAGCAGCAAAATGTTGCTACCCTTCCACGTGGCAGCATGTTATTGGTCCAGCAAACCGGTCATGCTCCTTGCACTTGATCGGGCTGGCTGGAGGGAGATAACGGACATTAAGCACGTCCCTGAAACTTTGGAAAGAAGAATAATCGCCTAACGTCTATCTCTCTCTCTCTCTCTCTCTCTCTCTCTCTTCCCGTCTTCTTCTTCCCCACCAAGAACTTCTGGTCTTCAACATATTATCACTCAATTTGCACGGAAAAGAAATAACAAAGACCTTGGTCTTTTTGTCCAGTATTGTTCAGTACTTGGTCCAGGAAATTTCATTTCCATTTGAATGATGAGATCCCAGAAATTCTGTTGGTTCAGATGTGATACCGATTAGATGCAAATTGAGTGATGATATATTGAAGACTAGAAGTTCTTGGCGGGGAGGAAGAAGACGAGAAGGAAGGGAGAGAGAGAGAGAAATAGACTGCTAGGTGATTATTCTTCTTTCCAAAATTTCAGGGACGTGCTTAACGTCCCTTATCTCTCTCCGGCCGGCTCGATCATGTGCAAGGAGCATGACCGGTTTGCTGGACCAATAACGTGCTGCCGCGTGGAGGGGTAGCAGCATTTTGCTGCTCCTTGGTGTGCAGCAAAATTTTATCCCTATATTTAACCAATCATTGGATTCAAGCATATCTATTTTTTTTTTTCTTGAACAAGCAAGGGGCGGATAATAAGATACTAAGGATCTCGTATAACCGACTTCATGGACAAAGAGAAGAGAATCCCAAGGAGAGAATATATCAAGTTCTAAATCTATCCCCACTTTTCTTGCAGTATACATAGTCTTTGCTTGGTCCCAAGCTACACAGCGAACCTCCTCAAACACAAAAACACCCAAGAGAGAAGATGCCCATCTGGAGTGGTCTTAGAAGTGCCAGTTTTCCTTTGTCCGACGACCAGGTGAAGGGCTTACTTATGAGATATGACACCAATGGAGACGGCAGGCTGAGCAGGGAAGAATTGCAGGCAGCCTTTCGGAAGCTAGGGTTGCGTTTCGGTGGCTGGAGAGCTCGACGGGCTCTTCGCCATGCTGATGCCGATGGAGACGGACACATTAGTGAAGACGAGATGAAAGAACTCATCAGATACGCTGCTTCCAAATGGGGATTCACCATCAGTTAAAGCCTCCGGTATTGAGTTATGAAAAACATAAGGTTCATGCATGAGATGCATTAGATGATTGTTCGACACTACATATTCTGTGCGTGAACTGGTGTATGCATCGTTACTCTGTAAAGTAAGTAATTAGTTTCTTTGAGCGGTATTTGACCAAACAAAAAAAATTAGTTTGTTTGAGCAAGGTTGTAAACTCCCAAATTTTCTGTTTCAAAAGAGAAAAAGGTACTTGTATGTAAAACTCTCTCTCTCTCTCTCTCTCTCCCCCTCCCTCCCTACATAGAAATCAGATACACGGGAAAGAGTCGATCCATATTTATGAAAATTTGCCCCAAATGCAAATATTCACCGTAAATATATTTACTTTTGTCAAAATATAGGAACTCATCTTACGAAGAACAAAAGCCTATTATAAGTTTAAGTTAGATACGGATTACTCTAAGAATGAGCTTAAGCTTAGTCATGCATGCAATTAGTGAATCGATGGCTGGGGGGCTTATAGAATGATGTACATGGTGTATAACATGATTACATCTCCTCAATGACATTTTGTAATTTTTTCACGCATAGGAAGAGCAAGCAGAGAGGATATACTTGCTTCCACGTTCTTATCTTTTTGATAAATACGCATGGCAACCTTCTCCTTTTTCTGGAAGAACAATTTCGCTAGTCAAAAGTCTTTCTTTCTTTTCCGATTGAGAACCAACACAATTACTATTTAAACGCTTAGGACCAGTGTTACACCTGGTTCATTCGATCACGTGGCGCTGTTCCTCGTATGTGCTCCATTTTCTAAGTATAAATATATTCTTTTACCAAACAAAAGTAAAAAGTCTATTCCACCAGACAAGCATAGTTGATGAACTTTGAACCCTTTCCCAGTCAGTCTGCTTGAAAGACGAGTAATACTTTTTTCAAAGCTTCTTCTCTACCAGTAAAGAGAAAAGAGATAGATGCCAACCCTTGTTGGCATAAAGCAGATGTAACTCTACAACTCATTACCTTATAGATAAAGTTAAAATCATCTGTTTTATAGATAAAGTTAGAATCATATTACATACACAACACCTGCAACCATAACTAAGTAGGAAACTTGGACTAGGTTGACACCAACTTGTTAAGCTCTTCGCTTTGTTTGTCTCGTACATAGACAGACTCGTATCCCCGTCACGCGAGAATCAAGGTTAACCTATGCTCTAAGAGTTGGTATGAAGAGCTTCAGAAATCGAAACTATAATGCCATTTCAAGTAGGCTCTGTATTTTAAGACAAGTGACATTGATTTTATTTGTGGGTCTTGCTTCGCTTCTTTAATCCTGTCAATTGCTTGTACCCACTTCAATAAATTAGTCAATCCCTGATGAATCCTACTTGCTGTTGCATGAAGCAAAAGGGTTCGTATATTAGGTCCTTCTTACTTCAATGCAGCGGTGATACTGATGATATGATGTATTCAACACACCCGTTGTCTTGAAATCCCTATCCATCTCATTATATCACACTTGTCAGTTACACAATGTCATCTCTATCATCATTTTTCTCAACATTCCTCTTTTGAACATACTGTACAGACCCTTTCCTCAGTCCAAAGGACCAAAACTAGCAAGTCTAAGATTTTCCTTTACCATAGATTTGTTTCCTCCATCGTGAAACTTGAGATCGGATATTCTTTCTTTTTACTCCAGTAGCAATAGGCATTTGAGATAGTTGCACCATGAATATCTTTAGCCTAATTAACGTGGAATCTGCCTCTTTCTTGGACAGATGACCCCACTTCTGTACTTATTGTCCCAGAAGTGGAAAAACATGGAGGATAGATATAGAGATAAGTTCTATTTACGAAAACTTGACACACAAGAGTACTCATTCCTTTCTCATTTCAGCTTATGTATAAAAGACAGTCTCACTCTTCAGTTTTACACACCAGCGAACAAACCCTAAGTCACAAAACAGTAAGAAAAATGCTTCGGAACCCTAGATGTGCAAGTTGCCCCTTGTCTAAGGAGGACCTAAGGGGTCTTCTCAAGAGATTCGACACCGACGGCAATGGAAAGCTAAGCAAGGACGAGCTCAAGGTTGCCTTCCAAAGCTTGGGCTTGCGCTTGAGTGGATGGAGAGCCGGACGAGCAGTCCGACGTACCGACGCCGACGGAGATGGTCAAATTAGTGAAGATGAGATGCTAGAGCTTGTCAAGTACTGCACTACAAAATGGGGATTTTCCATCACATGATTTTCTACCCATATAGTGTTGGAATTGGGTTTTAAACCCATCGTGGAGAAGCAAGTTTGAATCAATTTTTAAATTGGTTCCAAATCATATTTTGGTTAGGAACAAATTGATTCATTTTCATTTATTGAAATAGATGATCGTGGTATATTCACATGTTTAAAATGAATGAAAGGTGAATGAGAAAATTGAAGTTAAAGTTGGTGGTTCACCTTGAAGGGAAAAGAGTATCCCACATTGAAGAGATAAAGTCAAGTTATCTCCTTATAAGACTTAGCCTTGAGCTAAGGGTTGGGCCCCTTGGGAGTACCCATATTTTGTAAGGAGGGAGGACCTAGGTTGACCCAAGGTCCACCACACGCTCGCGCCGCCAGCCCAGTCCGTGGCTTGGGCTTGGGCCCATCAGGCTTTATTTTTTTTAGGACAAAAACATTTTAAATAAATAAATTTTATTTATTTATTTTCTTTTCCGAAAGTTGTGACCTTTCTAGTTAGCATTTTTTTCTGTGAAGAATTGCACCCTCAGTGAATACTCTGTGTATAAAAACGAGTCAGTTACGGAAGTTAATAACTTAACTGAATCCCAAAATTATTTTCTGTAAAAATTTTATCTCCAAATTTCCTATGTCCGAAAGAGTTATGTGCTATTGTTTTGATTCGTCGGGTCTGCAATTTGGAGTTCTCCTATTTCAGACGTATTGCCGTTGTATCTTGGGAGACTATCATCAAGAACCGTCAGCACCGTTGCGGGACGAATAAGTCTTAAGGATAGTGAATCAAATTCACGCATCGGCCTTTTTCCTTTACTGTTCTGCACTCTTGTTGTGAATTGTTAGATATACTTTTATTTCCTTACTTACGTTACTGCTGTTTTTAACATATGTTTGTTAGTATATTTTTGAAATTATTTTCTGCACAAATATACACAAAGTATACGTAAGTCTTGGCCAACAATCTTAAGACTTAATCGCACTTTGTATTACATGTGTAGAAACAGTATTCTCAAAAATAGTGTTTTCAATATTTCGTTTTCTTATTTGATTCTGTCAATCTATACTAAAAGTATTTTCAAATTCTGAATTTAATTTTAGTGATACTAGACTCTGTTTTATACTTTTCTGATAGACTGGACTGTTTATTAATTGTTGTTATATTTTATTCATAGATATAACAATGGCTACTAGTGAAACCAATTCAGAAAGTGGACCGGTTAATCCCAAAGTGTAACACAGTGGTTGGACTGTGTATGCGACGCCTTATGTGACACTTGCTCATGGTTCTGTTGGACTTGGTGAAAAATCTGAAAAGTTCAACGGAAAAGATTTTAAGAGGTGGCAACAAAAGATGTTGTTTTACTTGACCACCCTTAATTTGGCAAGGATCTTGCAAGAGGATGCACCAGACCTTGGTGATAATCCTGACCGGCAAACATTGGCTGCCGTGGATGCTTGGAAGCATTCAGATTTCTTGTACAAGAATTACATCCTCAATGGATTGGACAATGCGTCGTATAACGTATATAGTCCAATGGTCAATACAAAAGCATTGTGGGAATCCTTGGAAAGGAAATATAAGACAGAAGATGCCGGCTCAAAGAAATTTGTAGTCAGCAAATTCCTTGATTTCAAGATGGTGGATTCTAAGACAGTGATTAGTTAAGTCCAAGAGTTTCAGCTTATTCTACATGATATTCATGCGGAAGGGATGGTACTTGGAGAGTCTTTTCAAGTGGCTGCTTTGATTGAAAAATTGCCACCTACTTGGAAAGATTTCAAGAACTATTTGAAGCATAAACGCAAGGAGATGAAGCTTGAGGTTTGATCGTCAGATTGAGGATTGAGGAGGATAATCGCCAGTCCGAGAAGAAGGCTGGTAATTATCATCAAGAGGCCAAGGCAAATGTGGTCGAGCAATGTCCATCAAAGAGGAGGAAAATTTCCGATTCCGATGGTCCAAGTGGAGCAAACGGCTCAAATTCAAAGGCAGTGAGAAGAAGAAGTTCAAAGGGAACTGCTATGTGTGCGGCAAAGCTAGCCATCGTGCTAAGGATTGTCGCAAAAACAAAGAAAACTTTAAGAAATGAAAGAATTCTCAAGCCAATGTGACTGAAGTTACCAAAATCACCGAGGACGTGACAAATTTGAATTTATCTGCGGTGGTATCCGAAGCCAACTTGGTTGGAAATCCCAAATAGAGGTGGGTAAACACGGGCGCTACTCGACATGTGTGCTCCGAGCGAAGTATGTTCACTACATATAAAAGCGCCAACAACGAGAATCTGTTCATGGGAAAATCTTCTTCTTCAAAGGTGCTAGGAATGGGCAAGGTGGTCTTAAAGATGACATCTGGCAAGGAATTGAGTATCAACAATGTGCTTCATATGCCAGACATTCAGAAGAATCTAGTGTCAGGCTCATTGTTGAGTAAGAATGGTTTCAAACTAGTATTTGAGAGTGATAAATTTGTACTCACTAAAAGTGGGATGTTTGTAGGAAAATGGTACTTATGTTATGGTCTGTTTAAGTTAAATGTAATGACCATCGTGCCTAAAGCTGTACCGAATTCCGATATTAATAAAAATATTTCATCTGCTTACTTGTTGGAATCTCTTAATTTATGGCATTGTAGATTATGTCATGTAAATTATGGTTCCATACAAAAGCTAGTAAAAAATGGATTTTTGCCTAAAATGAATTTTGACTCACATAAAGCATGTGAAATTTGTGTTGAAGCTAAAATGGCAAAAACGTCTTTCAAGTCAATTGAAAGAAGTACAAAACCTTTAAGTCTAATTTATAGTGACATATGTGACTTAAAGGTGGTACAATCTAGAGGAGGAAAAAAGTATTAAATTACTTTTATTGATGATTGTACTAGATTTTGTTATGTATATTTGCTTAGAAGCAAGGATGAAGCCTTGGAAGTATTTATGCAATACAAAATTTAAGTTGAAAATCAACTTAGCAAGAAAGTCAAAGTACTAAGAAATGATAGAGGTATAAAATATGTTTTCCTTCTTGAAAAATATTGTGCCGATCACGGTATCATTCATGAAACCACGGCACCATATGCGTCTCAGTCAAATGGAATTGCTGAGCGGAAAAATTGTGTTTTAAAGAAAATGATGAATACTTTGTTGATAAATTCTGGACTACCGGATAACTTGTGGGGGGAGGAGGTCTTAACCGTAAATCATATACATAATAAAGTACCTCATAAGAAGTTGCAAAAGACACCTTATGAGCTATCGAAATATCGTCCTTCTTCCTTCAAATATCTTAAAATGTGGGGGTGTCTAGCAAAGGTAGTTATCCCACCACCTAAAATGGTCAAAATAGGACCTAAAATGGTTAATGTGATTTTCATTGGATATGCAAGCCATAGCTCGGCATATCGGTTCTTAGTGCATAAATCTGAAGTTGACAATATACACGTCAACACCATAATGGAAACAAGGAATGCACATTTCTTCAAAGATGGAGTTCTTTAGAAAGAATTAGTATGGACCAAGATCCCTCACAAGAGGAAGATGAGCCAAGATGTAACAAGAGAGCTAGAACGTCTATATCGTTTGGTCCTGATTTTTTAACATATTTATTAGAAAATGATCCTCGTACTTACAGTGAAGCAATGTCGAGTCCCGAAGCTCCTCATTAGAAATAGGCTGTTAACAGTGAAATTGAATCCATCATGCAAAATCATACTTGGGAACTGGTGGATCTTCCTCCTGAAAATAAACCATTAGGGTGTAAATGGATTTTCAAGAAAAAGATGAAAGTTGATGGATCGAAAAATACAAGGCCCGATTGGTTGTCAAGGGATATAGACAAAAGGAAGGGCTTGATTATTTCGATACATATTCACCAGTTACAAGAATAACATCCATTCGAATATTGATAGCTATTGCAGCTATTAATAATCTTGAGATACACCAAATGGATGTGAAAATTGCCTTCCTAAATGGAGATCTAAATGAAGAGATCTATATAGAGCAACCCGAGGGGTTTGTAGCTCCTAATCATAAGAGGAAGGTGTGCAAGCTTGTCAAGTCACTTTATGGACTAAAACAAGCTCCGAAACAATGGCATGAAAAGTTTGATAAAGTCATGATTGAAAATGACTTTAGAATCAACGAATGTGATAAATGTGTCTATGTTAAAGGCATGGAAAAAGGATATGTCATCGTTTGCCTTTATGTGGATGACATGCTCATTATCGGGAGCAATAATGAATTCATTAAGGCTACTAAGAAAATGTTGACCAGTAAGTTTGAGATGAAAGATATGGGCATAGCTGATGTTATACTTGGTATGAAAATTACCAAAATATCAAATGGACTAGTCTTGTCACAATCTCACTATATTGAGAAAGTGCTTGACAAATTTAAAATGATAGTCCGGTTAAGACACTACCAGATGTAAATTTATATCTAACAAAGAATAATGGTGAAGGAATATCTCAAATAGAGTATTTGCGTGTAATTGGTAGCTTAATGTATATCATGAATTGCACGAGACCTGATATAGCATATGCTGTTAGTAAGTTGAGCAGATATACTAGCAATCCGGGGAAGAATCACCAGATGGCTATTGTAAGAGTTTTAACGTACTTAAAATATACCTTAAACTTTTGTCTGCATTATTCTAGATATCCAGCTGTATTAGAAGGATACAGTGATACCAATTGGATATCAGATTCTAATGAAACAAAATCCACAAGTGGATATGTGTTTACATTAGGATGAGCAACTATTTATTGGAAATCCTCTAAACAGACATGTATTGTCAGATCCGCTATGGAATCTGAATTCATTGCTTTAGATAAAGCAGGAGAAGAAGCGGAGTGGCTTCGTAATTTCTTGGAGGATATTCCAAATTGGCCTAAACCTGTGCCACCAATTTGCATACATTGTGATAGTCAATCTGCAATTGGAAGAGCACAAAGCAGTATGTATAATGGCAACTCTAAACACATATGTCACAGACACAGTGCCGTTAAACAATTACTTTCTAGTGGAATTATCTCTATTGACTATGTGAAGTCAAAGGATAATATTGTGGATCCGTTAACGAAAGCTTTGACTAGAAAGAAAGTAAATATGTCATCGAGGGGAATGGGTCTTAAGCCTATGAACTAAAGAGTTGTCATAATGGAAACCCTACCAAACTGACTGGAGATCCTAAGATCTAGGTTCAAAGAGAAAACCGAATTATGTAAATGCGACTCAGACAGAACACTGTGGGGGGTTGAAACCCTCATATTCATTCCTATGATGAGAAGACAGCGGAACCTACAAACACTACAAGAAAACAGGTTTTTAGTGACGGAAATTTCCGTCACTAAAAAAGCAACTTCCGTCACTAAAAGTTTTACTGACGAAAAATTCCGTCACACCATTCCGTCGCGTATACCCTCGTCATTAAAAAGTTAGTGACGGAATTAACGATTCTGTCACTAACTTCAGTGATGGAATGGAGACATTTAGTGACGGAAAATTTCCGTCACTAAAGGTATTTTATATTTCGAATATTTTTTTTAAATTTCGTATAAAACAATTGGTGACAGAAAATTCCGTCACATAAATATGTCACTAAAAATAATTGGTGACGAAAAATTCCGTCACATGAAATACGTCACTAAAATAAATGGTGACGGAAAAATTCCGTCACTAAAGGTATTTTATCATTGTTTTATGCTTTTAGCGACAAATCATAATCGTCGCTAAAATTATAAAACAAAAGAAGTATAGTTCTGCCTATTTTTTTCAAATCCCATTTTTCAAACCTGTATACAACAAATCTATCAACTCATCAAGCACACAAAATCCATTACTACATCAATCTCCACAAAATTCATTAACACAATATCCATTACCTAATCAACCTCCACAATTTTCATCAACACAAACTCCACAAGTCCACAAACACATAAAATACTAAGTCCAACACAAATCCTAAACTATCATATAGTAGCGATCATCCTTAAAGTTGATGTTTGAACATTTCAAATTAAAGAGAGAGGATTAGTTGGTCACTCAATTTCCATCCTCATCAAGGTCATATTCCTCATTGGCATCCAAACCATCATTGTCATCATCATCCTCAGTATTTCTGGATGGCTGCACAATCATATAAAGATAAATTTAACTAACAATTACTAAAAATTCACATCATAAAAATATGGTGAAGAATCATGAATCATATATGCCCACACATAATCTAATTAGACTACACTTAAGTCATTATCTAAGCAAGCTCACTATTTCCATTACCACGGTGATAGAACCCACCCAAAATATCAGTAAGGGAGCCAAAAAACAATAGAATTCGATAATCAATCATAAGAAAACAATATCAAATACTATAGAGTAGGCATGTACTTTCCATCAACAATATCTATTGTTTCCTTTGGTTGATCTGGTCGACCTAACACACCACGTGTCGGACCATTTTCTTTGCATCATAGTATGAACCCAGTAGTTTTTCATTTTGTGGCAACAATTCCTTCATAAAAGTCACCATAAGGTTAAATGCTTTTTCACTCATCCCACTCTCAGACTTCAAGTGTAATAACCTAGTTACCGCCGACAACCTACTATGCTTCTTCAAGCCAAACCATATTGGCTCATCTGCTTCTCTGAGCAGATCATAGAATTTTTTAGCCATATCATTAGGCTCAGTCGACTGATGATCATCATGATTAAATTCAGCTTGACCAACATCAAATAGCATGTCCCGATACGTATTGCCTTCATCCTCTCCCTCATTTTGCATAGTGTAGGTATAGGTCTGTTGCACCGGGGTTTCTTCTCCGTGTTAAAACTTTAAGGTATAGCCATTCATAAAGCCTTTTTGGTAAAGATCCAATCTAACATAAACAGCCTCTTTCCACTCTAATAGATTGCAGCTCGCATACGGACATCTAATCTTATCGTTATCCACAAAATCAAGGTGGCTATAGGCTAAGTTGAGGAATTCTATCACTCTCTGTCTAAAATCCTCACTTAGTAAACCCCTGTCAATTCTTCTTGACATCCAGCTTCTATCAACTGACATGATCACTTGTATAGAAATAACCTACAACCAACATGATAACTCGTAATAATATCCACAACATAGTAATGCTCACAATACCCATAGACCTAGATCAAAAATTGCAATATCTCTGCTAGTTCAATCCCTACAATGAATAACACAATATAGCTCTGATACTAATTACCAAATTATAATTCGGAACTTAGATAATCAATAACAAAATTGCACATTCAACCGACCATTCAACTAAATCGCACATGCAATCCAATTGGTCACATCCTCCGTCAATAATCTCAATAATCACACGTTAAATCCAATTGGGTCCTATCCTCCGTCAACAATCTCAATAATCTCAATCAATAATCACAATTCAGAACTCAGATAATCAATAATCAATAATCACAATCAATAATCTCAATAATCATCAATCTTCAATCAATTCGGAACTCAGATAATCAATAATCAATATCCACTTTATTTTGGTCTTTCAGCTCTAACAGATTCAAACCTTAAATTATTGAATTTCTATTTCGGATTTGTAGGTCTTGAAGGTTTAGACCGCAATGATTAGTTGATTACAGTAATGAGTTGCAGAGTTGTAGAGATGCATCACGGTAATTGGCAAGATCAGTGGTGAACAGTAGAAAAAATAAAGTAATCGAAATTCAGAACATACCTTCGTCGCCGATTCGCCCACCAGTGGTGAAGACCGAAGAAGACCGGGAGCTCAGAGCCTCAGAGCCGTTAGCGCCGGTGGTCCGGTGGAGTGGAGTGACCGAAGGACAGAGCCACGGAGGTGGCCATCCGTCGGCCGTAGATCTACTGACCTAGATCCCAACGAGCTGTCGCGATTCGCAAATCGCTCAGACCCAGCTGCTCGCCGCTCACCGTCTCGTCGCTCGCAGTCTAGTCGTGGCTTCGGGCTTCCTGGCTGTCGACTGTCGTGGCTCCGCCCTTGGCCGACGGTGACGGAATGGGGAGAAAGGGAGGGGGCGGCGGTGAGAATTTGAGGAGAAAGGGAGGCGGCGGGAGCTCAAAGAGATGGAGGGAAATGAAAAGAAAAAAAGCCCTAAATTATACATTTAGGGGTTTTCTCCAAAACTCAAAAAAAAAAAACAAAAAATAATCAAAATTAGAATTATTAGTTTTAGGCGACGGAATTTTAGTGACGGAGTAAATTCCGTCACTAAAAGCCTTTTAGGTGACGGAATTTTAGTGACGGAGCCAAATTCCGTCACTAAAAACCTGTTTTCTTAACATTGGTTAGTTTAGGTGACGGAATTTTAGTGATGGAGCAAATTCCGTCACTAAAAACATGTTTTCTTGTAGTGAAAAGTTAGGTTAAGCTATGCTTTTAATGACTCTTATATCTTGGAAATCCAAGTAGGAGGTGCGGTAGGAACCTCTTAATAAGAAGTCACCTATGTGAGTAAGAAGTGGGGCCGTTTCTATGAGAATTATAAGGCTGAATTCTCAGAGAGTACTCATGATAACCAGGAGTTGTTCAGGGCCAAAATGAACACAACAATGAGAACCTCCAAACAATGTTGGAGCGATACTGTGTGAAGTTCTATTGTCTCGATTTACACTAAAGGTTGAATAGTTCAAGACATCACGTTGACTGGTTAATCAGTAAATCTGATAGTTCTCACTAGGGAAGGTTCAAGGCCATCGACTACCTATCCCGATGCAGTGTCGTTCTAAAGAACTCTTTCTTGTGTCAGTGTTTCTTTGCGTATAAAGTCTAGTCAATTTTCTATTCATGTGGGGGATTGTTGGAATTGGGTTTTAAACCCATTGTGGAGAAGCAACTTTGAATCAATTTTTAAATTGGTTCCAAACCATATTTTGGTTAGGAACAAATTGGTTCGTGTTCATCTATTGGAATAGATGATCGTGGTATATTCACATGTTTAAAACGAATGAGAGGTGAATGAGAAAATTGAAGTTAAAGTTGGTGGTTCACCTTGAAGAGAAAAGAGTATCCCACATTGAACAGATAAAGTCAAGTTATCTCCTTATAAGGCTTAGCCTTGAGCTGAGGGTTAGGCCCCTTGGGGGTACCCATGTTTTGTAAGGAGGGAGGACCTAGGTTGACCCAGGTTGACCCAAGGTCCACCACACACTCGCGCGCCACCCATCAGGTTTTATTCTCTTTGGGACAAAAACATTTTAAATAAATTTTATTTATTTATTTTCTTTTTCGAAAGTTGTGACCTTTCGAACTAGTAATTTTTTTTGTGAAGAGTTGCACCCCCCAGTGAATAATTTGTGTATAAAAATGAGTCAGTTACAGAAGTAAATAACTTAACTGAATCCCGAAATTATTTTCGGTAAAAATTCTGTCTCCGAATTTCCTGTGTTAGAAAGAGTTTTGTGCCATTGTTTTAGTTTGACGAGTCTGCAATTTGGAGTGCTCCTATTTCAGACGTATTGCCGTTGTATCCTGGGAGACTGTCGTCAAGAACCGTCGGTACCGTTGAGGGACGAATAAGTCTTAAGGACAGTGAATCAAATTCACGCCTTGGCCTTTTTCTACTGCTATTCTGCACTCTTGTTGTGAGTTGTTACATATATTTTTATTTCCTTCCTTACGTTACTGCTGTTTTTAACATATGCTTGTTAGTATATTTTCGAAATTGTTTTCTGCACAAATATATACAAAGTATACGTAATTTTTGGCCAACATATAATATGTTCTTAGTCTTCTTTCCGGCCTTCATAAACTCAGCTCTTATCCATATATATTATCAGTCTTCTTCCAACACCATGAGATGGGGGAGAACCCTCGTATGCAAGGGCTATATATCACCTCAGTCTCTAGAGTGAGTTGTAGAGTTCTGTCTTCCTTATCTATAAAACAGATGCTTTTTTCTCTCTCTTTACACCCTCTTGATTGGTAAATCATAACTTGGTTTATCCGCAAAATTTTGATGGCTAATTTTATTCTGCGACCCGTGAAATTCTTAGCTAGCAAACCCATATTGACATTGTGAGCCAAACGGGGCTTCTTAGATACGTAAAAGAGAACTCAATCAGGTTAAAAAGTAGACATTTTTACTTTTTGATGGCTAATTAGTTCTCTCATGAGTGACTGGTGGGTCAGATTACTCACCTAAAAACTTTTCACTTCCATGCAACTTTGAGGGTTACACACTAATAATTCACCTATGTGGGTCTACAACGCATGAAGGAAAAAAGAGAGGGTGATAGTAAATCAAACTGGGAACGTCAATTTTCATATTTCATATGTTGTACCATATATATATATATATATATATATATATATATATATATGGAGCTGATCTGTTGATAGCACTAG
Source organism: Escallonia herrerae (assembly GCA_033070095.1). Classification (NCBI taxonomy): domain Eukaryota; kingdom Viridiplantae; phylum Streptophyta; class Magnoliopsida; order Escalloniales; family Escalloniaceae; genus Escallonia; species Escallonia herrerae. Next base: position 53,852 of record JAVXUP010000379.1, on the reverse strand, counting down.
GAAAATGGGAAATCTTGCTAGCGCGATCTGACCGTCCATCCCGAAGGGATGGACGGCCCAGATCGCGTATTTTTGCGGCGCTGTCAGCGGTCCGCTAGACAGTGTAGCGGACGAACCTTTTTACCATTTTGCCCCTGCTCCCCCCTCCGCTACACTGTCTAGCAGAGCACATAATTGGGCCCACGTTGACAGCCAAACACGTGTGTAGAAATAAAGGTACAAACACGTGAAAATGTGTCAGTTGAGTCAGTCGTCCGCTACTAGGGGTGAGCATTTAAACCGTTGAAACCGATCCAACCGTAAAAACCGAACAAACCAATCCGGCTAATTTCAAACCGATGGCAAAAACAGTTGGTTTGGTTTTTTTTTTCACAAACCGCATGTTCGGTTCGGTCGGTTCGGTTTGGATTTTTTGAAACCGATCTAAACCGAACCGACCGTATACTATATAATATATAATTTTTTTAAACTAACCCTAGTTAGTTTTAACTGATTTAGGTAGTTAAACTTAACCCTTCATATAAATATATGTGTAACCCTAAATCCAATCCATTATTTTCTTCAATCGCAGCCCTGCTCCACAACTTCCATCCACGCCTCAGCCATCAACTCTCAGGTCTCAAGATCCACCATGGCAGTGCCTCTACCATGGCAGCATCTCTTTCAATCTCCTTCAGCTGTCATCTCCTTCATCCCGTCATCTCCACCTCCCACGGCAACGCCTCCACCACGGCAGCATCTCCTTCAGCCCGTCGTCTCCTCCAGCAACCGTCTCCTCCAGCAGCCGTCTCCACCTCCCACGGCTGCGCCTCTGAAATGCTGAAACGCTGCGTAGAAAGGGTCAGCTTCGTTCTTGCTTTTTATAGAGTTCTTTCCATGTCCTTCAGAGTCATTCTCACACAAGTACGTACAGAGTGTCTTTGAGTTCCTTTTTTTTGTTTTATTGCTACAATTCAATGGTTTGAGGATTGTTGGTCTGTTGTTTTCTGTAGTGGGTATTGTTCAGATTGTGACTGTTCTGGATTTTTATCTACTTGTTTTCCTATCACATGTTTGTGTTAATTGTAAACCCAAGTTCGAGTTCAATCCACTGGCTTAATCCCTGAAGACGAAAGTGGGAATTGCAGTGATTTGTGTTGTTTGTGGCCATTTACCTGTGTAGATTCTCTCTCACTCAGTGTTTTTGTTACACATTTTTAGTTGTTTTGGGCCTAGAATGGAGTTTAGCGCAAACCGTTCGATCCGTTTAAACCGAACCGTCCAATTCATCTAATCCGCTCAAACCGAACCGTTCAACTACGGTTCGGTTTATTTTTTCTCAAACCGAGGTTGGTCGGTTCGGTTTGGTATTCAGCCTCCAAACCGAACCAACCGAACCGTGCTCACCCCTATCCGCTACACTGTCTAGTGGACGACATTTTGGCTGTCAATGTGGGCCCAATTATGTGCTCCGCTAGACAGTGTAGCGGAGGGGGAGCAGGGGCAAAATGGTAAAAATATCCGTCCGCTACACTGTCTAGCAGACCGCTGACAGCGCCGCAAAAATACGCGATTTGGGTCGTTCATCCCTTCGGGATGGACGGTCAGATCGCGCTAGCAAGATCTCCCATTTTGCTAGCGCTATCAACGGATCAGCTCCCATATATATATATATATATATATATATATATATATATATATATATATATATATATATATATATATACAAAGTACACTAAATAGAATATAAAAATACATTACGCGGTGTAAAAATAAACATTTTGAAACCAACATGAATGACAAAAGTGGTCACTTAGATTAATTAAAAACGATTAATTAGTAGCAAGTATGATAGAATATGCACGCAAGGCAAGGTGCACTTTTTCGAGACAATTGATAGAATAGGCATGCAGAGGCATGGTGCATTTATTCGAGACAATTTCACCTTTGTCATGGTTTCTCCCTATTATATTCAACTTGTCAGTAGTAACTAGTAAGTAATTGGGTCATGAATGAAAGGTCCAGTTATCGAACGGATTCCTCCAATGTGATACTGTTAATGGCTTATTAAAAACCTAACCTAAAAGAAGTGTGTCGGCAATTAATGAGTTTTGTGATGCAAAAGGCTATTAACTGAGTTCAGCTTCATGTGATGTACGAGGATGCGACTATATAGAAACTCGTTCGTTAGCTTAAATTGCAAAATTTGTTATAGGCTTTGATGTTACGATCGCTTGTGAGAAGCCCAGTTTATCAGGCCTGGTGCATGACTATTGTCAACCGGTGAAGTTAGGTGTTGTTTAGCCTTACAGCATATTTAGGAGAAGGCCAATTTTTGCACTTTCATGCCTATGTTCACACCCTAAGTTACGGTTAAAAAGTTAAAATTTTGTTACTATTGCATATTTAGCTACAAATGATGACGTGGAAATAGATGCTACCGAGGGTAAACTCTTTCTATTTTATAAGTACATGGTACTGGGAATTCATTTAATTGGTCGTTTGACTTTTTGAACCCAGTAATTTATCGAGCAAATGGTGTCAGATGCCACCAAATTAGCTGAGAAATTTGAGTGACGTCGATTGGGTGACAACCGCGTTCAGAATGGTGTGCTAATAAATCATGGAAAGCATGGTTTGACCGCTTTGCAATAGATTTAACCGGAGCTAGCAAATTAGATCCAAAGCAAATCGGTTTTTAGAATACATTCATCTCTTTAAATCACACTCATTCATTACGTCACGTCTTGTCTTCTGTATCGTTATTTGAACACACTGTATAGACCCCTTTCCTCAGTCCACAGGACCAAAAAAACCAAGTGGAAGATATTCCTTTTTCATTGATTTTTTCCTCCATGGGAAAACTTGGGATCAGATATTCTTTCTTTATAGTCCACTAGCAACAGGCAATTGAGATAGTTGCCCCATCAAATAACTAGCCTAATTGACGTGGAATCTGCCTCTTTTTTCGGACAGATGACCCCAATTTTAGTACTTATCGTCGCAGAAGTGAAAAAACATGAAGGATAGATATAGAGATAAGTTCTATCTATGGAAACTTGACACACAAGAGTACCCGTTCCTTTCCCATTTCATTCTATTTAGAACAAATTTTGCCTCCTATTCGGATTGTAAGAATATTCTTCTAATTCTGTGTTTGATGACAATTAACAGTCGCTAAATATTTTTAGTGATTTTTTTCCTAACTAACACTATTAGCGACAATTATTAGCAGCACTTTTTTAACTTCACTGAATAAAAGTCATTGAAAATATTTAAAAACAACTGATTGTCGCGATATAGGGGATAAGAAGAAGATTCCTCCAACCGGATAGCGGCCGAATTTTTTTTTTACTCTTGAGTTTTACACACACTAGCTAACAAACCCTAATTAGTCACGAAAGAGTAAGAAACATGCTTTGGAAGCCTACATGTGCAAGTTACCCCTTGTCTGAGGAGGACCTAAGGGGTCATCTCAAGAGAAGAGATTCAACACCGACGGCAATGGAAAACTAAGCAAGAAGGAGCTCATGGTTGCCTTCCAAAACTTGGGCTTGCGCTTGCGCTTAAGTGGATGGAGAACCGGACGAGCAGTCCGACGTACCGACGCCAACGGAGATGGTCAAATTAGTGAAGATGAGATGCGAAATGGGGTATATATATATATATATATATATATATATATATATATATATATATATATATATATATATATATATATATATATATATATATATATATATATATATATAAGACTAGGTACCCCTTTCCAAGGGCTCCATAAGTGCTAAGCTCCTTTTGTACTTCTTCCATACCCGCATATTTAGATGGCTTGGGGAGGACCCTTATCTACAAGGATTTTTACTCCTTATGCTACAAGGGCTGACCACCTCAGTTTTGAAGTGAGTTGGTTTTTATTTTAATGTCAAAATTCATTAGAATCAATTTGCTATCTATAGAAAAGCTCATTTCATTTCATCACTTTCACTACTACCACTACTTACTCTCTAAGATAGGTAGATGATAACTTAATTTACCCGAAAAATTCGATGGCTTGTTTAGGTAGTGTTCGACAGAGTTTTTGTTTTGACTTTTTTTTTTCCAGTTTTGTAAACTGGAGACAAAAAAACCGTTTGACAAATAATTTTTATTTTTTTCTCCCTTCAGTTTTGCAAATTAAATTTTTAAAAAAGGGCTGTTTTTGATAACTCTATTTTAGAGTTTTGAATTTTTAGTTTTGGTTTTTATTTTAAAATCTAACCATCAAAATTCATTAGAATCAATTTGCTATCTATATTTTGAAAAGCTCATTTCATTTCATCACTTTCACTACTACCACTACTTACTCTCTAAGCCATCGCCACCACTACCACCAGCAGACAACCACCGTCACCACAGATTTGCCCCATTGTCACCACCCTACTACTTCCACACCAACAAATCTTTTACATTGCCGCGACAATCCCATCGTTGCCACCCGCAAATTTGCCTCACCGCCACCATCACCACTGCACGAATATGCTCCACCATTGCATCACAACAACCAAGCGAAAAACATCGCAACCACCATCTTAACCACCAAGCACACCGCTATAACTGCCGGCGATTGATCAATGTTGGATAACATCACAATCGGACAACACCGCAATTGAATAACATCACAATCACCATCGATCAATTTCGACGCTGTCGATTTCACCACTCCTAACCACCCGCCATTGATCTCGCCACTGCAGTCGATGCCATCTTTCATCACTATTGTCGATCTCATCAGATCTGGGTTTTGGGTAGCAGTAACTCCGTCGTAGTTTTGGTGGTTGGTCGTGATGGGTGATGGGTACGGTGGTGATTACTGACCATGGGCGACTGTGATACTGTGGCGTTATGGTGTTGGTTGGTGGTCACGAAAACTGGTGTTTTGGAAAAGAATGAACGTAAAGGTAAATAAAATCCTCTTAAAAGAAACAAAAACTAGAAAAAAAAAAATAAACTAGAACTGATCTATCAAACATCTACTTATATATTTTTGGGCTAATTACACCTATGTCCCTGAGATTTGGGGGTAATTACACGCGATGACACAAAGTTTCAAAATGTAACATACGAGACCAAAAATATTAAAAAAGTAACACTTTTATCCAACCTTTAGTATTCCGTCCAAAAAGTATAATTTTCGTCATTACGTATTTTGAAAATGGCAATACTACCCCTGTACAGTATATCGCGAATAATTTGATATCCTAATTTTCTCTCTCCATAATTTAAACCCTAAATCTGAAGTCACCGTCGGCAGCCCCCCTCCGCGGCCCCACGCCGCCAGCAGCCCCTCGTCTCACCATCCTGCAGAACCACCCACCACGCCGGCAAGCCCCTTGGTAAACCCAAGCTGCCGAGACGCCTCCGGCAAGCGCCTTGGCAAACCCATGCCGCCGGCAGTCCCCCTGCCCCACCATCCGGCAAACTTGCCCCACCACGCCGGCAAGCCCTTGGTGAGGGAGGGAGGAAGACAGGATGGGAAGGAGACAGATCTGGCCATTGCAACGACGGCGATCGCACCGGTGGGCGTGATGGTGTAAGCCCATCATGGTGGTGATGGCGCTACCTTGCTGGTGGTCACGGTGGCGCGCATCTCAAAGGAAGAGGTCGGTGTCCCGACGTAGATCGGTGATGCTTGAGATCTAGATTGGCGCGGGGTACGGAGGTAGGTCGCGGCGGTGATGGTGACGACTGGTATGGCGACAGGCAGATCGGGGGTGAGACTGTGATCTTATGGTGCCGGTGCCTCGCCAGAGGGCCTGTTACTTCACTGACGGTGATCGGTTGCCGCCGGGGAAGCGAGTTGTGGGCATGACGGGGTGGGCGGGTGACGGGGAAGGGGGAGGCAGACGGCGTAGGGGCGGAGGGGGTGTGGGTGCTGGGTGTGGGGAGAGGAAGAGGCAGACGGCGTGGGGGTGGGGTGGGGGGTTGGGGGTGCTAGGTGTGGGGAGAGGAAGAATAAACAGTAAATTAAGCGGGTACTTTATTTTAAAGTTAGGGGCAATCAAGTCTTTTTTGTCAAAACCGTTAAGTATTTTTGTTTTCCGTTTGTCAATGGGCATAAGTGTTACATTTTGAAACTTTGTGTCCTCGCGTGTAATTACCACAAACCTCAGGGATATAGGTGTAATTAGCCCTATTTTTTTTTTTCAAAGCAAAAATCACAACCAATTTTGATTTTTTTTAAATCTAAAATTAAAACTAAAATGTTGTCACACACACTGTTAGTCCTCCGAGGGTGAAATGCTTAGATAGCAAGCCCATTATTGTCATTGTAGAGCCAAAGGGGGCTTCTTAGATACGTAATAGAGTACTGAAATAGAGTTAAAATGTAGACATGTACAAAATCTCACTTTTTGCTAGGTTAACAAGCATACTTAGTTCTCTCACGATGACCGATGGCTCAGATTACTCACCTAAAAACTTATCACTTCTGGGCAACTTTGAGGGTTTCAAACCTTGTAATTTGCGTATGTAGGTCTACGATATATGGAGGAAAAAAGAGTGTGAAAGTAAATCAAATTGGAAATGCCAATTTTCACATTCCATATGTGGTACCATGTCTTCTTCTTGTCAATAAAAGTGTATTAAAGACAGAACAAAAATCTTTTAACAGCGAATGATAGTTAAAAAAAAATTACATAGAATGATAAAATAAACATTTCCAAACCAATATATATGCCAAAATGGTAACATAAATTAATTATAAACGATTAATTAGTAGTGAGTATGCTAGAATATGCATGCAGTGCACTTATTCGAGTGTATCATGCAAGAGTAGCAGACACCACTAGAACAAAAGACAGGACAAACAATTCCACGTGAGTCATGCTTCTCTCTATTATTCGACTCGTCAGTGGTAAGTAATGGGGTCTTGAATGAAAGGTCCAGTTATCACATGGATCTCCCTAATGTGATACTGTTATTGACTAATTAAGAACCTAACCTACGACAGGTGTTTTTGGCAATTAGTGAATTTTGTGTTGCAAAAAGCTATTACCAGAGTTCTGCTTCATGTAATGTACAACGATTGGACTACATAGTAACTCGTTCATTAGTTCAAATTGCAAAATTTGTTAGACTTTATTGTTATGATCGCTTGTAAGAATTCCCGGTGTATGTGATGTTTTCTATCTCTTTTTTTTTTTTTGGTTTCAAAATCTTGCTATCAGGCCTGCAGATGCATGGCTATGATAAGCTCGCGAAGGAAGGTGTTGTTTATTCATATAGCAAATGTAAGAGAAAGTCTATTTTCAAACTCTTGTATGTTTGTTTACATCTTAAATTATTACTAAAAGATTAATATTTTGTTACTATTGCACCTTTAACGACAAATAAGAGGATGAAAATAGATGTCGCCGAAAGTAAGAATATATCGCACTTCAAAAGTAACCTCCTATTGTTGTTAGAATATATGGCACTGGGTATTCTTGGTCATTTGACTTTTTGATCCTGGCTATTTCTCGTGCAAACGGTATCTGATGCCATTAAGTTAGCTGCAAAATAGTAGTGACGTCAATTGGGTGACGACCACATTCAGAATGGAGTGCTAATAAATTATGTAAAGCATGATTTGATTGCGATGCGATAGATTATTTAACCATTACTATCGAATTAGATTCGAAGCAAATAGTTTTTTTTTTTTATGAAAATACTTTCTACCCAATACGCCATTATGTTTGTAATACAATATCACTCTTAAGAGAAGTTACTATGAATACGTGCAAATGTCTCGGCCCAATCGAGGTACAGCGTTGATTTATTGTTTCTGTTGAAAGACTCATAAGTTCTTTTCAAATGTAAAAATAGTTTTCGCGACACTTGACTGCATATTAGCTTTGGGTTTTGATGTCACAAAAGCAATATTTAGAAATATGTGCTTTTAGTCCAAAGCTCAAAAGTGCCTTTCATTAAACTCACTTTTGAAGAGCAGAAGCAATTTCAAATTGGCCCCCATTATATATTGTCAGATTATTCAGTGTGAACCAATTTTTATGCACCTCTTGATCTTTGGAAGGATTGTCAAATTAACATTGGTAAGTAGTATAGTTGTAAATATGTAATTTGCTTTTCCTTTACGTTTGAAGAATTATTTGACAAACAATCGTATTTAACTGACCGATAAACGATTTTCGATAGTGAATGTTGGCACCAAAATTTTGACGGACTTGGGCCTTCCCTTAATCCAAATAAAAGTCAGCCCCATTTTAATGGGTGGCCTTTAACAAAAAAAAAAGATTAAAAAAAATCCAGAAATTAATGGCTATAACTCCGTTATAAAATACTTTCGGAGATACTTCAAAGAAGAGATTAATATGAACTTAGACATATATTTCATCCAACTAAGAAGTATATTGCATATGAAGCAATTGGATATTTTTAGAGATAAAAACATAAAGAAATAGTGGCTTATGAACGGAGGAGATGGAAAGTCTGAGCCTTATCACACGAAGCCAAAGAGAAGGAAAAGATAAGCTAAGGCATATCAAAAGGGGTAGCACAATCTTCTGTTGGTTGGATAAAAGGGGAAAAGGAGTCGGCCAAAAAAAAAAAGCAACAAAGAGGGACTTCGGCAAAAGCCAAAATGAGAGAGAGAGAGAGAGAGAGAGAGAGAGAGAGAGAGGGCCCAGTAGGCACCAACAAAAAAGAAAGAACAAGAGGCTGTTCCTGCTTGGGCAGAAGAGAAAAGGAAAGGGGGGAAAAAGAGAGAAGGGAAAAATAAAGAGAGAGAAGATAAAAATAATTTTCTTATATTATTGTTCTATCTAAAATTTGATTATATGATGTACTAAAATTTTATGCAAAAATAAAATTTTCCTATATTTGCAAGTTATTTTATTTGTATTTCATTAATCGAATGTCGTCGTGGATGTAATTAACGGTTGGTTTTGTAAGCGTGCGCACACACACAAAAGATTCGAGGCTAATCAAAAGCGTGAAAAAATGTGTCATCACTTAACTACATTAAAAATTGAAAATAATGTACTTTCATAGTTTTGGCATCACTTTTCGTTTAAGATCTTTCAAAACTTCGATACCATTTTTGAAGTTCGACAAAAGCTATCCATTATAACTATATAGGAATAAGACTTTGGGTATGTTTGATAACGCAATTAAGTATTTAAAACTTAAAATTTTTAATAATTTTCAATTAAGTACATTTAATAACGCTAAATCTTGTATCACTTAAAAAAATTAATTCCTATAAAAAAAGACTAAAATTAAGACTTTGGGTGTGTTTGATAACACAATTAAATACTTAAAACTTAAAGTGTTCAATGATTTTCAATTAAGTGCGTTTGATAACACTAAACCTTGTATCACTTAAAAAATTAATTCCTATAAAAAATAGACTAAAATATTAAGTCAAGGTGGACTTACCTCATGCTAATCAATTAATTTTAAGTGAGATGATTAAAAGATAAAAATAATTGCCATCATGATGCTGCCTCAATTAATTTACTGGCAACATCGCTTCCACTACAATACAACCACCACCACAATACCATTATTTCATTTTGCTACCACCACCACAATTACCACAACCTAGCCACTATCACCACCAACACCAACACCGCCACCTCCACCATATCGTCGTTGTTGTCACCACGTCCATCTCGCCAAAGTTATCTAAAAATCCACAACATTACAATCACTGTCATGACCGTCGTTTCGGCCCCTGTCGTTATCATCACAATTAACAACATCACGTCTTTACGCGTCATTACTACCACCATTAACACCTTTTCGTCACTGCCACCACTACACTACAAGAAAACACGTTTTTAGAGACGGAGTTTTACCGACGGAGAACAATCCGTCGGTAAAACGAATTTAACCGACGGATGCTACAGGCGGTAAAATTCCGTCGTTAAAAACTGATTACCAAAGAAATTAGTGTCGGCGAAAGTTTTTGCCGACAATATTTTTGCGGCGGTCTTTTAGCGACGGAATTACCGTTCCTAAAACTTTTTTACAAAATTAATTTTTTCGAGGGTTTTATAAAATTGTTTTAGGGACGGAAGGAATCTGTCGTCAAAACTTCGATCGATAGATATCTCGATTTACCAACGGACTTTTAGCGACAGGACTAATCCGTCGCAAAAAGTCCTCGATTAAAACAACTAGATCTGCCTTTCTTTCTCTTCCCCTGTTTCTCTCTCTGAAAAATCTCCCACCGCTGTTCTGCTTTGGTGACCAACCTCCATGGTGACCCAACTCCGACGATCCCCTTCCACAGTGACCCACCTCTGGCGATCCCCCTCCACAGTGACCCCTCCCTCCACTACCGCTGCATGAAAAGACTGCCACCGTCGTCGCGCCACCGACGCCGCCGCCGGCTTTTGTGCCTTAAGGTAAGTTCCATTTAGTCTTATTTATTCAATTCTTGTGCAACATTATCCGCATAACAACGATGAAACTCAAATAAAATTGCATTCTATGGCAAACTGAAGTTAGTAGAAAATGTTGAGAAATTTGGTTTAGAAATAGATAATAAAAAGTATAAAAAGGCCAGAATTGGATGAATGCCCCTGGGTTACGAGCTAGCAGATGAGCTAACCAGTGCTATGCCTAAAAGTCAGCATTAGATGAATGCCCTTGGGTTACGAGCTCTTGCCACTCTACTGAAATGAAAACAAGAAGAGAGCTTCATCAAGTCTTTTTTTTATAGCGATTGCAGATCATCTTGCAATTTCATTTCCTTTATCTGATTGACAACCTATTCAACTATATGATGCAACCTAGTCTTCGACTGATGCCATAGAACTATTAAGCCGATGATTTTGACTTATTTTTTATGTTATGTTGGTGTTGCTGGAACGATTCGAAATTATGTAGAGTCTAATGAAAGGGATGGCTTTAGAATTGAATATGAGTGGTGTTTTTGGTACTGCATCAATTCATGAAAGGCTCATGAGATGCACAGCTACTCGAGGGGAGTATTTTACGTTGAGTTCACACACCACCACCAAATGGCGTGTTGAAAACTAACTATAATGCAACCATATTTGAGGGTGGCATCCAAAATTGCAAAAGCAGTTACAATACGTGGAGTAATTCAATTTCCTATAGATCACATGGTACTTAGAAGAACGTAGCTAGAGGGGTTCCTGATGGTGACTCTAGCGTGGAACAAAGCTATAAGAGAAGAAGTCCATTTAGGCAACTGCATTCCATACTGCAAGAGCGCAATGAAGGATTTTTTATTTTTTAGAGGTGAAGTTTGTGAACGAACAAGTAATAGTATGGCGCATAAGTTTGCCGAAAGTGCACAACTTGTGCTATAAGTAGTTATTTCAAAGGAATTCACCTTGTTATTGATCGTGACACTCCTCCTAAAAGATGTATCATCCTGTTATCGATAAAATTAACATAAAAATGAAAATTTATTGTAAGCCCAACTAAGCGTTGTGGGTGGAGTGATCAATCTATGCAGCTTGGCATCCATTTTTTTTCCTTTTCTTTTTCCATCTATTTTTCAAACTACGCCTTTTAAACTGTGAAAGGCACCCTTGGTGCAACCAGTAGAGGGTCGCTATTGGGATTTGGTGAAGACGAGAAGGATCATTAGGCATAGTTATACATAATACTTCAATAGGCAAGACATATATATTTTAACAATAGTCACATAACACATGACATGTATTTTAGTAAAAAAATGAAAAAAAGAGTAGCATCTTAAGAGTTAGAAATGATGTTTACTTTCTATCTATGACCTAACGATTATTTTCAAGGAGCGCCACTTGTTTTAGTCAGAGTAATGCTCACTAAAGATGATTTAAATATACGTATATTTGATGCAGATTGGTTTAAAATGTTTCTGATTTGGTGTTATTTTCATGAAATGGCAATAAAAATGATCTAAACACCCCACGATAATGTATGGGGTTTATCCTTTGGAAAACAAACCTGAGAAATCCAATGAAGACTCAAAGAAGAGTGCACAAAGTTAGGTTGCCACCCCCCCCCCCCCCCCCTCAAACACCATATTTTAGGGTATTTTGCATTTCATTCTTGCCATGCATGCTATCTGATATACAAAGTTAGGGTTTCCTTCAGAGTCAATGCTCATGTGTCCCCCCACCATGTAAGCTACAGAAAGGGAAAGGGTAGAATTTGAACGATGCATTCTCTTATATTACATTTCCCATTTTGCAGTAATGCAATAGCTATCTGTGATTTAGATCTAGTTGTTAGACTTCTCTATATTAAGTTAACTGTACATTGAGCATCTGAGAATTGAAAATTGAGATTGTTGACTGTGTATTTAACATTTGAGAATTGAGATTGTTTATTATGCATTGAGCATTTGAGATATTAAGATTGTTGACAGAGGATGTGACCCAATTGAATTGAATGTGTGATTTTTATTGCATTGAGTATTTGAGAATTGAGAGTTGAGATTGTTGATGGAGGATGGGACCCAATTGGATTGAGATACCTGTTAGGTAGCACAAACATGAACACTGCGTTCGATTGACGGTGTCCGTTGGTACACATTATGCCTATTGCCTCGAATAAGATTGTTGACTCAAGATATACATGCTTCTAATATGATCTTACGGTAAGGGCACTACGGAGGTCATGACTCATGAGCAGGCTTAGTTCATGAGGTTTAATTGCCTTCTCGTTGCACAAAGATACTTGTAACAAGCATGCTCTAATCTTATCTCCTTTTATTGATAAGTGACAAGCAAACTTCTGATTTTGGTTCTCTTACTACTATGTAGTGTTGTTTAATTTAAAACTGTCGCTAAAAGTTGTTTTCACTAGGTTGATGGCAAAATGTAGAAAATAGTGACACTTGATAGTACTTTTATAGAAAAGCTAGTTACTTCGAAAGATCTATGTGCTTGTTGTGTTCTCTGCGTTTGTTTTATGTGCATCACTTTAACATAATTTAGTTACTAAAAGCTTAAAGGTCTTATACAGTGTGGCATTTAATAGATTTAATTCAGCTATGAAATTGATGCTCATCAATTGAATAATGCTCGATTGGTTTTTCATGTTAAAGTAGGTTAAATGGCTTCTACTTCGGTGAACAGGGACGTTTCAATCGGCAAGCACTTATTCAAGGTCACGATGCCTGATTTTCATACAGAACTTGTATGTCATCCCACTTTCTCTGTGTTTTCGTGTGTGTTAAAAGTTTATCTTTGGTTAAAAACTTACATGTCTTACTGTATTATGAATATGTTAGGCCATACCGGTAGCATTTTGTAGATTGCTTAGCACATTGAGATTTGTAGCAACTTTAACCAGTCGCAAGGAGTCATGGCCTGTTAAGTTGTAGAAGAAGCTTGGCCAAGAGGAACTTTGCTTCGAAGAGGGTTGGAACAAATTCGTGCAGCAGCATGACCTCCATCTAGGAGACTTTGTAATCTTTGAACACATGGGGCAAATGCGTTTTCAAATGCTGGTGTTTGGTCAAAGCACTTGTGAAAAATCTTTCCCCCAATGTTGAACTCTGAGCCGTATTTAGACAATATTTTAAATTATCGCATCGAATATGTACATTTTGAACAATTTTGTGTTATTGGAACATTGACTATTTGTTTGATAATTTTAGGTTATTAATTGTGCATTTAATAATTGTGATTATTGATCGATGATTTTAGGTTGTTAATTGATGATTTTAGATTATTAATCATGGGTTTGAGATATTGAGATTGTTGACGAAGGATGAGACCAATTGTTTTGAGTTTTTATTTCAGGTTTGGGTATTAAAAAAATTTAAAAAAAATGACTTTTAGCGACGGATTAATTCCGTCGCTAAAAATTTTATCTCGTCGCTAGTTTCCTTAAAACAAAAAATAAATTAAAATAGAATTAGTGACAGATATTCCGTTGCTAATTTAGAAATAAATCTGTCTCCAAATGTTCTATATTACACTACAGATTTTATAATTCCGTCGCAAAACTTTTAGTAACGGCCTTTTATATTAAGAATTTTTAGCGACGGGGGTTCCGTAGTAAAAAGTTTTAGCGACGGAATCTAAGCTTTTAGCAACAAATTTTTCCGTCACTAAAAGCCTTATTCCTTGTAGTGCTATTACTCCATCGTCATTGCCACCACCACCACCAACACGATTTTAACCCCCCAAAAAAGTCATAAAGAATATAAACAAATGCATAATTTTGGTAAAAATGGATAAATTTGTAAATAAATAATTTTCAGACATCTGCTTTTAGTTTACCAAACATGTTAACTTATTTTTCAGTAAAAATTCAGTCGTTTAAAGTTTTCAGTTTTATCAAACAGCCCCTTTATCTTAACCATCCTTTATTTGTATCTATAAAATGTCTAACTTAAATTATTAGTAAGAAAAGGGAATCAATGACCGCACCCCATATTTCATCACTCACTCACCAATTTATTCACTAATAAGGCACACATGACCTTCTCTCATGCCCTTTAAAGACAGTTTTTAGGTTATTTTTAGTAATGGAATAGTTGAGTGCACTCAAAATTTGAGTGTGGTTATCAATCCTCTAAATACAAACTTGCACAAGAATACTCCTACAGGTTTAATGATAGACCATAGCGGCATTTCTTTTTAGTCAAGCAGAATATATAAATCACATGCATTCATATATTCTGCACGTAGTGCCTTCCCTTTCGATCTTTGTGGAGTGGTAAAAGGAGGAAAAATAAACACTGGGAAGCCACCACCACCCACTCCTTTTTTTGATGCTAGGCAAAGGGATATATTTGATCAAACTTTCACTTTCTGGATTCAATATTCTTCAAAGATAAAATAGAATCAAGGTACAAAAAGAGCAAACAAGTCCTATAAATCAGTTAATAACAAATTCTCTGCTAGCTCTCACACCAACCCCTCATCTTCTTCTCAAGCAAGAACAACAAAAACACTTCCTCATGGTGGAGCATATATATCAAGGCGGCGGAATGCTGGGCCCTTATACCACGCCCAAGCGTGAAGAAATTCCCTTGACAGAAGAGCAGCTAAAGGGCATTTTCAAACAGAACGACAAAAACGGCGACGGCCTTCTGAGCAAGGAAGAGCTCAAGGAAGCCTTCAAGCACCTGGGTTCGCTCATCCCCGCCTGGAGAGCTTGGCGTGGTCTCCGTTACGCTGATGCTAACGGAGACGGATACATCAGCGAGGGAGAGTTGAACGCAATCGTGCAGTATGCTGCAAGTGTTGGATATACTGTCAAGTAAAATGATGAATTATACCTTTCATAGCCCTACAATTCTGATGGGTGTGCCTTCATGTCCAAGTTTCTACGTGTGTACTACAGCTGTGTTTCATGTGTGTGCCTAGAGCTGGGTGTAACAAGCTATACAATAAAGCATCTGGTTTACCCTAAAACTGCAAAGCCAAAGTTTCCAGCGTAGGCATTTTCCCCAAGTTCCACCACCTCGTCAAATCTGTGCTCATGGAATTAGAATCGAACCAAAAATATTTCTGGTGGACCAATATGGCTAGCTACAAACTAGTCGAACGTGACCAGTATGTTGATCTTCTCAACCTGGATCGCTATTCAAATGGCATTTCCAAATCGTACATAGGCTAACTTCAAATGAGCTGAGCTTATGAGCTCCACTCAGGAAAGGAGTTGAGCTGTCGAGCATGAATAGAAGCTTGTTTGACGCGTTTACAAGTCTAGCAAGCTCAAACCTCATTTTTGTCATGTGCTCAACGAGCTGAGCTTGACTTGTTTAGAGCTCGTTTATTAGCCTCCCATAAGAAACAGCCAACATAATAACGTTCAGCGAAAACAAGAGTCGTTAAGCATAAGGTCCAAGGCCAAAGAACTTAAGCACATCACAAGATAAGTTTGTGACTGGGCACGTGACGATCTTTGCTTTTAGATGATAAGTTTGTGATAATACAAATGGCAATCTTTACTTTAATCAAAGCAAATATTCGTAGTTATCTGTCACAGATGAATGCGGAGGTGAAGCAACTAAGGGATACCTTTGTTCCATGTATTATGTACTAATATCCGGGTTTTGAGTTAGCAAACCTCAATATTTGGAATGCTGTATATATAGACTTGAGTTCAATATATGCTCTAACTTTGAAAAGCGATGCCCTAATTAAGGCTCGTGTCTCACCTATAATTAGCATTGGTTTCTTGGAGAATAAGCCAAGACTGTCAGTTATTTTTTTTAAGAAAACAATCAAAAACATAAGTATAAAGCTAAAACTATACAAGTGATGACACCTAAACGTATACACCAATAGTAGCAACACACCTAGGCAGAGCTAGATGCTTGGGTTTTGTTATAACTTTATAGTGACAAAAATTTACGATCTTTTGTTTCTATATACTTTTAAGCTACCAACTGCTGCGATGCAATTGAAACCCAACTCCAATTGCAGGAGATCTTTTATTAGAAGTCTTGTAGCAGGATTCAAATCTACGACAAAAGTGGGTGAAGCCCAACCTAAATGTTTTTCCTTTACATTTGAAGTATTATTTGACAAACAGTTAAACTTAACTCACCCATAATAAACTTTGGAGATACGGAAAAATTATAGGATGGTGACCAAATGTGAGTAGAAAAGAACTTTTTCTAAAAAAAAATTGATTGAGCACCTCATACTAGGGATCAATTGCATCCAACACCTCATACTTTTAATTTTGGTACCCTACACCTTAGGGCTTTTTAATCATAGTTCTCATTAGCAAATGAAGGTCATCCTCCCCTTTGACCACCGTTAGTCTTTTTAGGGCAAGACTATTTTGCCCAGTTTTGTTGACATGGCATCCATGTCATCACTTCCCTCCAATAACACCACAAGGTAAAAACCCAAAAACACACCTAACTTCAATTGGTCTAAGGTTATAATGGTAACTTAAACCCAAAAAAATTAAGAAAAATGAAAATACAAACTTTTCTCTCCCGTTCCTCTCTCATTGTCTACCCCAGTCGGCCGATGCCCATCTTAGCTAACCATCGAGAACCAACACTATTGCCCAACGCTCATTTTCCTAAGGCTCCTCCACCAGTCTTCGTACCATTATTATCTTTACTTCTATCTATATTTATACTATATATAATGAGAAGTTTATTTTTGGTGTAATAACATTTTGGTGTTACACTGAGAATGACTCCGGCACTGACACGTGTCCATCATGAGGGCAAAATTGTAAAATAAAACTACCCACTCTCCATAAAACCATTAGTTACAAACACTCACTCTCTGCAGGTAACTACCCATTTCTTCTACATTTCACGTTCTCCCTCACATCTGAAGAAAATTCACATTACAAATCTGTCAATTGCAATTGTAGGCGATAGTGGGTAAGTAGATTATCTCAAAATACATTACTCATAATTTGCAATGACATAATTGCACACGCAATGCGTGTGCACGACATCTTGTACTACTTATAAGGAGAACAATACTTTTGTGTAACACCTTTACATGAAAACTCACTCCGGTGTCGACAAGTGTTCATTTTGAAGACAAAAATGTAAAGTATCTCATTATCCACTCTCCACATCTTCAGTTACTTCATAGACTCCCACTCTCCGCATTTAATAATTGCATTTCTTTCTTATCAAACTGAAGAGCTCTGATTTGTTTGTTCAAGACTCCGGCGGTAACGCTCTATCTGGCTAAGCGATAATGTTCCAATGAAATATGTATTTTTTTTCCTTTTCATTTCATGCATCTATTCAGTTTTCGATCTGCATTCCTCTTAAGAAAATCCAATCTGTAGAAACTCCAAAGCCATATCTCCCGATTGCCTACTTCCATCCCCCCCCCCCCCCAAGTTCTCTCTTTCAATCCATGTAAGCCTCAAGCTTCCAATAATAAGTGTTGTTCAATTATAGGTGTGGTTTGCATTTTACACGCAATTTGCAATTTTCAAGATCGGTCGACGATGGTGGTGTGGGATTGGTGGCAAGGTATGGTGGATTGCGGTGACGGCTGGTGGTTGGCTATTGGCGGGCAAATCGATCGGTATTGGTGGCCGACAGTCAAAGATCGGTAGCCGATGGTGTTGACCAACCAATCGAAGGAACCATATGTGTGTCATCTTTCATGATCGATCGGCGTTGATGGTGTGGGATTAATTGGTGGCCGGTCATGGGAGGTTACGGCGACGGGCAATTGGTGGCTATTAGAAGTCTTTGTTAAAAGGTATGCGGCGAGAAAAGCATAAGAGTTTGGCTATGGATGATGATAAATGGCCGGCATCGGTAGCGAGTATTCAGAGTTTTTGGGCTGGGTTTTCAATATTTTAATTGCTTCATGATGGGTCATGGGGTCCGATCATTTGTCTTTGTGGCCGGCAATGGTGGCTGCGATGATGGGTCGTGGTGATGGGGAGAGTGGTGTGGCTCCGTTGATAAGTGTTCAATTGGTGGCCCTCAGCCACTGTCGTGTGGTCGGCGAATGGCCGCGACGGCATCATTGCAATGCTTTAAAACCATTTATGGGTTTCTGGCTGTTGTTTGGTGACAAGGGCTCAATGAAGGATTTTTAATTTTTTAGAGGTGAAGTTTGTGATCAAACAAGTAATAGTATGGCGCATAAGTTTGCCGAAAGTGCGCAACTTGTGCTATAAGTAGTTATTTGAAAGGAATTCGCTTTGTTATTGGTCGTGACACTCCTCCTAAAAGATGTATTATCTTGTTATCAATAAAATTAACATAAAAATGAAAAATTATTGTAAACCCAACTAAGAACCGTGGGTGGAGTGATCAATCTATGCAGCTTGGCATTCATTTTTTTTCCTTCTTTTTTTCCATCTATTTTCATAACTACGCCTTTTAAATTGTGAAAGGCACCCTTGGTGCAACCAGCAGAGGGTCGCTATTGGGATTTGGTGAAGACGAGAAGGATCACTAGGCATAGCTATACATAATACTTCAATAGGCATGACATATATATTTTAACAATAGTCACATAACACACGGCATGTATTTTAGCAAAAAATGAAAAAAAAAATGACTAGCATCTTAAGAGTTGGAATGATGTTTACTTTCTATCTATGACCTAACGATTATTTTCAAGGAGCACCACTTGTTTTAGTCAGAGTAATGCTCACTAAAGGAAGAGTGACCGAGAGCGCAAGCGCTTTTATGGTTCGCTGCATTCACATAACTTAACCCTTTTTCTATTTTTCATTGGCATGCGTAAATAAGATTTAAATATACGTACATTTGATGCAGATTGGTTTGGAATGCTTCTGATTTTGTGCTATTCTCATGAAATGGCAATAAAAAATGATAGAAACACCCCACGATAATGTATGGGGTTTGTCCTTTGGAAAACAAACCTGAGAAAGCTAGTGGAGACATGAAGAAGAGTGCATAAAGTTAGGGTGCCACCCCCCCCCCCCCCCCCAAACAACCATATTTTAGGGTATTTTGCACTACTTTCTTGCCATGCATGCTATCTAATATACAAAGTTAGGGTTTCCTTTAGAGTCAATGCTCATGTGGTCCCCTACCATGTAAGCTACAGAAAGGGAAAGGATATAATTTGAACTATGCATTCTCTGAGATTACATTTCCCATTTTGCAGTAATGCAATAGCTATATGAGATATCTGTGATTTAGTTTTAATTATTAGACTTCTCTATATTAAGTTAATTGTGCATTGAGCATCTGAGAATTGAGAATTGAGATTGTGATTGTTGACTGTGTATTTAACATTTGAGAATTGAGATTGTTGATTGTGTATTGAGCGTTTGAGATATTGAGATTGTTGACAGAAGATGAGACCTAATTGGATTGAATGTGTGATTTTTATTCTATTTTATTACATTGAGAATTGAGAATTGAGATTATTGACGGAGGATGGGACCCAATTGGATTGAGATACCTGTTAGGTAGCACGAACACGGACACTGTGTTCGATTGACGGTGTTCGTCGGTACACATTATGTGTATTGCCTCGAATGAGATTGTTGACTCAAGATATACATGCTTCTAATCTGATCTTACGGTAAGGGCACTACGGTGGGTGGCTATTGGCGGGCAGATCGGTCGGTATTGGTGGCCGGCTGTCAAAGATCGGTAGCTGATGGTGTTGACCAAGCAATCAAAAAAACCATCTGGGTCATCATTCATGATCGGTCGGCGTTGATGGTGTGTGATTAGTGGCCGGTTATGGGAGGTTACGGCGACGGGCGATTGGTGGATGTTGGAAGTTTTTGTTAGAAGGTATGCCGCGAGAAAAGCCTAAGAGTTTGGCTATGGATGATGCTAAATGGCCGACGTTAGCAGTGAGTATCCATAGTTCTTAGGCTGGGTATTCGGTATTTTAATTGGTTCGCGGTAGGTCGTGGGGTCTGATCATTTTTTTCTTTGTCGCTAGTGGTGTCTGGCAGTGGTGGCCGCGGTGGTGGGTCGTGCTGATGGGGAGAGTGGTGTGGCTCCGGAGATAGGTGGTCATTGGTGGCCCTTAGCCATTGTCGTGCGGTCGGCGAATCGCCGCGGCGGCATCATTGTGTCGCTTTGAAACCATTTATGAGTTTCTGGCTGTTGTTTGGTGACAAAGTACTGATGTGCACCATATGCAATCTTTTTTCTTGATATATATATATATATATATATATATATATATATATATATATATATATATATATATATATATATATATATATATATATATATCAATAAGTGAAGTTGGTAAAGTGAAATATTTTTCTCTTCACATGGTAATCATTTTGCCATTACAGATTGTAGCCGAAGAAGGTGACCGGAAGCTAATCTGGTGGAAGTGTGTACGGTAACGCTGGTCCACAACAAAACTCCTGTGGGATAGCCTTGGACTTGATGCCACGTGTGTGTTGCTAATCGATAATTTATAACTCCACACGTCATCCATCTTTCCCGTGTCTTTAAATCTTCACATGCACTTTATTCACTAGCTTAATTAAAAAGAACAGTCATAAGATAAACAAGCTTTATTTGACAGTTAGTAAATAAAGTTGGATTATATGTGTAAAATGCCCTCTTTGAAATTGATTTTGAGTCAAAATTAACTTATTTTTTATTACTTATGTGTTTGATAAATTTGTGAGTCGCACACGCATGTGTGCACGGCAGCTCATACATTATAAAGCAGAAGTGAATTGGGTGCTTTTTTTGCAAAAATCATTTTCGATCTAGTAATTTGGCTGAAATTCTTCGATCAGTGATGGGTTTGGTGGTGTTGGTGGGTGGTTGGTTTGACACGGCCGCCATTGTCGTGCTTTTTGTGCTGGTTAACTTGATAGGGCTTCGGTGGTGGTGGTGCTAGTTTGTTTAGTGTTGGCGAAAGTTTTTGCCGACAATATTTTTGCGGCGATCTTTTAGCGACGGAATTACTGTCACTAAAAGTTTTCTACGAAATTAATTTTTTCAAGGGTTTTATAAAGTTGTTTTAAGGACGGAGGGAATCCGCCGCCAAAACTCCCGTCAATAGATATCTCGATTTACAGACGGAACTTTTAGCGATGAGACCAATCCGTCGTTAAAAGTTCTCGATTAAAACAACCAGATCTGCCTTTCCTTTCTCTCGTTTCTCTCTTTGAAAAATCTCACCGCTGTTCTGCTCCGGTGATTAACCTCCACGGTGACCCACCTCTGGCAATCCCCCTCCACGGTGACCCCTCCCTTTATTGCCACCGCATGAAAAGACTGCCACCGTTGTCGCACCACCGACGCCGCCGCCCTCCACTGCCACAGGCTATTGTGCCTTAAGGTAAGTTCCATTTAGTCTTATTTATTCAATTCTTGTGCAACATTATCTGCATAACAATGATGAAACTCAAATAAAAATGCATTCTAGGGCAAACTAAAGTTAGTAGAAAATGTTGAGAAATTTTGTTTAGAAACAGAAAATAAAAAATAAAAAATAAAAAAAGGCTAGCATTGGATGAATGCCCCTGGGTTACGAGCTCTTGCCACTCTGCTGAAATGAAAACAAGAAGAAAGCTTCATGAAGTCTTTTTTTTTATAGCGATTGTGGATCATCTTGCAATTTCATTTCCTTTATCTGATTGGCAACCTATTCAACTATATGTTGCAACCTAGTCTTCGACTAATGCCATAGAACTATTCAGCCGATGGTTTTGACATCTTTTTTATGTTATGTTGGTGTTGCTAGAATGATTCAAAATTATGTAGAGTCCAGTGAAAGGGATGGCTCTAGAATTGAATATGAGTGGCGTTTTCGGTACTGCATCAATTTATGAAAGGCTCATGAGATGCACAGCTACTCGAGGGGAGTATTTTACATTGAGTTCACACACCTCCACCAAATGGCGTGATGAAAATAAACTATACTGCAGCCATATTTGAGGGTGAGATCCAAAATTGCAAAAGCAATAATAGTACGTGAAGTAATTCAATTTCCTATAGATCACATGGCGCTTAGAAGAACGTAGCTAGAGGGGGTTCCTGATGGTGACTCTAGCATGGAACAAAGCTATGAGAGAAGAAGTCTATTTAGGAAACTACATTCCATACTGCAAGAGCTCAATGAATGATTTTTAATTTTTTAGAGGTGAAGTTTGTGATCGAACAAGTAATAGTATAGCGCATAAGTTTGTCGAAAGTGCACGACTTGTGCTATATGTAGTTATTTGAAAGGAATTCACTTTGTTATTGGTCGTGACACTCCTCCTAAAAGATGTATCATCTTGTTATCAATAAAATTAACATAAAAATGAAAATTTATTGTAAGCCCAACTAAGCACCGTGGGTGGAGTGATCAATCTATGCAGCTTGGCATCCATTTTTTTCCTTCTCTTTTTCCATATATTTTCCAAACTATGCCTTTTAAACTGTGAAAGGCACCCTTGGTGCAACCAGCAGAGGGTCGCTATTGGGATTCGGTGAAGACGAGAAGGATCACTAGGCATAGCTATACATAATACTTCAATAGGCTGGACAAATATATTTTAACAATAGTCACATAACACACGACATGCATTTTAGCAAAAAATGAAAAAATGAGCAACATCTTAAGATTTGGAAATGATGTTTACTTTCTATCTATGACCTAACGATTATTTTCAAGGAGCGCCACTTGTTTTAGTCAGAGTAATGCTCACTAAAGGAAGAGTGACCGAGAGCACAAGCGCTTTTATGGTTCGCTGCCTTCACATAACTTAACCCTTTTTTCCATTTTCCATTGGCATGCGTAAAGATGATTTAAATATACATACATTTGATGCAGATTGGTTTGGAATGCTTCTGATTTAGTGCTATTCTTATGAAATGGCAATAAAAAATGATAGAAACACCCCACGATAATGTATGGGGTTTGTCCTTTGGAAAAGAAACCTGAGAAAGCTAGTGGAGACACGAAGAAGAGTGCATAAAGTTAGGGTGCCACGCCCCCCCCCCCCCCCAAACAACCATATTTTAGGGTATTTTGCACTACATTCTTGCCATGCATGCTATCTAATATACAAAGTTAGGGTTTCCTTTAGAGTCAATGCTCATGTGGTCCCCCACCATGTAAGCTATAAAAAGGGAAAGGGTAGAATTTGAACTATGCATTCTCTTATATTGCATTTCTCATTTTGCAGTAATGCAATAGCTATTTGAGATATCTGTGATTTAGTTTTAATTGTTAGACTTCTCTATATTAAGTTAATTATGCATTGAGCATCTGAGAATTGAGAATTGAGATTGTGATTGTTGACTGTGTATTTAACATTTGAGAATTGAGATTGTTGGTTGTGCATTGAGCATTTGAGATATTGAGATTGTTGACAGAGGATGGGATCTAATTGGACCTAATTGAATTGAATGTGTGATTTTTATTAAATTTTATTGCATTGAACATTTGAGAATTGAGAATTGAGACTGTTGACGGAGGATGGGACCCAATTGGATTGAGATACCTGTTAGGTAGCACGGACACGAACACTGCGTTCAATTGACGGTCCCCGTCGGTACACATTATGCCTATTGCCTCGAATGAGATTGTTTACTCAAGATATACATACTTCTAATCTGATCTTACGGTAAGGGCACTACGACTCATGAGCAGGCTTAGTTCATGAGGTTTAATTGCCTTCTCGCTGCACAAAGATACTTGTAACAAGCATGTTCTAATCTTATCTCCTTTTATCGATCGATGGCAAGCAAACTTCTAATTTTTGTTCTTCTACTACTATGTAGTGTTATTTAATTTAAAAACTGCCGCCAAAAGTTGTTTTCGCTCAGTTGATGGTAAAAATGTAGAAACCAGCAACACTTGATAGTATTTTTATAGAAAAGCTAGCTACTTCGAAAGATCTATGTGTTTGTTGTGTTCTCTGCGTTTGTTTTATGTGCATCACTTTAACATAATTTAGTTACTAAAAGCTTAAAGGTCTTATACAGTGTGATATTTAAGAGATTTAATTCAGCTAAGAAATTGATGCTCATCAATTGAATAATGCTCGATTGGTTTTTCATGTTAAAGTAGGTTAAATGGCTTCTGCTTCGGTGAACAGGGACGTTTCAGTCGACAGGCACTTCTTCAAGGTCATGATGCCTGGTTTTCATACAGAAATTGTATGTCATCCCGCTTTCTCTGTGTTTTTGTGTGTGTTAAAAGTTTTATCTTTGGTTAAAAACTTACACGTCTTACTATATTATGAATATGTTAGGCCATATCGATAGCATTTAGCAGATTGCTTACCACATTGAGATTTGAAGCAACTTTAACTAGCCGCAAGGTGTCATGGCCTATTAAATTGAAGAAGAAGCTTGGCCAAGAGGAACTTTGCTTTGAAGAGGGTTGGAACGACCTTGCTAAACCAGAGCTCTGATACCAAGTAAAAATCAAAGATTTTGGTAAAATAATGTTTTCATTCATACTCTTTACATTGTGTGTACATGTATATATACTAATAGAGTAACCAATCTAGATCCTACAATCACTCCAGATCCTATAATCCAGCATACAATTATCCCTATAATTAAGTAGACAACTATCCCTATAATTAAACAGTCATTATCTACAATACAAGAAAGTCTTCTCTACAAAATCATCCAAATCGCAACAGTGATGACATCTATATGTATACACTAGTAGTTAGCAACACACCTAGGCAAAGCTAGATGCTTGGGTTTTGTTATAACTTTATAGCAAAAAAAATTTACGATCTTTTGTTTCTATATACTTATAAGCAACCAACTGCTGGGATGCCATTGAAACCCAACTCCGATTGTAGGAGACGCTTTTTTAGAAGCCTTGTAGCGGGTTCAAATCTATAGCAAAAGTGGGTGCAAGCTCAACTTAATATGTTTTTCTTTCAGATTTGAAGTATTATTTGACCAACAGTTATACATAACTAACCCATGATAAACTTCATAGCGAAGATATCGATAAAGGATGGTAATATAAATGGGAGCTGAAATAGACTTTTTCTGAAAAAATTTACAGAGCACTTCATACTTAGGGGTTAATTGCATCCAACACCTCATGTTTTTATTTTGGTACCCAACATATCAAAGGGTTTATTTGAAATCACTTTTAGTTTTGATTTTCTGTTTCCAAAAAAAAATGAGTGTTTAAATGCTCAGTTTTTATTTTAAGTTTTTTCTTTGGTGGTAGTGGGGGTGGCGGTGGTAGTGCCTGCGGGTAGCAATAGTCGGCGGTAGTGCCGGCGGGTAGAGGTGGATGGCAGCAATGGCCGGCGGTTGTTCTGGCGATGGGCGGTGGCAAGTGGGGGGTGGCAGTTAGGGTGGGGGTGTCTCAAAACCAAAATCAAAACTGAAAATCCAAAACTCTAAAATAGGAGTTTACAAAAACAGTCATGTTTTAAAAACTGGTGTTCAAAACTGAAGAAGGGAAAAAACGAAAATTGTGTGCTAAACGCATTTTTTCTCCAGTTTGCAAAATAAAAAAAATCTGAAAACGGAATAGATTTCAAATGCTACCAAAGTTTTTCAATCATAGTTTTCAGCACCAAATGAAAGTTATCCAACGTCCGTCGACTTTTCTTAGACAAGACTATTTTGCTTGCCCAGTTTTGTCGACGTAATATGAAACTACCGACTTTTCTCTCTGGTTCCTCTCTCCTCAACTATCCCAGTCAGCCAATGCCCAACTCAGCCAACTATCGAGAACCACTACAATTACCCAACCCTGATTTTCCTAAGGTTCCTCCACCAGTCTTCATATTGTCATTATACATTATAAAGAAGGAGTGAATTGGGTGTTGCTTTTTCACAAAAGCCCTTTCAAACTAGTAATTTGGCTGAAATTCTTCGATCAATGATGGGTTTTGTGGTGTTGGTGGTTGGTTGGTTTGACGGGGCCGCCATTATCGTGGTTTTTTGTGCTGGTTGATTTAATGGGGCTTTGGTTGTGGTGGGTTTTGTGGTGGTGGTGCTGGTTTGTTTAGTGTGTGTGCGATTATGATGGGTTTTGTATGGTGATGGGATATGGGAGGGTGTTGGAAATGGGGAGAGTTAAGGATGTGCTTGGTGTAGGTGAGTGGGCTTGGTGTATTTTGGCAGCAGTAGCAGAGGTAGGGCGAAAGCAAGCCAGGGTGGATTGGTTCTAGGATTATTAGTTAGGGAGGGGGAAAGGGTGAGGAAATGACATGGAGGGCTTGGACGTTAATTATCGGTGCCATTTGGAGCTGATTAGGATGGCAAGTGAATTTAACAAGTAAAGATGCATTTGCCCTAAAAACTAATAGATGTGTTGTCAATGATTATCTTGACCGTCATTTGGTATTTTGGCACTAGAACGAGGTGAGGTGTTGGGTGCCAAAATTAAAAGCATGAGGTGCTGGATGCAATTGACCTCTAAGTATAAGGTGCTGGTGAATTTTATTCACTTTTTCTTGGGTCTCACTTAAAACTAACTACTCAAATAATTAGTAGATGATGGAAACATATATAGCTAGCATAACTATTTCAAGAAACATGATTCGAAGACTGTGATCTTGTGAGCTAATTTCATGTAGGACTTACCTAGTAATGTACTGCAAGAAAATACGTTTTTAGCGACGGATTTTTACCGAAGGAAGATATTCCATCGGTAAAGGGACTTTTAACTGACGGAACAATCTGTCGGTAAGAGTCCGTCTTTAAATACTATTACCCACGAAATGAACCGTCGGCAAAAGTTTTTGCCGACAACTTTTTTGTGGCGGTTTTTTAGCAACGGAAAATACCGTCGCTAAAACTTTTTTACAAAATTAGTTTTTTTGAAGGTTTTATAAAATTGTTTAAGCGACGGAATTGTATCGTCGCTTAAATTTCCGTCGGTAAAGGTCTCCATTCACCAACGGTCTTTTAGCTACGGGTAATTCCGTCACTAAAAGTCCTTGATTAAAACATCCAGATCCACTTCTTTCTCTCTCCCCATTTTTCTCTTTGAAAATCACCCACCGCTGTTCTCAGCTCCGGCGATTCCCCTCCATGGTGACCCACCTCCGGCCATCCCCCTCCACGGTGACCCTTCCATTGTCACCGGGTGAAAAGCCCCACCGCCGTCGGGCCACCAACGTCGCCGCCCTCTAGTGTCAACTGTCTATTTCCTGTCTTCTTTATTACAAGGTAAGTTCACTAAACCTAATTATTTTTGTTCTTCCCTACAAATTTTGTGCATAATTTTTTGTATATGTTTGGATGTTCATTCAAGTCAACTTCCTTTCTTTTTTTCTTTTTTCTTTCTAAATTTCGTAAGGTTATACCTTGTCTAGTAGCTTGGTTGTATCATGTACAAGCTTGTGAATTTTTTCTTTCACCTTGTGAATTAATTAAGCTCTTTGCTGCTTGCCTTGCCTTGCCTTGCCTTGTTCTTAGTAAAGCCTGTGAAAATCTAAAAATTAATTGCTGAATATTTAAGCGCTTAATTTGCAGAATTGATTTTCCAAATTTATCCATTTAGTATAATTTACATGGTGTTGAAATTACGTACCTTTTAAGTGTGAAAACCTTGGTGATTATATTGATGGTGGTGGGGATAGTGGTGGAGTTAGCCATGGTGGTGACGGCATGTTGGTGATGACGGCATGCCACAGCGTAGTGGCCATGGTGGTAGTTACCTAATGATGGCCATGTTAATTCATCATGGCCATGTTAAAACTTGTATATATACGATCATAGCTAGGAGTCCTATACTGAAGCGTTGTCCAATAATTCATCATGGCCATATTAATTG
This sequence comes from Escallonia herrerae, assembly GCA_033070095.1. Classification (NCBI taxonomy): domain Eukaryota; kingdom Viridiplantae; phylum Streptophyta; class Magnoliopsida; order Escalloniales; family Escalloniaceae; genus Escallonia; species Escallonia herrerae. The sequence goes on along the minus strand of JAVXUP010000379.1, from coordinate 25,734 downwards.
GACAATGTAACTAATGATATAGTTAACCTTTTGTTTGTCTTAAAGCAATTATTGAACATGGTACGTTTTAAGCACAATGATGAGCACTTCCAAGTTCCAAGACTATCATCCTTAATACTAATGCTATTGTAGACTCCTAATAATTAATCATATTCAATTAGTAAAGAATAAAGGTTTACTTACCCAAATTAATCATATTTTATGACCTAGAAGAATCTAAGCTCTCTTTGTTCTATTGATCTTTAGTCATGATGGCCATCATGACTAGGAAGAATGGTCTATTAATCATATTTTATGACCTAGAAGAATCTAAGCTCTCTTTGTTCTATTGATCTTTAGTCATGAAGGAATGCTCATAGGAAGAATTATGGAAATTATCTTTGGTGAGTTGGGGTGGGGATGTTATTGAGCCAATTAATTAGGAAAGAAGAAAAATAAAATAAAATGGAACAAAATGTAAGAAAAGAAGACCTCCAACCCAATCTTTCACGGATGGTTCAGGGTGCTCAAGCTCCACATTACCCCACTCCATGTCCCTACCATGCTATCACAAAAAATATTGAACCATCATGTCCTCGCCCTGCTATCATAAAAAACATTGAACTCTCAATTGATGCAAGTTGACCCGAGATTTATGCCCTACCGTCAAAGAAACAAAAGAATTCAAATTTATGGCAAGTTAGCAATAAATAACAATCAAACAAGTTTGCAAACCCGGGGAATGTATTCTGTTAGTTCTAAACTTTTTTCCCAAACGGCAGTGTCAAATTAAAGATCGTAGTTTATTCGAAATACCATAAGTTATAACTTTTTGTAGAACTTTGAAAATTAAAAGATCAAGACTTTTGATAAAAGAATAAAAATTCAAATTATTTGATGTTGATCTGCTTAACTGTGCATGGTTCTCTATATACTTTGTAATCGACAATTCTAATTGTTAGATTTCTTTATATCAATTTTCATTCTTTATATAATTCTGTTAATTGTGCATTAAGCATTTGAGAACTGAGAATTGAGATTGTTGACGGAGGATGAGACCCAATTAGATTGAGATATCTGTTAGGTAGCACGAACACGGACACCACGTTCGCTCGACACCGACACCGATTGGCTTTATGCTTGTGGACACTTCTTCAAGAGTTGTCCACACTTCTTCAAGAGGTGCCCGACACTTCTTCGAAAGGTGTCCGATACGGTGTCCAGTAATTAGAAATTAAATCAATACCTATGGACACCGTTGAGAGGTGTCGGACACAAGTCTTGAGGTGTCGAGATGTTGGTAGGACTCGAACATCATAACTCGACTTATATGTGGTGTCGGTAGGTCGCGGACACCATACCTCGACTTATATGAGGTGTCAGTGCTTTATAGGATATCTGTGATTTAGTTCTAATTGTTAGACTTCTTTAATTTTCATTCTTTATATAATTTTGTTAACTATGCATTGAGCATTTGAGAATTGAGATTGTTGACTGTGCATTGAGTATTTGAGAATTGAGATTGTTGACGGAGGATGCGACCCAATTGAATTGAGATATCTATGATTTAGTTGAATGGTTATTTGTTGAAACTAGGTTAATTAGGTTAACACGATATTTTTAGCACACCCTGAGGTGAAATTGTGACTCCGCCACTGGCTATAATTTGCCCAAAGTAGTCCCGATTAACCCTAATGAACCCAATTAACACTAAGTAGCTCTCATTAGCCTAATTAGTTGTAATTAACCCTAAATGAACCCTAATTAGCTCTAATTAGCCCAACTTAGTCCCAATTGATCAACACTAATTAGCTCAATTAAACCCTAAATAACCCTAATTAATTACTCATAATTAATTAACGGTAATTAGCCCAAACATATCTTATTAAATCCTAATTAATCCACACAATTAAATCCTAATTAAACTTCATATGAACAACTTAGGGGGTCGAGCAGCAGTTCGGACAGTCATCAGCGTCCACAAGTACGGGTACGAGTACTGGGGCGTTTAAGCGATGGCTAGATACACCGGAGGTCGTCGTCAAAATGTTGAAAGGCCGCATACACGGCATGCCTAGCACGACTGCATGTGCCGTGATAGGAGCATTCCTAACCCCCTCTGCCCCTCCACAGACACCGGCACGGCTGCGCAGCGTCCGTTAGACGAGGACGAGATCTATCGCATTGCTGCGGAGCTGTTCAGGATGATCAGGGTGCAGGATCAGTAGGGCACTGCTGCTGGACATGCCGAGCAGGCTCCGAATCAGCAGGATCTAGATCTGGGACTCAGCGACCCCTGATGAGCGCCCTCTCGTGCCCTCCCAGCTTGTACCCCTCTCCCGCTCTCTTGTACTCCTCTCCTCTCCCCTCCCCTAATCGATTGTATCCGGTTCTCGGCTTGTACATTTTATTTTTCATTATAGTAAACATTCTTTAAAGTTATATAGTTGTTTTGTGTCTGTTGTAGGGTCAAAAAATTGTTGATCGGTCAACAATTATTTAACCCTAATGTGCATTTGGGGGATTGTGCCTTGTTGTTGACACTTGAATTTGATTACAGGTTTGGGCATTAATATATATATATATATATATATATATATATATATATATATATATATATATATATATTAATTTTTTGACTTTTGGCGACGGATTTATTCCGTCGCTAAAGAGTTTCCCTAAATCTCCACTTTTAACGACGGAATACTCCGTCGTTAAAAAGGTATTTAGCTACGGATCTCCGTCGCTTAAAAGTTTATTTTATCGCCAAATATTTATTGAATAAATTATTTTTGAAAAAAAATTAAATTAAAATACATAAAATACAATTAACGACGGAAATTCCATCACTAATGTATAAAGAATCACGTCGCTAATAGTCCAATATTAGACGATGTATTTTGGAATTCCGTCACAAAACTTTTAGTGACAGCCTTTTATACAAGGGACTTTTAGCGACAGATTATATGCTTTTAGCAATGAATTTTTCCGTTGCTAAAAGCCTTATTTCTTGTAGTGACGGAGTTCTCGTGGATGATGGAAAAAAGATGCTATCAATATTTTCAGAGTATGAGATTCAATGGACTAAACGTATAGGGATGTGGTGGCTCACAAGTTAGCAATAGTTAATGTACATATGAATACTACGGTTTGGCTCGAGGAAGTGCCTAGTTTTTAATGGCAGCTACCTCCTCTAGGACATACCTGAATTTGAACAATAAAACCGATTCTCCATAAAAAAAACGAGGGGAGGGGGGGGGGGTGGGGTGGGTGGGGGGAAGGGGTTGTTCACTTTATATTCACATATACTCTTGCAAAGTTATTCTTACCCATCCTTAGTATCAGTGGATTGATACTTCATCCCTTTGTGCACATAATACGAGGAGGTCATGCAATATGCCTTGTGCCATCTTCAACTTTGTTTGCCTTTCTTTTTGTTCTGAAATAAGATGCTAAACATATGATCACAGCAAAGAGTGGCATGGCGACCCCAATCTTTTACTATCTGCAAAAGAAAACTTTAAGAATGGAAGGAAAGACCAAATATTCTTTTCATTTACTACAAGTGCTTCTTTATTCTTCTTTGGGAATGGATTGGCCACGCAATAAGCTTTGGATTCCACAAGCAACCAATCCACTCGTGATGCCATCAAATTGACGCATTGATGCCATGACAATGCACTATACAGATTCATACATGGAAGGATTAAATTTAAGTTTTTTTTAGAACGTTTAGACATGTGCTACACCATAAAAATTCACCGTATAAACTGATAATAACTTGCGAGTCTCTTCGTACATTATCAGGGAAATTTACTGGTTAAGTTAGGAAGTGGGCCCATACACAAATTGGTGCATATGAACACGTTGTGCAACTTTCGGGGACTAAGCAATATATGACTCGGTTTGATGCCACAGTTGTAATGACTTTTGCTAAAACAATGTATCGCAAACTAAAACTTGCGATAAAATATTTCGGAAGCTGATATTACTTTGACAAAAGTCATGACAGCTTTGGCATTAAAAGTAACCATATTAATATCTATTAAAGTCTGACGTCCAATCCAAAAACAAACTCAAAATGAATAGAAGCTAGTCCACCTGATATTAGAATCCATCTGAAACCTCATATATGGTCGACGTGAAACTTGACAATAACCAAGCAATTTTACTTCTTTTTGGTTTGTCAATCACTTCAAGAATCTTGGAGGTGTTGGGGGAGGTCAGATATGGTCCGTCACGTAGATAAAGAGGAATAAAAGATATATGGATGGGCAAGGAGGAGTGTACTCCGGTCTCCCGTGTATAAATATATCCAAGCTCTATATCTATGATGAGCACGGCAAATAGAGTTTCTTTTCTTTGGGATAACAACTCAAAATGTTTGTACCCAAAATGTATTGTGCGCTGTGCAATCATTCCTCGGATAGAAGAGCAGCAACTTAAGGGCTTCTTCGAACGGTACGACAAAAACGGCGACGGCCTTCTGAGCAAGGAAGAGCTCAAAGAAGCCTTCAAGCACCTGGGTGCGCTCATCCCCGGCTGGAGAGTTTGGTGGGGTCTCCATTACGCTGATGCTAACGGAGACGGATACATTAGCGAAGGAGAGTTGGACGCTCTCGTGAATTATGCTGCAAGTCTTGGATATACTGTCAAGTAAATGATGAATTATACCTTTCATAACCTTACAAATATGAAGGGTGTGCTTTCATGTCCAAGTTTGTATGTGTGTAACACAGTTGTGTTTCATGTGTGTGCCTAAAGCTGGGTGTAACAGACTGTACAATAAAGCATCTGGTTACCCTAAAACTGCAAAGCAAAGGTTTCCAATGTAAGCATTTTGCCCAAGTTCCACCAACTCGTCAAATCAGTGCTCATGGAATTAGAATCCAACCAAAAATATGTCAGGTGGATTGATATGGCTAGCTACAAACTAGTCGAACTTGGCCAGTATATCGATCTTCTCAACCTGGATCGCTATTCAAATGGCATTTCCAAATCGTACATAGATTAACTTCAAATGAGCGGAGCTTATGAGAGTCAGCAAAGGAGTTGAGCTCTCGAGGTTGAATAGAAGCTTGCTTGACGCGTTTACAAGTCCAGCAAGCTCAAACCTCATTTTGTCAGGTGCTCAACAAGCTGAGCTTGACTTGTTTAGACCTCGTTAATTAGCCTCCCATAATAAACAGCCAGCAGAATAACGTTCAGCGACAACAAGAGTCGTTAAGCATAAGGTCCAAGTCCAAAGAACGTAAGCACATCACAAGATAAGTTTGTGATTGGACACATGAGGATCTTTGCTATAAATGATAATACAAATGGCAATCTTCACTTTAATCAAAGCAAATATTCGTAGTTATCTGTCACAGATAAATGTGGACGTGAAGCAAATAAGGGATACTTTTGTTCCATGTATTATGTACTAATATCCGGGTTTTGAGTTAGCAAATCTCAATATTTGGAATGCTGTATAGACCTGAATTCAATATGCTTTAATTTCTGTTTTGGCAGGGGTTGCTCTAACTTTGAAAAGCGATGCCCTAATTAAGGCTCGTGTCTCACCTATATTTAGCATTCGTTTCTTGGAGAATATGGCAAGACTGCCAGTCATTTTTTTAAGAAAACAATCAAAAACCTAAGTATAAAGCTAAAATTATACTAGTGATGACACGTAAATGTATACACCAATAGTAGCAACACACCTAGGCAGAGCTAGATGCTTGGGTTTTTTTATAACTTTATAGTGACAAAAATTTACGATCTTTCGTTTCTATATACTTTTAAGCAACCAACTGCTACGATGCAATTGAAACCCAACTCTAATTGCAGGAGATCGTTTTTTAGAAGCCTTGTAGCGAGATTCAAATCTACGACAAAAGTGGGCGAAGCCCAACCTAATATGTTTTTCCTTCACATTTAAACTATTATTTGACCAACGGTTATACTTAACTCACCCATAATCAACTTTGGAGATACCGATAAATTAAAGGATGGTGACCAAATGTGAGTACAAATGAACTTTTTCTAAAAAAAATTAATTGAGCACCTCATATTAGGGGTCAATTGCATCAAACACCTCGTACTACTAATTTTGGTATCCAACACCTTAGAGCTTTTTAATCTTAGTTCTCGGCACCAAATGAAGGTCATCCTCCCAATTTTGTTGACATGGCATCTGTGTCGTCACTTCCCTCCGATAACCCCACAAGGTAAAAACCCAAAAGCAAACCTAACTTCAATTGGTCTAAGGTTATAATGGTAACTTAAACCCAAAAAAATAAGAAAAATGAAAATACAAAACTTTTCTCTCTCGTTCCTCTCTCATGGTCTACCCCAGTCGGCCACTGCCCACCCCAGCAAACCATCGAGAACCAACACTATTGCCCAACCCCCATTTTCCTAAGGCTCCTCCACCGGCCTTCGTGCCGTTATTATCTATATATACTTCTATCTATATTTTATATTATATATAATGATAAGTCTATTTTTGTGTAATAACCTTTTAGTGTTACACTGAGAGTGACTCCGGCGCTGATATGCGTCCATCATGAAGGCAAAATTGTAAAATACGACTACCCACTTTCCATAAAACCATTAGTTACAAACATCCACTCTCTACAGGTAACTACCCATTTTCTTTTACATTTCACCTTCTCCCTCACATCTGAAGAAAATTCAAATTACAATCTGTCGATTGCATTTGTAAGTGATAGTGGGTAAGCAGATTATCTCAAAATATATTACTCATAGTTTGCAATGACAGAATTGCACACACAATGCGTGTGCACGGCATCTTGTACTACTTATAAGGATAACATTACTTTTGGTGTAACACTGAAACTCACTCCGGTGTCGACAAGTGTCCATTTGGAGAACAAAAATGTAAAGTACCTCATTATCCACTCTCCACATCTTCAGTTACTTCATAGACTCCCACTCTCTGCATTTAATAATAGAAAAAAATTTGTCTGCTATCCGGATTGAAAGAATCTTCTTCCTATCTCCCATGTAGCGACAATTAATGGTTATTAATTGTTTATAGTGGCTTTTATTTAGTGACGCTAAAAAAATATTGTTAAGAGTTATCGTTAAAAATATTAACAATATAAATTATCACAGTATAAGGGGTTGGAGAAAAATTCGCACAACTAGTAGAGTAGCAACTAAAGTTTGTTCTTTATTAATTGCATTTCTTTCTTATCAAACGATTTTCTTCCCTTCCTCCGTTGCAGACTGAACATCGGAAACTGAAGAGCTCTGATTTGTCTTTTCAAGACTCCGGTGGTAACGCTCTATCTAGCTAAGCAATAATGTTCCAATGAAATATTCATTTTTTTCCTTTTCATTTCATGCATCTATTCATTTTTCGGTCTGCATTCCTCTTGAAAAAATCCAATTTGCAGAAACTCCAAAGTCGCTTCTCCCGATTGCCAACTTCCATCCCCTCCAACTTCTCTCTTTCAATCCATGTAAGCCTCAAGCTTCCAATAACAGTGTTGTTCAATTATAGGTGTGGTTTGCATTTTACACGCAATTTGCAATTTTCGAGATCGGTCGACATTGGTCGTGTGGGATTGGTGGCAAGGTATGATGGGTTGCTGCGACGGCCGGTGGGTGACTGTTGGCGGGCAGATCGGTCGGTATTGGTGGCCGACGGTCGAAGATCAGTAGCCGATGGTGTTGACCAACCAATCGAAGGAACCATCTGTATCATCTTTCATGATCGATCGGCATTGATGGTGTGGGATTGGTGGCCGGTTATGTGAGGTTGCGACGATGGGCGAGTAGTGGTTTTTGGAAGTCTTTGTTGGAAGATATGCCGCGGGAAAATCCTAAGAGTTTGGCTATGGATGATGATAAATAGTCGGCGTCGGTAGCGAGAATTCGGAGCTTTTGGGCTGGGTATTTGGTATTTTAATCAGTTCGCGGTGGGTCATGGGGTCTGATCATTTGTCTTTGTGGTCGGCAGTGTCCAGCGGTGGTGGATCGTGGTGGGGAGAATGGTGGTCAATTGGTGGCCCTCAGCCACTGTCGTGCAGTCGGCAAATCACCGCGGTGGCATCGTTGCGACGCTTTGAAACAATTTATGGGTTTCTGGCTGTTGTTTGGTGACAAAGTACTGATGTGCACCAGATGCAATCTTTTTCCTAGATATCAATATTTATATATCAGTGAAGTTGGTAAAGTGAAATATTTTTCTCTTCACATGGTAAACATTTTGCCATTACAGATTGTAGCCGGAGAAGGTGACCGGAAGCTTATCCGGTAGAAGTGTGTACGGTAAGGCTGGTCCACAACAAAACTCCTGTGGGATAGCCTTGGACTTGATGCCACGTGTGTGTTGCTAATCGATAATTTATAACTCCACACGTCATCCATCTTTCCCGTGTCATTAAATCTTCACATGCACTTTATTCACTGGCTTAATTAAAAAGAACAGTCATAAGATAAACAAGCTTTATTTGACAGTTAGTAAATAAAGTTGGATTATATGTGTAAAATGCCCTCTTTGAAATTGATTTTGAGTCAAAATTAACTTATTTTTTATTACTTATGTGTTCGATAAATTTGTGAGTCGCACACGCGATCGTGTGCACGGCAGGTCGTAAATTAATAAAGCAGGAGTGAATTGGGTGTTGCTTTTTAGCAGAAATCCTTTTCGATCTAGTAATTTGGCTGAAATTCTTCAATCAGTGATGGGTTTTGTGGTATTGGTGGATGGTTGGTTTGACACGGCTACCATTGTCGTGGTTTTTGTGATGGTTAACTTGATAGGGCTTCATTTGTGGTGGTGGTGCTGGTTTGTTTAGTGGGTACAGTTTTGACGAGTTTGGTGGTGCATGTTTGGTGATGCAGTTGTGATGGGTTTTGTATGGTGATGAGATGTGGGTGGGTGTTGGAAATAGGGAGAGTTAAGGGGGTGTTTGGTGTTGGTGAGTGGGCTTGGTGTACGTTGGTAACAACAATAGATGTAGGGCGGGAGTGGGACATGGTCGGGTTGGTTCTAGGATGATTAGTTAGGGAGAGAGAGGGTGAGGAAATGAGACGGAGGTTTGCTGTTAATTATTGGTGTCATTTGGAGCTGATTAGGATGGCAAATGAATTTAACAATTAAATTAAAGATGCATTGTCTTAAAAAAAAAAACTAAGAGATATGTGGTCAAAGACTATCGTGAACGTCATGGGCACTAGAATTTTTAAAAGTACAAGGTGTTGGGTGCCAAAATTAAAAGCATGAGGTGCTGGATGCAATTGACCTCTAAGTATGAGATGCTGGGAGAATTTTTTTTTCCACTTTTTCTTGGGTCTCACTTAAAACTTACAACTCAAATAATTAGTAAATGATGGAAAACATATATAGCTAGCATAACTATTTCAAGAAACATGATTCGAAGAATGTGATCTTGTGCACTAATTTGATGTAGGACTTATCTAGTAGCGGGGTTCTTGTTGATGATGGAAAAAGGATGCTATCAATATTTTAGCATACAAGGATGTGGTGGCTCACAAGCAATATGTTAATGTACAAATGAATACTATGATTTGGCTCGAGGAAACACCTGATTTTTTTAATGGCAGCTATCCTCCAAGGCGTACCTGAATTTGAACAATAAAATCGACTCTCCCATCATCCAAATACTCTTGCAAAGTTTTTCTTACCCATCCTTAGTATAAGTGGATTGATGCTTCATCCCTTTGTGCACATAATTTGAGGAGGCCATGCGACAACGCTCGTGCCATCTTCAACTATGTTTGCCTTTCTTTTTGTTCTTAAATGAGATGCTAAACATATGATCCACAGCAAAGAATGGCGATCCCAATCTTTTACTATTTGCAAAAGGAAATTTTAAGAAGGGAAAAAAAGACCAAATATTCATGCTTTCAACGTGTGAGGAGGAAAACACATGAACTCTGATGAGAATATTTCCATTTACTACAAGTGCTTCTTTATTCATCTTTTTGGGAATGGATTGGCCATGCAATAAGCTTTTAGGATTCCACAAGCAACCGATCCACTCGTGATGCCATCAAATTGACACATTGATGCCATGATAATGCACTATACAGACTCATACATGCAAGGATAAAATTTATGTTTTTTTAGAACGTTTAGACATGTGTTACATCAAGAAAATTCACCGTATTAACTGATAATAGTTTGCAAGTCTCTCCGTACGCTATCAGGGAATTTTACCGGTTAAGTTATGAAGTGAGTCGATATACAAATTTGTGCATATGATCACGTTGTGCAAGTTTCGGGGACTAAGGAATATGACTAGGCTTGATACCAAAGTTATAATCACATTTGTTAAAACAATGTACTGCAAACAAAAACTTGCGATAAAATATTCCAGAATCTAATATTACTTTGACAAAAGTCATGACAACTTTGATATTAAGAGTAACCATATTAGTATCTATCAAAGTTCGGCGTCCAATCCAAAACAAACTCAGGATGAAGAGAAGTCCACTAGATAATCAATCCCAAATCTCATATATGGTCGGCGTGAGACTCGACAATAACCACGCATTTTCACTTCTTTTTGGTTTGTCAATCACTTCAAGAATCTGGAGGTGTTGGGGGAGGCCGGATATGGTTTCGTCAGGAAGATAAGTAGGAATAAAAGATATATGGATGAGAAAGGAGGCGTGTACTCCGGCCCGCCGTGTATAAATATATCCCAGCTCTATATCTATGATGAGCACGGCAAATAGAGTTTCTTTTCTTTGGGATAACAACTCAAAATGCCTATTGTCTCGCCTGTAAAAAAAAAATATATATTGTCTCGCCTCTGCCCAATAATGGAATCATAATGCCTTTTGTCACGGCTGTGCCCAAGAAAGGAAGCATTGATCTGACAGAAGAGCAGATAAAGGGCATCTTCAAACAGCACGACAAAAACGGCGACGGCGTTCTGAGCAAGGAAGAGCTCAAAGAAGCCTTCAGGACCCTGGGTGCGCTCATCCCCGGCTGGAGAGCCTCGCGTGGTCTCCGTTATGCTGATGCTAACGGAGACGGATACATCAGCGAGGGAGAGTTGGACGCCCTCGTGAAGTATGCTGCAAGTCTTGGATATACTGTCAAGTAAATGATGAATTATACCTTTCATAGCCTTACAAATATGAAGGGTGTGCTTTCATGTCCAAGTTTGTATGTGTAACACAGTTGTGTTTCATGTGTTTGCCTAAAGCTGGGTGTAGCAGACTATACAATAAAGCATCTGGTTACCCTAAAAATGCAAACCAAAAGTTTCCAGCGTAGGCATTTTGCCCAAGTTCCACCACCTCGTCAAATCTGTGCTCATGGAATTAGAATCCAACCAAAAATATGTCAGGTGGACCGATATGGCTAGCTACAAATTAGTCGAACTTGACCAGTATGTGGATCTTCTCAACCTGGATCGCTATTCAAATGGCATTTCCAAATCGTACATTGGCTAACTTCAAATGAGCTCCGCTCAGGAAAGGAGTTGAGCTCTCGAGCTTGAATAGAAGCTTGTTTGACGCGTTTACAAGTCCAGCAAACTCAAACCTCATTATTGTCATGTGCTGAACAAGCTGGGCTTGACTTGTTTAGACCTCGTTAATTAGCCTCCCTTAATAAACAGCCAACAGAATAACGTTCAGCAAAAACAAGTCATTAAGCATAAGGTCCAAGGCCAAAGAACGTAAGCACATCACAAGAGAAGTTTGTGACTAGACACGTGACAATCTTTGCTTTTAGATGATAAGTTTGTGATAATATAAATGGCAATCTTCACTTTAATCAAAGCAAATATTCGCAGTTATCTGTCACATATGAATGTGGAGGTGAATAAAGTTGATATAGACAACTTTAATTTGATTCCTTCTTTATGCCCCTTAAAAAAATCGGTTCTTACTCAGAAAACTAAAGAGAAAAACTGCATAAATCGAGGTAAGACTCGACAAACTCCACTGCCATCTCCCAGACTTCTTCTTGCTAAAAACTAGTTAGAATGGCGATTTGGGCTACAACACGCGGTGTCTCTAGGGATGGCAAATTTGAAATGACTATCGAAGAATTCAAGCAATGGTTAAAAAGATTCGATGCTGATGCAGACGGATTGATAAGCAAAGATGAACTCCGAGACGTCATCCGTGCCAGCGGAGGTTGGTTCTCTAGCTGGAAAGCCAAACGTGGTGTAAAGTCTGCCGACACCAATCGCAATGGTTTTGTGGATGAGAGCGAGATCAACATCCTTGTGCACTTTGCACTAAAGGAATTGGGTGTCAGAATCATCGCATGCTAAGCTGCTAAACTATTTAGTCATCCATGTATGTTGCCATGGTTTCTATATGTAACCCAACTGGTTGAATATGAGCTTCCAAGCTTGGAAATGGGTACCTCCTTTTTCTTGTATGTGTGTGGGGAGGGGGGGGGGGGGGGTTGGGGGGTGGGAAGGGGGGAATACAGTCTCTGAAGTAACTGCATAGGATCAAAAGCCTTGGTATTACCTCACCTAAGAATAGAGTTCTAATATGCAAAGTCAGCTGTGGAGTTTTCTTCAGGAGAAGGTTAAAAAGCATGGAGTCAAATTAGATCTTAAGAAAGCGGCAAACATATATGCAGTATACTGACTAATTAATTCTGTAATGCCAAAGGTTTATACAACAGTGTTCATGAGACAATACATTGTTCATCAAATTACATGAACATCCTATACAATATACAATTGAACTGATTCAGATGCCAATTTCATGCATAAACGATTATTTTCTGTCCTTAAGATTCATCTCTAGATGATTCTCAACTGCCGACAAAATAACCAGTACAACACAAGCAGGATATTGGCAAAAATTGATGTGTCTCTTCCTTTGTGAGTCAGATAAAGACTACTCGCAATTGCCTATACCAGCAGGTCCAGCACAAACAAGCAAAACGCAGCTGGAACAAATCCTTCGCGTAATGGTATATTTGTACAGAATATCTCCATGATTGGATGTCAGCAATGTGTGAAATCTGCTAATAATTAAGTACCGAGGCCAGACATAAAAATATCGAGTGTTAGGTATGTCTGAATGTTAAGGACAATTAAAGGGCAACCCTATCCTAACTCCACTGGTAATCTGGATTTCTAAATCTGTCAAAGAAAGCAAAGCATCAATGTGCACTTGATTCTACCGAAGAACTGTAAGACATCACCCACTAATCAGAACTAAGGTCCAAAATAGTTAGTTGTAAGACGCCCTAACCATGTCCAGATTACCACTTGCAGGCCAATGTCCAAAATGCGAAAAAGAAGTAGTTGTTTAAGGAGATCAAATTCCTACAGAGGATTTGGTATTTAATTTGACGTATTTTCTCTTGAATATTTTTAGAAGGGTTTCCTTCATCATTAATCCTAATTTAGCATTGATGCATATACAACTTATAGAAGGAAAACCCGAAGTCTATCTTGAGTTTTCTCCATGTAACACAGCTAAAATTAGGAGTAACCTTAAAAGTTTAGGGTAAGCAGGCTGCATCCATTTTCCTCAAAACTCCAAAGCATTAAGATTGCAAAGACAGTAACACCTTCAAGTTTCAATAGCAGCAGATGGCAGTTTCCAATAATTCCAGGAGTTAAAGTCTTCCTGGGAGTGACAAGGTATGTAAGGTTAGTTGAGGAAAAAGCAGGTAGAACGAGATGAAAGAAATAAATCTAAATAAACGCACTAGGGGAAATGCTCTTGTTCCTTTCTTACAAACATCACCCGAAAGAGCAAAAAAAAAAAGGATGCAGAAAGAACAAGATGGGTCGATTTCAGTTAAGCTTAACCTCGTATTTATTAGTTAGTTCTCAGCAAAACGCTCCTGAATACTTATAAGTTTGAAAATGAAGAGTTATAAAGAACTAAACCTGCTCTGATGAGGACACTGGTGGAAACATGTCATGCACAAGAGCATGAAGATTAGTATATGATTTTGAGTCCACTCGGCGGTTCACAACCACCTCACCCTGCAACCTTGAAAAAATCAGAAGAGCTTCTGATAATAAATTTGCATGTGGGTTCACTATGTAGTAACTAAGTGAAATTCTTTTGCAAGTACCTTGGGATTAATAATAAAGATCTTTCCTTTAGGTATTCCAACTTTAAGGTAGCTAAACTCATCAGTGTCTCTGTTTCCAAAACCGGCATAAAATGGGTTCCTATCAGAAGGAAATAATGCCCTGATATCCTGGATAATAGAAGTATAAATATTAACAACCTTAAAGGGACACGATACAAAGAATTCTTCCTTCAATCATCCCGTAAGTTCAGCAGTAGAGGAATTAGGTCTATAAAGCACGTAGTCATCAAAAAAGTTCAGCAGCAATACTTAACTCAGACTAGTACGGCACATTTATTGTCGCCATAGGGAACTTTGGCCAAGTGTAAGTACCCTGTCCCCTATTGCACCCCATACCCGCAAGTTTGCACTTCTCAGTGACTCGGTGAATGGTGGCCAGCCGTCACAAACTTGGGCAGAAATCATAAACATGGAAGTTGTACGTGCCATAAGCAAGTTGCCTATGTTTCAAACAAAACAGATACCACAGTGTTTCCATTATAGGCCATAGATTCTAAGCCCATTTGGATATTTTTTTAAGAGACAACATTCACTATGTGTCATAATAAACTTAAGGCAGATAGCTCGTGCTTCCATAGATTTTATGATCGTATCATTCTCATACAATTTATGTTACTATATATCTATAAGAAACAGAAATATACAAAAGTTCATGCTAGTCATATGTTTCAAGATATACTTCTAGCAGCCGCAGGTAAGCAACAAGGAACTAACCTCCAGGCAAGAAATCTTAAATTCATGAGGAGCTCTTCTAATAACTGCAAAATGAACATGTTATCAGAAACTCTTGCAGTGCATTAAGAGAAGAAATTAACTCTATTTAATAGTTGATATGACTGATCTTACCCTATAATGAATGCAGATAGATATATATTTTCTGCCTAGTAATCTCAGAGTGACTATTCACAAAATCACATCAAAGAGCTCAGAACCTCGAACTATAAATTCTAGAGCAGTCTAAAGTGTTCCTCTTGAAATCAAGTCCAATTTATTAGTGAGATTGCAGCCGCGGTGGCTATAGTTTTTCTCTCCAGGAAGAGGATCAAATCCGAAAATGCAAGAAACTTCAATCACAACCCTCATTACCTTTTTTTATTAAAAGAAATAGCCAAAGATTGAGCAAAGAGAAACAAAAGTCTTGCAATTTCAAGAACTTGAAACTTCCAGCCTAAACAACTCACTAAAACAAGACACAATGAGATGATGCATAGATGACTAAAGACAAAATTTGAAAGTACAGTATCTTATGGGTTTAGGGTTTAGGACGAAAAAACTTGTCAGCACCAAAATACCTCAACCAAGGTTTTTACTAGAAGAGATAAGGAAGGGCGAAAAGATATCATAAACAATAGCTAACAAAATGCCAGCAATATATGCAGTAGTGAAAGTAGACCACTGCATTTAGTGTAGGCTCAACCATACATGGTCCACTGCCTCGGAAAGGAATGAATACACGTCTGTATTCCCAGAGAGATCATTCTGGTACAGAATCAACCATATATAGTTTGTGCGCCATCTCATTTCTAGAGGCAGCTCTCGACAAGAAAGTCTTTGCTCAGAACTATTGACCACTGGCAATCAGATGTGCAAGCTAGACTTGGATACAGATGTACCATTTTTTTGCAGATATAGGGAATATTATGAAGGAAATTTGAGGAACAGGAGAAAGAAGCCAGTTACCTTCTCGAAAGAGAGAAGGAAAAAGTCCATCAGGGGAAATAACAACAGGCCCATCTGGCAAGGCCTTTCCATCCTGCCAATAAAATTTGTCAGGAAAAGGAAGCATAAACACCAACAGAAGAAAAGATGCACATTCTTCATTTAATTTGGCAGCAGTAATTACAAGAAAAACAAGCCTTTCACTGCTAGGCAAGAGGACGGAAGGCAGAAATCCTACAAAATAATTACCTGCTTGAGGTTAAACAAGAACTGTCTAGTGTGGTAGGCCTGAGAAATCGCTCGTGCACTCAGAAAAAGAAACTGATACCCATTTTCCTGCAACAAAAAGTAAAATATTAGGATCAGTCAACTGTTGAGGTCTTCAATCATGATATGATATGTACATTTGATTAAACATAGGAAAAAAGGATGAGAAATCCAAACACACACATGATGAAAAGCTTTTGCAATCACAAACTGCAATGAGATAAGAAATAAAAAAGAGCAATTACATGGGCCTCTGCAACGCTGCATGAGTAATCTTTAAGATGGGTGCATCAGATATTGCATATGTAGAGCAAATCGCACTATGGAATATCATTTCAAACTGATAAAAGTGATTTAAACTACCAAATATATTTATCACATAGGCGAAGAGTCAACGAACCTTAATAGCTGTAAAGAGATGTGCAACACCTGTCTGTGACCAATCTTTTCCAACCAAAGGCATGAATTGTCCTAGAAGATCAGATCTTGATACAAAACCAACATAAAAGGAATTAGACAAGCCTAAGGCATATTCACAAACAATGAAGACTAGTGGTCTACAAACTTGACTCAATAAACACAAAAGCAAGAAATAGAACCATGAGCAAGTAGGAGGACGGCTTTGGAATACTATCACACAAGTGCACCAAATGGATTTCAAGACCATTACCAATCCTATATGGAGAAGCAACTAGGAAAACAAACAAAATATCGTAGCCACGGATCCAGGCACCTTTTCTGCCACAAAGATAGAGGAAAAGCATTTTGAAGGGATAGGAAGCAAAGTAAAACTTCAACAGCGGAAAAATCCAGGCCACTTTATCCTGAAAGGAAAAAGAACAAACCCACAACTTACACCCAACAATGCGTACAACTATCATCAGGGTTTCAGTAATATATGCTGCATACTTTAGCTCATAGCTTTTTCCCTTTCCATTTGCTTTAAACTCATTCAAGGCATGCTCCATTTTATGCATCAAAAAACCTCAGTGTTGAACTGGATTCTTATTGTGACATTGGAAGTGGGATAGTCTACAATTGGCCTTATAAGACCCTGGCCATGAAATTACAAGTACCTACTTGGCTAGCCTTTCTAAGGGAGGCATTGCCCTGTAGCTTAGTTGCAGGATCCTTGCAAGAAGCCCGACAATCTCCCAGAGATTTGCAAATTTGTACTTCCAGGGAAATTTTGGATCAGGACATCCTATTGGGCCCTAGATGAGAGATGGATACCCAAATCGGAGGTGGAGAAACCTATGGTTGGCCTCATAGGACCCAGGTCATGAACTTAAAAGCACCTAATTGGCTAGCCCTTTTGAGGGAGTATTGTCCAGTGATTGGACCGTGGACGTGCGTCGTCTCATTTATGTTTTACACCTTTCTCACTCAGAAATCAACTCATTGTGCTTGTTGCCGACCGATCTTAGCATGCACCCAAAACCTCTAAATACCTCCACGATGTGCTCTCTCTACACCGCGAGATGTGAGGAGTAACATTCCAGATATTATTTAAATTTTCCTTTTTTCAGCCATTAGGTTCATTCACAAACATGCTTTTGTGAACGTCTCTTGAGTGCTTAACCCTGCACAAATTTTTCCTTGTTCAAACTCGAGGTTCCCTGATTATTATCCCACTAGCCACAGCCACAATAAACTCAGGAAAAGAATTAGCCTCATCCCCTTTTCCAATTTAAAAATATATGCCCGTTTTAGAACCTCTCAGACACCAAGAAAATCTTAGTTCGGACCATTCAAATCAACCCACACGGCCACATCTAGCTATTTTTTTTATCCAACAATCTCCAAGAATACAAAATTCTCCATTTTTCTAAAGAGGCAATAATATTTTTGCACCATATAAGCTCCAAAATCACAACAAACAGTTACATTAAGAGAGGAAAACGCTGTATCACGATTGCACCTATTTAGGTACCATCAAATAAGAGCTTGAATAATATTACATGGTATCGTAAAAATTTCACCCAGGTGTTTATAAACAAGCTTCCTGATCCTGATTTGAATTACAGAAACAAGTACACATGCTCAGACATATCTTGCAATATAAGCATATCCTACTTGTTTTAATCTTTCCCTTGCTTTGGCTGGGTCACAGTAAAAGCATAGTATCCTCTCACAGAAGGTATTAAAATGAAACTTAAAGCACCTTAACTAAAATGACAGAGCAACAGCCACATAAGATGACTTAGAAAAGACAAATGAGGCCATTAACTGCCATTGAATGCCATTAAATAGTGAAAAGACTGCTGCAGTATATTTTATTCTATAATAAGGGAAATGTTGTCCATTGGGTTGTTTACGGTTTATATATTTGGTTATTCCTTCGACTTTCTATTGTTTTTCAGAGCAGTAATGAGAACTATGTCAGTCCTTTTGGTCTATTTCACGAAATTGGTAGAGCATGCTGTTTGATCTTTCAACACAATATTAACACCAGATATCGTTGGACAATTTTGCATCACAAGGAATCAAGTCACAATTCAGGAAGATGTATGAAGGTCACCAAACTAACTCTTGCCAGTTAAGATGTGAAACATAAACCTAGATATACAAGTGTCACTGGACATTCTTTACCATATTAAAAAAACAAGCAAAAAAAAAAATCTGTGCCTATTATATTGTGAAAATAACCTCACTTGGTGATTGTCCCGTCAACATCTGAGATCACGACACGCATATCCCATCTCCACAAATAAATTCTGGCATCAACCTGAGAATTATGTAATCCAAGTAAGCTTGCAATCACGCATAAATACTGGCACATGCAGACGCACATGCGCGCGCAAACAACCCAAATTGAGCAATGCAGCAACAAATGACCTGTTGCTCCCCCAGCATCGAAGTCCAGTATGTGAAGGATACTTTGTTTGGTCCTTCCTTTAGATTCAAGGATGCCAGCTGTTCAGAAGTTGGGATTCTTATTCTTATTCTCTTCTTATTCACCTTGGGTTTAGGCAGATCTTTTTCCTCGTTCTTGGCACTAGTGCTCTCCAAAGCATTCTCAGCATCAAAACTTTTTGTACAATCTGAATCAGGTTGGGAAACGTCCATGCTTCTTGATTTTTTGAAAGGAAAGGACCAGCGTCTCCAGCTTCCACCGGAGGCATCGAAACTTTTAGATAGATCCCCTGCAAGAGTTTTCCAACTTGGTCAGCAGCAATCAAGCCTTTTGGTTTAACGGCGTTTTACTTTCATATGCAGGATTCCCAAAAAGATTTCTGAGCTGCATGTTATACAAGCTAATAGTCTACAATTCCTAAAAGCTACCATTTTCTACAATCACATCTAATAGCGGCATCAGGCCCATCCTTAATGCCATGCAAAGAGATACTCTGCATAAGTGCAAGAAACTTGTGACTTCTTGAAGCTCATTAGTTCTATGAGTGTTCTAAACGATGCTCTACATATAGGAAATGGTATTTCCAATTGTACCATCCTAAATTGATTCAACATTCACTGAATAACACCTTGGGGTATGAGAACTAACAGTAACACCATTTATTAATAAAGACGATATAATATCCAACATCATCATTAGTCAGTTCATATTACTACTTGTTTACACCTTTGGGTAGGAGAAATAACAGCAACACCGTGAGAAGTTGTCAATAAAGGCAATAAAACATCCAACATCATTTATTCAGTTATACTATTTATTCTGAATGTACAGCCAATTGTACATAAAAATCTCTCTGTGACATGCACATAGATAACAACCACCACCACCTCCCCAACAACTTTGTCAAAGTCATCAACCCCGCCACCACCCCACCAATGATTCTCCCTCCCTCTACATATTTATATACATATGCATATATAATACATATACCACACACATGAGCACACGCGGGGTTGTTGTCCCTGTACCTGCACGATCAAAGAGAATGCGAAATGACCAACATTCAAAGAATACTTTGCCCAGCCTTCTATATCTTCGCATGACCTGGATGTTTCAATTTCTATATTAGATGTATGTGTTTTCTGTTGGTCCATATACACTCCCACTGTCCATAAAGTAATAGACATGTCGGCTTTAGGATGTCCATAATTTTTTCTCATTTGATTTAAGCCACCACACATGGTTGTTGTCTATGTGGAGCCTGATGTCAGAATGCTAGATTGTCAGCGGAAAGTACTGTGCACTAATTCCCAGCCTCAGCAAAAAGTTTTGGGGGGGTAATTGTTGCAATAATTTAGTACTGCTGATCTAGGGTTCTCCTGCATATATTGTACTTTCGCACTTTCAGTTCACAGAGTAATATGCAAGAGCAGGAATGGCAACAGCGAGGGAGTTAGGGTTTTGCATTGTAAAATATTGGTAAATAGTGGAATAGCAATCTGGTAATGCACCGAGGATCTAGCCATATAGGTGAACCTTGTAAAATCTTGTATTGTGCACTTGTTTCCTCTGTTCATTTTTCTTCTTTTTATTGTTCGTTGCAGCATCAATTCGTAACATATTATTAGAAATAAAGATATTTGCAACATACACACACACCCACATGCACGCGAGCATGCACATGTGTGTTTGTGTGTGGGTAAAAAAGTATACACGTACAAATATGAGTATGTTAAAAGCGGCCCGAGAGGGTGTACACAAGAAGTATAAACAGATGGAGCGAACAAGCTCCCTATTTAAATAAAAAACAAAACTAGTAGGCCTCAGAGAACTGCCCCAGACCAGCGTTCTTATTCTGAATCTCCTAAAAAGCCCAGCCATTTTGTTCGGACATATTAAACTTAGGCACTTGGAGGCCTCGGGAGGAAAACTGCCTTTTGGCCAGGTTGACAGGGGAAAGGAGTCTGAATGAGAGTGGTAAAGATAGAAATATGTACCTAGCCCAATTAGTTTAAGATAAAGTCTTAACTGACTACCCTTTACCTAAGAAAAGAAGTCTTAATTGACTTGACCAGAGTCCACTTTGATGAGTCCAAATTCTTTGGTGTCCTCCTCGACATGTTTACTCCAACAATAGTTAGGTACTCAAAAAATTAAAATGCGGCAGGAACTCATCTGATTGTAGTCCATTAGCAAAGACTAAAAAAGTGATGGATTTACAAGTTCTTCTAGACGTTTGTGCCAATTCTAAATGGATAACCATTGTTCTTTGGTGCAACAAAAACATTTGAGAGGGACAGTGACTTCTATATCAATGCTGTGCCAATATCCCCATACATGGGCCAGATGCAAGTGTTGGAGCGTGCTGGTACACCATGTATGCCTCACCGCGACATGGTGTGAAGAATCAAACCATGCTCTTTGCACCATGCTCTTTGGTGCAAAGGGAGCGTATACTTATCACTCGCACCATTCCCAACGTAGTCATTGGCATCTTCTTAGAGACGTTGTCAGTCAGAATTAGGAAAACATATGAACAAATGCTAGCTGCTTGTCAATCAAACCGAAAAACAACAAATCATGTAATGGTCGTTGAACTGCATCCCATCGGCTTCATAGCAGTGAGGATGGTGCATATACGACCTTTTTTCAGCTTTGGCTAGGTGGCGCCAAATAACAAGAGTGCTAGAACAGAGGTAGAAGTTGTTGTGTCTGTCTTTAGTTATGACTGAACTAAGTATTTTGAATGAGGATGGCGGAGAGTTATTCTTCCATATTTAGAAGAGGAGAAGAAAACAGGCGGTGGCTACAGGTGGCTGGTGATGAAAAGAAAATTGATAATAGAGGACATGAATTGAGCTTTTAGCATTCTGATTCTACAAGAGCTCTCTCTTCTTGTTGAGCTCTTCTTAGGGAACCTCGGGTATCTTCTAAAAAATTTGCCGCCCCAGCGAATCTCCAAGATTGCCATGTCTTGCCCCTGGATGGAAATGTGGAGGCGGGCCTTGGGTCCAAACAGAATGTTGATCCACTTTCAAATTCACAATATTAAAATTGGTCACAGAAGTAAAGGCCAAGGGAGGTCCGGAAAATTTCTCATACCACAAGGATCGTTTTGTGGTTTGACCAGCATTAAAGGTGCCAATATATATTGGATACAACATTAAAGGTTGTGAGGTTTTGTTTTGTTTGCTGTTTTTTTACCTTTTGAGGACTTTGTGTCAAAAGTTTAGAATGCTTTTGTTTCAAACTGTACGTGTGTGAACGGGCTTATTGCAATACAAGGACTTTCGACCAAAAAGGATTGGATTCAACATCTAAGCACCCCATGATTGTGAAAAAAATGGTTCTACCATGAGCTCACAAAATCCAACATATAGTCTGATGCATGACATGAAGAGGAAAATGAGAGATGGAAGGAATAAAAAAAACAGAGACCAATTTCACATGCCACAGAAATTATTTGGACAGTTGTGAATTGGTTTCGTTTCTGCAGTGTCCAACCATAAAAAAAAATTAAGTGCGTCCGTACATAATATACAAAAAACTGTTCTCTTACCAACTGCAGGGCTGGCAGGTAAATTTCTGAGCTCCTCTAAAGTTTTGGCATCCCCAACTGTGGGCACTGGATTGGACAACTGGTAATCTCGGTCTACATCTGACTCAATACAGCTTGAAACATCTTTTCGAGGCAGCTTCCACTTCGAGGATTTGGAATTTGAATCTAGAGAATGACCCAAAACATGTTGAATATGATGTGCACCCACTTCATCTGTGTGAGAGTACATGTTCGGTAGAGATTTCACAATCTTGCCAACTTCCTGACCTGCAGCTTTACTAGCAGGGATATCAATGCAACGAGATACAAGTTTTGACTTTTCTGTTAACTCTTCAACATCATACGGCAGATCCTTTTGTACATAATTGTTTCGAGAAGAATATTTCTCACATTTTGAACTAATAGACTTCTTCACAGCTTCAGTGCTTTTTGGTGTCACTGAGGAATGATTTTCTTTCTCCACAGGATCAGAAGAAATCGACTCTACTGATTTAACCCGACTGAGATTGCCATCATCAAGTTCACCAAAAAGGAACTGCTCTTCCTCTAAACCTTCTGAAGCTGACTGATTTAATGCCTCAGCTATTCCAAAATCACCACTAACTTTTTGAGAATCAACATCCCCCAAAGAAGATTGAATTTTGTCAATTTTGTCTTCTTCACTAGAATTTTTGTCATCTCGAGCTTGAAATATAGAATTGCTGACACTAGAAATGGTACAAACACTACAGGATTCAACTTCTTTGGAAGAACCATTTACCGGGTATACAGTGAACGCTTCCGAATATGTTTCTTTGAGTATACAGTTTGTACATGAAGTAATTCTTTGACTTTCAAGAAGCTTTGCATCATCAAAAAAGCTGCAACAGTTCTCGTCTCCTGCAATTTCATGAATGTTTGGAGACCCTTTTGATACAAACGTGCCAGTTTCTGATTGAGAGTTTACCTCGGATATTTTCTCAAAGGATTCAACATGCACAGGGACTTCTTCGCAAATGTCATCCACACCAATTCGTGAATTCTCTGAAGTGGCCGAGTAAGTTAAACTTTGGATTCTATTTACACCATTGTCCACCTTGTAAATACTATTGCCGGCCATACCACTATCTTCCCCATGACAAGCATGTTCTTGAGCAAGTTCCTGGCTGGAGCATGCTTCAGGCGACACAGAATCAGGACTTTTTGAACCAGGACAAGAGATCTCAGAGGTAACACCTTTTCCATTCTCAACATTATTTGCTCTACCTATTTCCTTAATCTTTCTTGACATTTCAGAATTTAGCTCATTATCGCTTCTAAAATGACTTTCAACGATTAAACACGACATATCCACCCCAGCACTAACCTCATGTGGAACGGGATTGTCCAAAGTATCACTGACTTCATCGTGCACAAAAGAATCTACCTGCCTCGGTCCATCATCAATCTCAAAATCCTTGTTTGCTTCACTATCCGCAACATCTGAAGCAGAAAACCGTGATGCATTATCTTTTCTGTGCCTGCCAGAGGCAAGATTGGTCGACCACTTTACCTCCAACAGATCAGCTGCAATCTCAGCACGCTCCAACGAGTCTGCCCTAAAAACGCCAGCACCGTCGTCTTCCTCATGAAAACTCACCTCCCTCCTTGATTTCCTCCCAAAAACAAGCCCCATTATCCGTGACCTGCGGGAACTCGTCCTAGTCACAAGTTTCGAATTGCTCACATCAATCTCTGCAACCGAACTAGACAGCTTGTCATCGTAATTCAAACTTTTGGACTTCATAGGCCTCCTACTACCACCATGCCCATCCGTCTCCTCCCCTGAAGACAAAGGTGATAATATAGATTCCCCTTCAACATCAGCCTCTTTGAGAAAGTAGGCTTCTCCCTTGTGATCCAAATACATATCAAAGTCTGATAGAACCCCATTGACGGTTATGGTAACAACCTTCTCCTTTGCCTTCAAAACCCCTTGAAACTTCCCGAACCGGACATACCAAGGAGATGATTTAAAGCTCCCATCTTGTTGCTCCACCACAACAATGTCCACAGCGCCACCAAATGGATGAAAGGGGCCGGAGACAGTACCCACCCCCTTGGTAATGTAGCTTCCCAGCCTTGCATACATCCTTTTACGATCTCAAATTCTCGTCCGAGATAAAAACCCTAGTATAAAATAGCCCCCTTCCTTTCCAAAATTGTGCCTTTCTAGCTCATGTGTCACTTCTTATCAAGAAAATAGAAGAAACACATTCCATAAACTTCACAACAGCATATTGGGAATTCAAATTCAAATGACACCCATGAAGACAAACATGAATTTCCAGATCGTAATTCATAAACCCGATTGATTGGCCCACACAATTGCAAAGAACATAAGCTTACAAAAGTGAGACGATAAACCCAAACCCAACGAAACCAAATTCAAGAAAACCCAGTTGATTGGTCCACGAAATTGCAAAGCTGATTTTCCATAAAGCCCACCTCAGTGATAGATAAATGAAGAACCCAAATTGATAGCCCCACGAAATTGCAAAAGCTAATCAGCTCAAAGCAGAGATGCAAGAATTAGAACAGAGAGAGTAATCTTGACTTACTAAAACCAAGTTCAAGAAACCCAACTCACAATTCGTGCATTCTCACAGGAAACCCCCATCAAGTTCATAATTTTGAAGGCAAACCCATATGCGAAAAGCTGACGAACAACGAACCGCCAAAGTCTGGAGAGTGTGTTGGGGGCGTTGAATAACAGTTGGCGTTAAAACTGGAAAGCATATTCGCTTTTAAATTATTCGAATGTGCCAAACACATATGCAATCATAATCATTTGTTTCAAGAAAAAGACACCAAACTATATTATAAACGTATTGTGCAGTTTAACGAATCTAGATTTGCATATAGAAAGAGAGTTTCAACCAAGAAGAATTGTTTTAGAGAGAGAACGGTGAGTTTCATGAGAGAAACAGGCAAATGGATCTTTGGCTATCGATCGCGAGAGAGAGGGAGGTGCAGATTTAATTCTGGTTTTTCTTGGAAATGTCGAGGTTTCCAGATAGAAAGTGGTGCCACGTGAGCAGGCGGTGAACAGAGAGCTGATGATTCTGAGTTGGTCGGAATTGAATGTGGTATCATAAACCGCAAGTATCAACTCTATCCATCAACTTCAAGGGTCCTTCCAGCGATAAAACATTTTGGATAATCCGGATCGATGTGTTACATCCGTCTTTAATTAATTAATTAATCATATTTTGACTTGTATTCTTATTTAAGATATAAATTATATTTTATGTTTAATTAATTAATTAATCGTGTTTGACTTGCATTCTTATTTACGATATGAATTATATTTTATAAGTT